>CANTUT010000347.1:342500-942500 GCA_947687605.1 Reutealis trisperma | reverse complement strand
CTCAAAAGTCACTTACTCATTATTCATTCATTTGACTTCTTTCAATAAGACAATTTGCAAATGAAATTCTAATGCTGTTAATAAAATCCACAATTTTTATTTTTTTTTTTATATTTTTCAAATTCTTGGAGAGATATACTTTCAAAAACTCATCACATCTTTAATTTTCATCACTGGACTAAAATTTCATTAACAAAAAATTTTAGTTAACATATCACATTCAATTGATTTTGACTTCTTTCAATAAGACAATTTGCAAATGAAATTCTAATGCTGTTAATAAAATCCACAATTTTTATTTTTTTTTTATATTTTTCAAATTCTTGGAGAGATATACTTTCAAAAACTCATCACATCTTTAATTTTCATCACTGGACTAAAATTTCATTAACAAAAAATTTTAGTTAACATATCACATTCAATTGATTTCCATCAACTTGATAGTGACTTTATAATATATGGGGTTTGATTAATCTATAAATAACTCCAAATCATACTCTAAATTGTATTTTCTATAAAGAATATGAAGTAATTTTTCTGGCTTTCACTTTTATGTTATAAAAAAAAATAGGAATTATTAAAAAATTTAAACTGCATTTAATTATAAAATTATTATTTCAATATTGGTAAAATTAAAATGTGATATTAGTGATAAAAGCTGTAAGTATTATTTCCAAGGCCAATACTCCTAGTTTTGAAAGCTACTTCTTCTTAATTTTGGGTTGTCATCAATTTATATGCCGACAATAGTATTTGGTAAGCATCTTCAATCATTTCTTCTCTTTATTAATGAATTTTTTTTTTTTTAAACGGAGAGTTATCTTTTCCAGCTTTATTATTTTGTTGTTAAATTAATTATCAGTGAAGATTTCAATTGAAATGATTGATCAACTACTTATAATTATACGACTGAAATTATTTAAAAATAATTAAGCTTTTATTTATAAATGGAGATAATCTTTTTTTTTTTTTCCTAAGTTGGACCAAATTAAATATAAAATTTGGTGCCAATTTAATTATTTTATAGATGGTAAAATAATTTCATTCATTTTATTAATTATTGTTTGTTTTATGCTTTATTTTCAATTTCACAAATAATAATTATTTTCTTCTCTGTAAAGGGAACATGATGATAAACATTAGATGGCTCAAAATATGTCAATTTAGTAGTACTCTAAAAAAGAAGTGATAAGTACTACTAAATAAGTCTTCAAATTTTGAAAAATTTTAGGTGCATGTCCCTAAATTTCCAGTGAAATATCACAATCACACATCAAATATATGAAAGAGAAAATTTTCACACCTCTCCATTAATTTTAGGGGGAAATACCGATTTTTTTTTTTTTTCTAGTTTGACTCTTTTATATTTTAGAATTAGTAGATTTTTTTTAAATAAAATGATATTTGTACTGCACTTCTAGTAATTTGAGGTCGAGAATGCTAATAATGTTAACTAATGCTGACGTAGCGCTTACATAATATAAATATTATTATTATCATATAAGCGTCATATCAATAAATACTAATAGCATTAAATTTGTAAACTCTCAAATTGTTAATGGTGGAAATCACAACTCAATTTTATAAAAAAATAATTTTATAAATTTCAAAATGTAAAAGAGTCAAATCACATTATATTTTTTCATACTTTTCCCCTTAATTATAATATCTTTCCTTAATTTTATTATACAAATAGAAGCCAATATTGCATTAGAGAAGGGAAATCAAAACACTAGTTAATGAAATTTTTATTATGCGATATTAAATTTATTTTCAATGTTAAAATTTTTGAGTTTGAGTTTTAATGGAAGGCTCGAGTTAAATTACTTAAAAAGAAAATCAAATCGCGAATGAATCTAAAGCATAGTGAATGACATTTACTAAAAATGGATCTTTAGGATTTTTGTTTTCACGGCTTGTAAAGGGTTTTTTTTTTTTAATCAAGTTGTACAGTTGATGTATTAGTATTTTCATTGGTTTGGTAACTAATTAAAAATTATTCTAAAAATGAGACATTATTACCCATGAGTGCGATTTTTTTTTTTGACAAAAAACTGGACAGGACTCGAAATAAGAAGACTAATTCCTAATATATAAGAAACTCCTACAGCATCACCAAGGAGAAGGTGAGAGATCCCAACTGGAAGTTGATGAAGGACTTCCAAACCAACATTTCTATATTACAATTTGTATTGATATGTATAAAATTAATTCAAAGTTGGAATTAATTCCAAGTTAATTGGGGTAAATAATATTTATCAAAGTCAATAATATATATTGGGGAATGAAAATCAATATATATTGTTACTGAACCTGTTTATATGTCGAGTCTAGATAATTTCGAAAATGCCAAATTTTCTAAAAATTTAATTCATTCTACATGTAATTTTATTCATAAATTAAGATTTGATAGCTGATGGACGAACAAATTTAATTACTACTAAGTTTTGCACATGTACAGGAAAAAAAAAAAAAAAAGAAAGGAATGAAGCAAAGCAGTATTAATATATTTTTTTAACTTTTGAACCCTTTTTCGTGATAAAGACATGATGATGTTAAATTAATTTGTCTTTTTTCACTGCAATTTGGATCACAAGTACATAATCCTCAGCATGTAAAAGTTTATGAGTGAAATCTCTGTAAAAAGTTAAATTTCATAAAAGGCTTTTACGTAGCCAAAGGGAAAAAAGAAAGAAAATCTAGTGCTGTCCTTGTCTGAGGTATCATCTTGCTTGTTAGTAGTAGTTATTGATGAATTAATACTGGGAGTTACTGTAAGGATTAGAAGGAATTAGAAAAATGGTGAAGAAGCTTATTAAGCTTCATCTCCACTCCCATCAACATTCAATATCAGCCACACCCGCCAATTGCTGAGCTCCAATAAAGCCAGAATCTATAACTGAATGCCTCTTTTTGATAAGATGGACCTCACCATTATGATCCTTATGTCACATCTACATCTATGATCTATCCCTTTCTCTTACTTTTCATTTTTTGAATTTTTATTTTTATTTTATTTTCTTTTATTTCATTTGATAAGTAAAAGTATTCAAATATGTAACTCATCTCTGCATTTTTTTTTTTACTTTGCATTGGACCATATAATAAGAGTAATCTTTCTTTCTTTTTTAAATAATTTTTAACAAAATGATAAAATTTCAATCATAAAGAGTGAGACTAATCATGCTAGAACTGACAAGTTTTACTTCCCTTCTTCTTGTTTTTTTATTTTTTAAATATGTTATATTACAATACAGGTATCAATTATATGGACATTACAATTCAATATAAATACTGCTTATCAATAAATTAAACGTGTGGAAATGGAACATGGAAGCTCTTTATCTCAGTCCAATTACTCCACCATTCTGGCTGTCCTCTTAGGATTTGTTTTCTGTTTTGGTGTGTTCATCTTTCACTAGCAATTTGATTTTATTAAGTTTTTAGAACCAACAAGCAAAAGCCAATAATTAATGGGGATTTGGAATATAATGCATGTGACTGTGGTTAATAGTTAATCTCTAATAATTCGTTCAGTTTAAGAAGTGACATTTGAGGGTAATATCGATCAATTGTCAAATATCAAATAATTGTAGAAAAACAGGGAAATTGTTGCAAGTTTTAGATTCATTAATGGATGAAGTTTTGGATAGATTGATTCCAAATTGAAGGTAATTGGACCCATTAGAGGTCACAATCTCTGCCATGTGCAAAAGAAAAATCTAAGAGTGGTGTCTTGCGGTGCTTTAGGGAATTAGATTTCCTTTTCTAATAGAGAATCTAAATTTTGGTAGCTTGAAATTTTTGAATTTTTGTTGTAAAATATGTATAAAGAAGGGGTTGAATTGGTAGGAATGGGAAGATTAGGGAAGAAGAGAAAGAACACGAAAGACTTATAGTGATTTGGGTTCAACCAACATATATTCACTCCCACCTCACAATGTATTTTACAAAAACTCATACTCAAATTTTACAAGAGTTTTCCCAAAACTTATTCTAAAACCTATCTTAATTTTTAAGACTCATTCTAAAACCTAATAAGTATTTTATGACTAACACTCAACCTTTTAAGTATTCAAAACTCTTCCAACAAATAAAAAGGATGAATTAAAGGTTTAAGATTCAAGAAATAAAATTACAAGGGCTTGGCCACTTAAAAAAGTTATTCAATATCCATGAAAGCCATTGGAGAGGACATTTATAACTTTCACACTCTAAATGCCCGTTGCAAAAGTGGTTGGTCAAGATCTCTGCGTAACAACTAGAAAATTTGCATTAAATGTGCTATCAGACAAGAAACACTGTCGTAGAGCCTTTATCCTAGTTGCTATATTCATGTGTCTCAACATCTACTTCCATGTAGCATGTTCACATTGGCTGATCATATGACCATTGGAACGTCTCTCTATCCCTTGCGAATTTTGTAGTTGCTTTATCTTAATTGCTGTTGCGAAATGTCTTTCGCGTTAAGAATTGTGGTCACAATACTTACAACGATCTTCACTATTTCTCATATGTACTTCAGCCTTTAATTAATTGCAGTCGTGATAAACTTCATTGTGGTCATAACTTGCTTGCTATAGGCGCGATGTTGAGGTTGCGATTGGAACTTACAGGTTCAACTCATCACTTAGAAAATTTTCAAAATTTTTGATTTCTCAATCATTTCTAAGTTCTTGACATGTAAAAATTCACTCAATGCAACTATTATAACAATTTAATTTGATTGTCAAGATCAAAATTAAGATTGACTAAATTGGACTCCCAATTTAAGTCAATAATTTTCAATTACTTCAAGACACAAATATATTTCTCTTCTATCTTTTTGCCATGTTGTCAAATTAACTATTGCATCATGAAATTGGAAGCCCTAATCTACTTTATTTCTTTAATCCCATTTACTTCTATTAGAAGAGAAAAAAAAAATAGTAATTGCTGAAATTTCATGAAGATGGAAAAAGATTTTTTTTTTTTTTGTTAGACAATAATGATGGATCTTACCATTTTTCTAAAACGTTAAGTACCAATTTCTATTAATATCAAATATGGGTAGGCTAGAAAGAGAAAGAGGAAAAAGAAAAAGAAAAGAGAGAAAAAAAAAAAAAAAAACAATTGGCTGATATTACAAGCATACTCTTCATTCAAATTTCTTCATTCTTTTCATAAATTTAAGATGATAATGTTATTGAATGGTCAAATATTTATATTATGATATTACAGAAGATTAAACATTTCAACTTTTAAAAGTTAGAATTCATCATATTGCTTTATAATGTTTCATGATGAAGAATTGAAGCTAGCCATACCTAAAAATCTTCAAAAGAGCTTTACAAAAGCAAAAATTCTATTACTTTGAACATGCTATAGTGTGCTTTTATTTATTTCTAGTTGTATTCATAGAAGTTGTTGTCTAAATTCTCTCATACCAGTCTTAATCATTCAAAAACAAGTGGTTAAATCACTTTCAGAATTCATAAAATGGTTATCAAGCGTGGGGTGAGAGCAAAACAATGTTCCCTTTTCTTTTTAGTGTATTATAAGTCCAAAATGGGCAGAAAACATGTGCTATTTAAAATTTGAGAGTCACTTGCATTGCCCATGGCCATAAATGTTGTGAAGGGTCCACAGCAGAGCATCAACTTCTGCGGCCCCTTCGTGCCTCTATAAAATGGTCAAAAACCATTACATTTATCAAGTTCATATTACTTTTTTTTTTTCAACACAATTCTATTACCCTGATAATATATATCGTTAGACTATGCCCAAATATATCAATAATATCCCTTTTCTAATGCCATATTTTATAGTCTTATACTCACAAATACAACGAATAAATATAATATGAAGTATACTCAATAATAACTAAATTTAAGCATTAAAAGATATAACACCATTATCATCTCTCAAAAGAGACCAAGTATAATAATATCTCTTATAATCTAATTTAATATATATATATATATATATATATATATATATATATATATATATATGTATGTGTGTGTATCTATATATAGATATATATATATATATATATATATATATATATATACACACCACAAAAATCCACTAATTTACATACGAAAAAATCCATCAGTAATAATTGAAAATCCATTAGTAAATCAATTTACCGACGGATTAAGGACGGAACAAATCCATCATTAAAACGATTGTCAGTAAATCATCAGCGACGGATAAAATATTCCATTGGTAAATTTACCAATGGAATTTGGTCAGTATTTTATGAAAAACGATCAGTAATTTCGTTCAAAAAAAATCACAAATATTCATATCCTGTCAGTAATCCGTTGCTAAAAACAAAAATTCGTTAGTAATTGGTCAATAATCTGTCATTAAAATATAATTAAATAATAATTTTGGTCAGTAATCCGTCAGTAATTTTTAGTCAAAAATAATATTTTAATGTAATCCGTCA
The DNA here is from genome assembly GCA_947687605.1 of Reutealis trisperma. Lineage (NCBI taxonomy): Eukaryota > Viridiplantae > Streptophyta > Magnoliopsida > Malpighiales > Euphorbiaceae > Reutealis > Reutealis trisperma. The sequence continues at coordinate 936,064 of CANTUT010000347.1, read as the reverse complement.
GTAATTTTCAGTCAAAAATAATATTTTAATTTTATGGTCAGTAATCTGTCAGTAAAATAACTATAAAAAATAATATTTTATGACAAAACGGTTAGTAATCCATCAGTAATTTTAGCGAAAATAATATTTTAATTTTACGGTCAGTAATCCGTCAGTAAAATAACTATAAAAAATAATATTTTATGACAAAACAGTCAGTAATCGATCAATAATATATAAAAAATAATTTAATAACTATTTTGGTCAATAATCCGTCAGTAAATTGAAAAATAATTTTTTTAAAAATTTTTTATTATTTAATAAATCAATTTTATAAAAATATATATTAGTTAAAAAATTATAAATTAATATATAATGTGAATATCAAAATTTTTCATTCCATAAAACATAATATTATTTATAAAAAATATAATATACTGTACACCATATAAATATTATAAATAACTAAACTAAAAGAAAAAAAAACTAATCATACTCTTGAGCATCATCTTCCTCGTGGCCCTCAGCATGATGTTCGCCATGCTCTAGATCTACTATATACGCATCAGGAGCAGCAATAAAAGCATCTCTAGCTGAAGTGTGCTGATCAGAAGTATTAAAAGCCATTGGTAGAACAGGTGGAGGAGCAACGCCACTAACAAAATACCTAGAAAAGAACTGCTGCATCTACAGCTCAACCAACTGGCAGACCTACTTTTGGACTATCCGTTGCATCTCCTCCTGCATCTGAGCCACTTGCCTATCGATCTCATGCTGCATATGCTCAACTGTAGACGGCGGTGTCGGTGGTGGAGCTATGGAAGAATTGGTTCCGGGATGTTCGAATGAGCAAGCCATCGAACCCATCCTGTGGACTCATTCCTTCTCCCGACCCCCAACAACTTTGAAGTATAGTTCAAACTCATCTACATGAGTTGGCTCAGTGGATCCGGGAGCCAGCTGGGACATCTGCTCGTGGAGGTTTCTGAGATCCTCCTTTAAGAATATATTTTATAGACTATTTTTCCTTTAAGAAAATATTTGTCATTTTTTTAAAATTTTATGAAATGTATTTAAAATTTCATTTTTAATGGCAAAATTTTAATTTATTACTTTCATTTTATTTTTCATCGAAATATTTTTACTCCTAATTATTTGTAATTTCTTATTTTTTTGTATTTTATAAAATGCATTTATATTTCAATTTTTGGTAGCATATTTGTGGATTTTTTTAATTTTTTAATGTGATGATAATTTTTGGTATTTTATGAAATTCATAAAAAATTAATTTTACTTTTTATGGCATAATTACTTTCTTTTTATTTTTCGTTGAAATATTTTTACTCCTAACAATTTGCAATTTCTTATTTTTTTGTATTTTATAAAATACATTTATATTTCAATTTTTGGTAGCATATTTATGGATTGTTTTTATTTTTAATTTAATAAGAATTTTTGGTACTTTATGAAATTCATAAAAAATAAATTTTACTTTTTATGGCATGATTAAACATAAATTTACTATTCATTTTGTCGGTATTATTAACAGATTTATTTAAATAAAACCAAAATTACGTCACATACATATACATTTATGAATTTACATGAACTTAACAACATAATTAAAAATTACATTACAATACACAAATCAACTACAAATCACAAATTCACATCACAACATTTTTTTTTCATATACATTTACAAATAAACATAACAAACTACAAATTATACATAAGATAATTAAAATAACATTACATTCCAAATTATTATATTTATATATTAGTATAAATAAATTAAATTACAGTACGAACCTTTTGAAGCAAGAATCCGACTTATATTGTTACCCCAGACATCAATTATTTGAAACAAAATTAAAATTCTATTAATAAAACCAAGATAATTAAAATAATTACTAACACAATTTAATAAAATAATTTCACCATATTTAATACTATTATAAATTTATAAAAAATTTATTAAGCTTAAAAATATAAAATATCTTAAATTAAAAAATTTATTAACATATATATATATATATATATATATATATATATATATATATATATATATATATATATATATATATATATCCCAAATCAATATTTCAAATCCCAAATCAATCTAAATAATCTAAACAAAAAATTAACAAAATTTCAACAAAATCAATCTAATACAAAATTCAAAAACCTAAATAAAAATTCAATTAAAATCATAATCAATAATAAGTTAATCATGTAAATACTGGTGGAAAAATGAAATCTCCGGTGAGGGATAAACGCCAGCCGAGTGGCAAAGAGCAGCGGAGAAGAAGAAGAAAGGGAAGAGAGAAAAAAGAAGGCCAACAGCTTATATTTCATGATTACTGATGGATTACCGACAGACAGTGCCACGTAGATTAAAAAATCCTTCAGTAAAAGGCTAAAGGCGGTAAAACGCGTATCTATTTTTCACTTCCGTCGATATTCCATCAATATCATTTACAATTTACTGACGGAAAGCCTACTGCAGCATAGCATTCTGTCAGTAATCTATTAGTAAATATTTTGATTCCCGCTATAACCCTCTGTCCCTATTTTTTCAAATTTACTAACGGATTACTGATGGAATGCCTACTATAGCAAATAATTTCGTCAGTAAATGTCTTAGTTGTCGCCAAAACATTCCCGCATATTCTTTTTCATCTGTAATTGGTCAATAAACCATCAATAAAATTTGGTCGATATTTCATCCGTATTCTGTCAGTAATCTTGCCCTTTCGTCAGTAAACAGTCAGTAAAGAGACGAACGTTGCTATAAAGTGTTCTGTTAGTATTTTATCAGTATTTAGTTACAAATTTTGGTCCGTCACTAATTTCCACAGGTAAATCGTTAGATTTTTATAGTGACATATATATATATATATATATATATATATATATATATATATATATATATATATATATATATATATATATATATATATATATATATATAAAGTGGACTAGAGAGAAAGTTAAGAACCTTGAGAATTAACTTGATTGATTAGAAAGTTTGCTCATTTCTTTACTGATTAGGATTCAATTCTCAAGACCAGCATCTAAAAGGTAATTCCTGAATGTATAGGTAGAGATTTGAAAGTTTATGGATTCACCTGAAGAGGAGACTTAATTTTAATTGATGTATAAGCTAATCCAAAAATACCCCTAATTGACTATAGGGGTGGGCAAAAACCAAACCAAATTGGTTTTCAAATTAGACCAAACCGAAATAATAGTTTGTTTTGGTTATTTTAGTAAAAAATGGTGATTTAGTGCATGAGGTGTGCAAAAATCGATGATTGATTTTCAGCTTAGTTCAATGGAAAATAAAATTGAACCGATCAAAAAACAGAATTGTTAAAACGGCATCTTTTTAACATAGACCTATACTGTGTCATTTTTATAAAGTATATATACATCTTTTACCAGCCTTTACCTTAACCCTACTTCATTTGTGCTGCGGCCTCCAAAAAACCATTAGATTCTTCACCCATTTTCTCTAAAACTAAACCTCATTCACCTTCTTCTTCCTTCAGTCTCCTTCTTCTCCCCTCAATGAGATCCTAACCCTACCTTACTACTGCCTTTTCCTTTCTATCTTTCTCATATGAATATCACCTTCAGTCTTGTAATGAGTTGTGTATGTTGTGTGATTGTGGTCTATCTCAAGCCATCTTGATTCTTGTTCTTTTCTCTTCTCAATTCTCAGTTCTTGAGTCTTGTCTATTGTGCTACTGTGATCTATCTCAGACCATCTTCTTCTCTTCTCTTCTTACTTCTTTCTTTTCAATCAAATCAACAATTGTTGTTTTGTCTTCTAATCCATGAATGAAACTTTGGTGCCTTATTGTTCCATGTCTCTACCTCATAAGCTCTGGATACGGTGTTCTATCTCTTATTTATAAACCCTAAACCTTATTTTTATTTATGTCAATGAAACCCTAACACTAAATACCATTTGCATATCTCTAAGATACAACCCCTAATGCTCTACTGTTTGTGAATCTGAGATTCAATGGTGGAAGCAACCTTTTGCCTTTTGAAATTTGGACTTCCTTCAATTATTCAACTGATCTACTTATGATATGGATTTCTAAGTTTCTTAAAAGGTAAGAACTCTAAAATTTTTTTGTTATTATTTTTTGTATAGCTGATTTTTATTTATTTTTTTTTAAATAATATTTTTTTGATTTGTTATATGTGACTTTGCATGTCAGGATTTGGACCTTTGAATGTCAAGATCTACATCTTCATATAAATTTGATCAATTTATAGGGTATAGTCCAAATGGAAAGGCTCGAAGAAAGAAAAATGTAATGAAAAATTTTATTTTTTTATACTTTTTTATAATTTTTGTGGAAATTTAAAAACTTCCAGTAAATAATTTAGGAGAATTTCATTTTAAATTTTAAATTAGTTTTCTATCTGATTTATGAATGTTTAATGTCTACTATGGCTTTGGAATGTCAATATCTATTGATATAAAATTGATTGATTAAATATTTAAGGGTTTGGTCTTCTGGTTGGTTTTAGCTTTTGCATCTTCTATTATCACTTAACAATTACTTTGAAGAGGTAATTTCTTTGTAAACTGACACTAATTTTATGTCTATTTTGTGAATTTGTGATTGATGAAGCTAATTATAATTTATTATCTTTTTGTGTAGATGTTTCATCAAGGATCTTCTGGGACTAGATCTATTAGAAGCAATGCCAATGTATCTAGTCCTTATCCTATTGGTGGAAGCTCCAGTGCTTAGGCAGAGCCTAATATGGTGGAAGCATCTCCATAAGCAACTGCTACTAAACTAGAACCTACAAAGAAAAGGAAACAAATAGAATCCAAATCTCCTATTTGGGATCATTTCTATAAGAATCTAAATATAGACACAACCTGCAAAGAAAAGAAAACAAATGGAATATAAATCTCTTATTTGGGATCATTTCTGTAAGAATCTATATACATATTGTAAATTTATAAGTGTTAAATGCTTGTATTGTGCTAAAGAATATGCTTGTGACCCAAAGACAAATGGCACTTCAAGTCTAAGGGAATCACATGATCAAATGCTTGAAAAAATCTCATAGTAAAGATGTTAGGCGATCCCTTTTAACCCTATAACCACAGTTTGATTCTGTGAATTTGATTGAGGGAACAGAAGGATTAGGATCACTAGGCACTTGGAAATTTGACCAAGATGCAATTAGGGAGGCACTTGCATACATAATCATTCTAAATGAGGTAAAATATAAATTTATTAAAGGAGAGGATTTAAAAGACTCATGATGGCTGCATGTCCTAAATTTAAAATACCATCTACAAGAACTATCATTAGGGATTGTTTTAATTTATGCATGAATGAAAGGGTTAAGTTAAAATCTTTTCTCAAAAGTCAAAGTCAAAAAGTCAGTCTTACAATTAACATTTGGACTAGTATTTAAAGAATAAATTATATGTGTCTAACTGCATATTTTGTTGATGATGACTGCAAGTTGCATAAAAAAAAAAATCTTTCTTTCATTCCTGTGTCAAGTCATCATGGTGAATATATTGATAAGGTTATTGAAACTTGCTTGCTTGATTAAGGCCTTACCAATATATTTACTATAATAGTTGATAATGCATCTTCTAATGATACTACTATTGCTTTTTTTTTTTTTTAAAAAAAGAATATTAAATTGGAGTGGTTCTGTGTCACAATATAAGTATTTACATATGAGGCGCATTGCCCACATTCTTAATTTGGTAGTTTCATATGGGTTAAAAAAAAGTTAACCCATCTGTAAAGAAGGTGAGGAATGCAGTTAGGTGAGTTGCTTGATATTGCATGCAAATCCTGATTGTGTCTGATTTGGAAGGCTGCAAATGTGCCCAATTCTGTGGACTAGTCTTGTTATAGAAAAATTCCTAAATTTTTACAGCATTTTTATGAAATGATTTTGAGAATTTTTGGTTCTTTTTATATCACTTCCAATTCTTTTTTCTATGAAATATTTGACCTGCATTTCATGTTAAAGGATATGTGTGCTAGTGAGGACTTTAAACTTGCTATGTTGGGCCAAAACATGAAAGTTAAATGACATAAATATTAGGGAATCCAGATAAAATGAACAAAATCATCTTTTTTGTTAGTATGTTGGATCATAGGGAAAAAGTTGAATACATAGAGTATTCATTTAGGGAGATGTATGGACCTCAACTAGGTAGAAGCCTGTTTGTAAGTGCGAAGCAGCAAATGTATTTGTTGTTTATAAGTATTATAGCATGCATTCATCACATCCTCCCTCTCAATCTGATTCATAGAGTACACTCACTAATTTATAAATACAATCTGATTCCCTCATTCAACCAAAGAACACAGTGTCTATTTTGAAATTTAAATTTAGGCAACACAAATTGGAAATGAGAAGGCATGGATTAAGCAAAATGAACTTGATATTTATTTGAATGAGTCTATCTTAGAGGATGAGGACAATCTAGATGTCTTAAAATAGTGAAAGCATAATTTAGAGAGATTCTTTATCTTCTCTAAATTAGCTAATGATGCTTTTATTTTTTCTATATCTACTGTGGCTTCAGAAAGTGCTTTTAGCATTGGAGTAGGATACTTGATTGTTTTAGGAGTTCATTAACCCCAAGAATTATGGAAGCTTTGATTTGTGCCTAAGATTAGATTAGGCCATCTAACAAGCCAATCATTATTGAAAAGTTATTGATGAATTGGAAAATTTGGAAAAAGGTGCCACTTGTTTACTTGCTTATGTTTTATTAATTATTTGCTTTGATATAATTGTCATTCTATTTTCTTGAACTTACTAATATTCTATTTTTTGTAGAATTGTCAAATGTGGGTCTAGGCCATTCTGCTTGTGGAAGGAACTAAATATTTTTTGCATTTCTGACTTCTGAGTTGCTGTGCTTTTTAGTTTTGTAAAGTTTGTGACCCTTTTAGTATCTAATCTTTCTTTTTTGAATTTCTGACTTCTGACTTCTAAGTTGCGCTGTTTACTAGTTATTTTTGATTTGAGATATTGACATTGCTTCCTTATTTGTTTCTACAGAATTGCCAAATGTGGGTCTTGATCATTCTATTTATGGAAGCAACTAATTGTTTTTTGTATTTTTGACTTCTGAGTTCTTGTGCTTTTTAGTTCTGTAAATTTTGTGACCTTTTCAGAGTCTAATATTTCTTTTTTGCATTTCTAACTTCTGAGTTGCTATGTTCAATAGTTGTGCTTAATTTGAGATACTGACATTGCTTCCTTATTTGTTTTTGCAGATTTGATTTTGAGCTCTTAAATGATATATTGTTGCTTCTCATCTATTTTGTTTTGCACCTTCTGTCTTATCTAACTTTTTTGGAAAGTTCTCTGGTTCCTATTTCCTTATTCCTTTTTCCTAATTTTTCTTATTGGTTTTAGGGGTTTGTAATTCTGCAATTTTCTTATTAATGCCAGTCAGTCATTGAAAGTGCAATATATTGTATAGTTGTATTGGATATTGGTAAGTAAGAATTGACTCAGTTTTACTTGGAGTCTATTCCGTTCATACAATAGCAATGGGCAAATGTACTATTATGGCAATAGCACTCTTTTAGCTAAGTCTAATTCATCTTCTTTTACTTCTTTTCTATATGTTTTTGCTTTCATATGAATTTATGTGCTTCTCTTTTATGTCTTTCATTTTCTTTTTTGTTTATGGTTTTCTTCTGCTTTTAATTTTCTCATTTCTATTGTTGAATAATTCAACAATTTGCATATGGTTTTCTTTTTGTGCAGTGATGTGCTTGCATTTTCTTACTGTGATTGAATGATTGTATTTAATTAAATTGTGGGAGGCACAATTTCTATTGCAACTATTTAATTTTACCTTGTTTAATCACAGTTTGAAATTCAACCCTTGAGCTGAGCTAGTTTTTTATTTGTTTTCTTCCTTTTTCTTTTTTTTTTTTTCTTTCTTCATTGGGCAATGAAGAAGTTTCCACTTATCCTGAATTTTATAAGAATAGCTGTGTCGAGTTGATTTACAGCGAGGCAATGTTGAACATTAATGTTCAATTATGCAACCCAATTAATTTGACTGTATTCTTGCATAAATGATTAAAAAAAAAAAACCTGAGCCCTCCTTCCATAGGAAAAGAGCTCTCCTAACAGAGGGTAGCAAATCTAGAAGCAATAAGCTAGGTGGGTATTCATGACAGCTTCGAAGATCTGTGGCTTGATGGGGTGACAATTCTTTCAATTTAGTTTATATCTGCTTGAGATTCAATTTAATAATATAGCATTGCTATATTTGATTATACTTAATTCCCCTTAAATTCTTCTGCAGGTTTTGGATCTTACAAATTGACTCTAATCTTCTCGAATTGCATAATTGTCTTGTGCTAATTTGATTTCTTATATTCTTAGTATGTTCTGATTGGATAGGACATTTTTTCTAATCTAAGTGGCTTGTAATTGTAAATACTGAATTTAGTATATTCAAAATCATATATCATATACATATACATGAATTAGTCAATTGTAGTTAGCGATTAGTGAAAACTGAAAATATAAAAAAGAAAAAATATTACATAATTTTACATTAATGGGCTTATAATTCAAAGGCCCAATAAATTGTCCAAACCGATTTTTTCAAACCAAAAATCAAACTAAACCATTTCAAATTACGGTCAATTTTAATTTTGGTGGTCTGCATTATTTGGTTTGGTTTAGTCATTCCATTATGTATAGTTCAATTGGTCAGTTTTGGCATTTCTTCAACCGAATCAAATCGAACCAACTTATACCCACTCTTAATTGACTGAAAAAAGGAAAAAATCAACAACCTCTTTTTTATAAGCTTTATATTCATCTTTTTTTTAGAAATATAGGAGGTTTTTTTTTTTTTTTTTGTTATGTTTTAATGTTAAAAAAGACTAATAATTAAATTATCTCAATTACCTTAAAAATTCTGAATTGGCTTCAAAAAAAAATCTGAATTTTTTTAGTTTAATTTAATAACATTTTGGTCATTAATTTTGTTAGAATGTGATTGAAAGGCCAAACATATTATATACTTTTAAAAAATCATATATCTAATTGAAAAAATTCAAGTATTGGAGGGATTTAGTAGGTCAAATTTAGCTAAAAGTATTAGAGAGTTTAATTATTTTTTCAAAATTAAAGGGATAATTTAGCCTTTAAATCGTGGATATAAAATTAAAGGGATAATGATTTGTTATTCAGTCTCGAAAACACAATTGGGATTCTCTAAAAAAAGAAAAAAAGAATGAGTATATATATATATATATATATATATGCATTTTTTGACATAATTTTATTTACTTTTTTTTTTTTTAGCGAGAAAGATACCTTTTGACTTTTTTCCTTTCAAATATTTGTAAGCAGCAGGGATTTACGGAGGGTAGACGTGTGTAAAAGCCAACAAAAATTGAATTGATTGGTTCAGTTTAATTTGATTTTTAAAATTTTAATTTGATTTAATTTAAAAATTTTAAAATTGAATTAAATTTTAATTCCGTTCAATTTTCACCCAACTATATATATATATATATATATATATATATATATATATATAACCCATTTAGTAAGATATTTTTATTGATTTTTGACTAATTATTCTTATAAATAAAAGTTAGTTTAATAATTAAATAATTATTAAATTAATTTATACAAATAATATATATTTTTTTAGGATAAGTAATCATTATTTAATTATAAAAGTAAATATATAATTAATTTGCTATATTTTAAGATTGATTTAGTAATTTATTGATTAATAAATTATTTTATACAAATGGTATACTATCTTTTGACATTAATAAGTTAATTAAAATTATATTTTATATATTTTGTTAACTATCTTTTAACATTCCGTTTCTAATATTTTTTTAATAATTTTATATTATATATTTTATAAAAAAATATATAATTTTTAAATCCAAATCCAAATCGAAGTATTTGTTTTTAATTTTTAATCCTAATAAGATTACAAACTCAATTTTCTATATCAATTATATGAATTTAGATTAGTGATAATTTTCTTAATATACAAATTATCTTATAAAGTCAAATTAAAATCACTCACATTCTTTTATAATTATGTCATTCTAAATATATTTTTATTTTAATTAAAATATTAACAATAATAATAAATAAAAATCCTCAATAATTGTTTATTAACATTATATATTGTAAAATTAATAAATATTAATAACTAATTATGATTAGATAGTTTAATACTCCCTCTATCTCAAAAATTAGGCCTGTTTAACTACTTTGGGTGTTCCAAATTATAGTCCATTTTCTATATTTTTGAAGCAATCAATTAATTTGTTTCCTAAAATACCCTTAATTAATTTGCATCTTTATAAAAAAAAAATCATTTTTCTAGATTCCATATTTTTAAGAAATTAATTATCACTATAACCTTTCGTCTACTTCTAAAATTTCTTTCATAATTTTTACTATAAAAAATATATTTAATGCTTAATAATTTTTGAATTGTACCTTAAATATTGTAAAGTAAAATGAAGGGTAAAAAAGAAAATTACTTATAAATTAATTAATGCAACTATATTAACTATAATTTCTTAATCTCTATTAAAAAAGCAAACAGGCTTTTTTTTTTTTTTTTATTGATGGTGGGCGTATAAATTAAAACTAATTGTGCTTAGAAGATAATTAATTAAATTGTCCATCTTTTTAAGAAGGAAAAAAATTAAACTTGGATGAATATTATAAACTAAAGATTATGCCAATAAATCAAATTATTAAAAACTTATAATAAGGATAGGCAATATTAGTATTTACTAATTAGATTTTAGACAACAATAACTAATTAATTAATATATAATTTAATTATAATAAAAAATGATCTTGATTAAAATAAAATAATAAAAATTTGCGCATCAAAATTTTTTCTTAATTAAAATCATATTGTTCTAATCATTAAAAGAGTTATAATTAACAAACAACAAATAATAATATTTTGCCATATATGTATGTTTGTGTCTATTAGTTTGGTAACATATATATATATATATATATATATATATATATATATATATATATATATATATATATATATATGCAAGTGAATGGTAATAACATATTTTTAACTTTAGTTTTGATTAAAATTTTTATTAAAAAAAAGGATAAATAGATGCTTATACTGTAATAGAAAATAATCAATTAACTAAATATATGTATAATTATACTGTGCCATGTGTCAAGCACATTAATGAAAAACTAAATTAAATAACTCTATTGCTTATTTAGTGTCACTTTATTTTTAGAATCATTAATTGTTATACTTGAAATTAACTTGATTTTAATCAAATTGAGTTCGAGATTCATCTATTTAAATAAATTATTAGATTAAAATTAAACTTCTTAATACTCAATTTTAGAAATTCTCAAACTTAATCTAGCTTTTATTCTTTTACATATAGGTCAAAACATGTATTTAAATACTTTGTTTGTAAAATTTTATAAATGCTCAATTTTTTCAAATTTAAAAATTTTAATTTGCACTAAATCATTTGAAAAAATAATTTTCAGCAAAGAATTGTGGATAATTGTTGGTATATTGTTTTAGTTGCTTATTGGTGCAATATCAAATAGCTCATAAATTAATTAACTATAATTAATTAGTTAGACGTAACATTAAAATTTATTTAAATATCAATTTTATTTAATATTTTAATTTTTATGAGTTATATTACAATGTGTTTTTAGAAGTGTCACGTTTGACAAAAACTAGTGTGTGTGTGTATATATATATATATATATATATATATATATATATATATATATATATATCTCAAATTTATGAAAAAAAAATAGCAAAAAAAAAAACCAAAACCAGCTCAAATTGACCATTTGAATCTAATTGAACTGAACTTTTCAGTTTGATTTGGTTCAGTTTTCACTATAAGTTGTTTTAATGCAATTTAATGAAAATGTGAATTTCAATTATTTGATTATTTTGGTTTGATTCGATTTAAATCTTACTGGCCATTTACACACTCTTAGTGTAGAACAAAAAATCTTTAATATATATTGAAAAGTAACCTAAATTAAAAAAAAAAAAAAAAAAAAAAAAAAAAAAAAAAGACTAACTATTTGCACACTTCTAGTGGATATGTATTGAAAAATAACCTAAATTTTTTTAAAAATGAATTTTGTCTTCAAACTTTTTTAAAACTCTCGACGCTGGTAAATTATATAATGAATCTAAATTCACACAGTATTATGAATCTAGAACCATATTAATTATCAAAAGGGAGAACCAGCAGGAATTAAGGAGAAAAAAAGGAGCGAACCAGTAGGAATCACGGAGAACAAAGAGAGGGCACAACGATATTTGGTCAAAATCACGTGCTTATATTTTTTTTGCATATTTTATTTGTTTGCAATATATTAAATATATTAATCAATGAAATTAAATATGTTAATTATTTTTGTTTCTCACATCAAAATATAAATTTTATATGTCTCTTGTGTTATCAAACTTTACTAATAATTTCTTTTTATTTCAAACATTTTTAACATATCAAAAATCTTTTTCAATGTTTAAAATACTTGTTATAAAATATTTAACAACTCAAGTTACAATATAATTTATTTTTAAGAATAAAATTTTCTCTTTTGCTTTGAGATATATATAATTTTTTTTTATATTTGAATAATTATGATAATTTATTGTATATTTTTAAATATAAGTATAATTTAATAATGATTAATATCTAATTTATGAATGACAAAAAATTATCATAAGAATAGCATGTTTATAATTTAATAATGATTAATATCTAATTTATGAATGATAAAAAATTATCATAAAATTAGCATGTTTAGGTTCATTACTTATAAAATATATATTCATCTGTTATTAGTATCAGATTCATTAAACATAAGACTTAGGTCCATCACTTATAAAGTGCATATTTATCTTTATGAGTGTTAAATTCATTAAATATAAACTTTAAGTTCATTATTTTTAAAGTATATATTCATATGTTGTTAGTATTAGGTTAATTAAATATAAAGTTTAGGTTCATTATTTAAAAAATGTATATTCATGTGTTATTAGTGTCAGGTTAATTAAATATAAAATTTAGGTTTATTACTTATAAAGCATATATTCATATGTTATTAGTGTCAGATTCATTAAATATAAACTTTAGATTTATCACTTATAAAGTGTATATTGATCTGTTATTAGTATCAGATTCATTAAATATAAGATTTAGATTCATTACTTATAAAATGTATATTTATATATTATTAGTTTCACGTTCATTAGTTATTTTCTTTCATTTTTTTGTAGTTGTTTGATGTTATATATGTATTTTTTTTGTTGTCATTATTTTCGAATATGTTCTTAACTTACAAATCTTTTTGTTCTTAACTTATAAATCTTTTTTTTTTTAATTTATGAATTTATGAACTATAATTTATAAATATTAAGTTGAATATTAATTATTGAATATCAATCTATTACTTAGATCATATTCATGTGTGTGTATATACCATTATACTTACTCTTAATTATTCTTTTTTTTTTATTTATGTAAATAATATGAAAGATTATGTATTTTTTTCCTAATTGATTTTTTATTTACAGCGTAAATTTTATTCTAAAATTTTTATGCATAATTTAATTATTTTTTACATGAATGGATTATTATTAACCATAAAGAATAAAATCTACGACTAAACTCACCTATTATTTTTACATACATATATTATATAAAGATACTAATTTTTTTTAAACTAAACTTAAATAATTTTGTAAACGATACAAATAATTTTCATTAATATAAAACTTCTCGTTGAGAAGTTATTTTTTTTTAATCATTTTTTTACCTTGAAAATGAAAAATAATTATTATACAAAATAAAAAATAAGAATTGTGCGAGTGGTGATAAATCTGAAATTTTAGCATGTATTATAAAGTCTGAAATTATTTTTTTAGTGGGCAAAAGACAACTCGAATAAATAAATTTGGATTTAGAAAATAAATTAGAATATGATTAATATAATTAATGGGATCGCCTCCCTTTTTTTTGTCCTTGATTCCTATTAGTCACCATTTTTAATAATTGATATGATTCTAAATTTACAACATTATATAGACTCAGTTCGCCTCTTCAAAATTATAATATTAAATTCAACGTTGATTATAAGACATACAGAAGAATTCCTTTCATTTATTCAAAAGGGTGATATATTTTAGATTTGAGAGACACATTATGGATTTGAGAATGTTACTCAAAAACCTTTACTTTATTGATTGTAGTAATAACAATTAAAGGGGATTACATGCATTAGTTTTTGTATTAGAATTCATTTATAATTAACATTTGAATGTGATGATATTAATAAAAAAAAGTAACATTATTAATATGATTCATGCCAAACTTTATAAACAAAATGGTAATATTAATCTTATAATAAATTAAAATAGCTATAAAAATAATTTCTTAAACATAAAGAGATAATCAGGCTTAAATTTATTATCCACATCATATATATAATAATTTAAGATAAAATAACAAATGCAATTATATATATATATAATTACAATTACAAAAAAGTAATAGACAAAAGAAAACAGGATGGACTCTGCGCCAAAAAAAAAAAAAAAGAAAGAAAACAGGATGGACACGTATCAGAGTTCACACAGATTTCCCGAAAATTAAGATAGACTGCGAATCAAATTTAAAATTGAACCTGTCCTAGTCCAAATTTGAGTCAGGTTGCACTAGTTGAACCTGTCCAACCTCAACTCCAATTACGGCAAATATTTACCTATTTATCCTTTCTTTTTGTCCATTTTATCTCTTCTTCAAAAAATATTAATATTTTATTTTATTTCCTTATAAATGTCCACTCATATATTATTTTCCATACATCCACACAATTTAATTTATTTTTAAAAGAAAATATAATATATATATAATTTAAAAATATATATATATATGTGCAGTCCAGACTGTTATCTATCTTGCATAGCATAGAGAGACAGAACATCCACTTACATTTCACAAAAAAAAAAAAAAAATTTCCTTATCCAAATCCATGGTTGATACATGTTAATAATCAATCAACACAAACACATTTTTACAGAATCAACAGAATCCAATGAAAATAAACGTATATCTACAACTACAACACAGCCAGTAGTTACCCTGCTGCTCATTTACTCAAAGAAGGTCCAAAGTACATGCAAATGGGAGGATTGATCCTGAAAATAGAGAGGATTGCTGATGGTATTGTCCAGATCCCATCACCACATATTAAACCTGATGCAACTGCTCCAGCGTAATCTTCTGCATCCTTCCGATTTATTTTCTCCCAAATGTACAATATCACTGTCCCAATAAACATATCAACTGCAAAGTAAGCTCCAATATAAAAGGGGATAGCCACTGCCATTGGAATCGGAATAAATTGTGAGATCTTCTTAGGAGTCACATCCCTCAGAAGATTTATAACCAATGCGGTTATAAAGAACCCACAACACATGGCCAGGCAATGTTTGGGCAGTTCAGAGAAGCCCTCAACACCTAATATGGCCATCTCCCTGAATATCACAGCATACGGAGCTTTATATGGACCATCAGGTGCTCCAATATCAAAAGCAGTCCAAAACATCCAAAATGTCAATGGGGCTATAACACAACCCATGGCTGTGCCTATCAACTGGCTCACAAACATTGACTTGGCTGATGACAGAGTAAGGTAACCAGTCTTGAAATCCTGCATGAGATCAGCTGCAGTGGAGACAATTGACATCATTAACCCACAAGCTGCTAATCCAGCTACAACCCCACCATTAGTTCCAACCATTGAAGCAATAATGAAAAGACCAATCTTTCCATAGGTTGATGCCAAGCTCCAGTCAGTCAGCCCAGTGCCATAGGAGTTGCAGAAGGCAAGGGCAGGAGCAATTATGTATGAACTGAGAACCAAATACCATTTAAGCGGTGGAAAAATTATTGGAATTGTTGCAGTTGATATTGCAGCCAGTCCAACATACCCAGATGCTGCAAACCAGGAGGGTATCCTGTCTTTCAGAAACACCTCATCTCGTTTTTTCTGTTCCAGTAGCAATTTGGAAGTCTCACCATCTGCCGAGGCACTGTTAGAACAATTCATCTAAAGAAAAAACAGTGCTTCTTTGCATATGCGTCCAGCAATTCTCATTCAACTAAAAGTTCAACAGGAACTATGCAAACATGTTAAGGATTATGGCAGTGATATAAATCTATTCAAATTAACAACCTCTTGACAACCTCCTAATTTGAAGAGATGAACTATAATTGCAGTTACTTCTAGTTATTAGAAGATGATAATTCACCTCTTCAAAGTTCAAATTGTCGACCTCCCAATTGCCCCTATTATAAAACAAGCTTGACATTTCCAGTTAAACACAATACTTGAAGAATGTTAACAATTGGTTTTTACCATTTTAGGTTTTTTTTAGAAAATATTTACCATTTTAGATTTTTTAAAATTATTTTCCATTTTAGGTGTTTTTTGTGGCAAGACAGCTTTGTCCGCTAGTCCAAACAAACTGTCCGCCAATCCAAATGGAGGACAGCAAGCTGTTTTCTATTCGTTTTAGTGGACAGCCCATTTATTTTTTTTATTTTTTATTTTTGGTCATTTTTGGCTAGATATGAAAGCTGTAGCTTTTTTTGGCGGACAGTTGTAATAGCAATCACATCAGCTCTTACACAATAACAAACCTCAATATCATTTAAGTTAGAGGTATATTAAAAAATACCATTTTCGGTTAGAGGTATTAAAAAAATTAATTTTTAATTATATATTCATTTTAATTAATATTGTATCATATAAAGTTATTTTGTTATATTTGAACAAACATTCCATTGAGATAATTTCAATTGTTGGCATAAATTTTGTTTCATTTAAAATGTGTAAAAGACTAGACTTGCGTTATTATATTTTTTAATTTATTTATTTTCTTAAAAATGTTTTAATATAAATTATTATTATTAATTTTTTTATTAAATTTGAATTATCTTTAGAGAATTTTAAATAATTATATATATAGAAAATATAAAAAAATAATAAAAAATAATATATATTGATTTGTATAAATTTTAATTGGGTTATATAAAAACACAATGATATGTGATAAAAATAAATAAAGTGATTTCATATAAAATTAATTTTTAAAAGTATTATTTAACATGGGATAAAAAAGCAAATTTAGATAACTCTTAAATTCAGTATATACACAACAATTATTAAAATATTATTCCATTTCTTACCAATTATTATTATTATCATTATTATTATTTTCATATTTTATATGCCACCAATAATTATAAGTAATTCATGAATATTCAAATTAATTATGTACAAAAATTAAATCAAATTAAATTGAAATATTAATGTTTAAAGAGAATATAGCACATATACCTAATATTGATAATGAATTAGTTAAATGGTGACGTACCAATTTGTCTTTAAATTTTTAATGTAGAAAAAAATGGATATTCCTAAAAAAATAAATGGATAACTTTTAATTTTACAAACATTTATTTTATTTATTTAATGCCTAAGTTAAGCACATGCGACAAGTAAAAATAATGAACATTAATTAGCTACCAAATGAGATATATAATAAGAAAGAAATAGAAACTGATTCCAGCTACCCAATGAGCATTAAAGCATTAAAATGCTGCTCTGCCTGGTCAAAATTCTATCCTCTGCTGGTCTAATAATTCAGCCGGTTCAACCAGCGGATTGGTGCTGTCACTGAACCTCTCCACTGGTTGTGCCAGCAGACAGATAATTATGCTGACCAAGACCCGCTAAAAAAAAAACTAAAATTGGAATTAGTTTTAAAAAAAC
Source organism: Reutealis trisperma (assembly GCA_947687605.1). Lineage (NCBI taxonomy): Eukaryota > Viridiplantae > Streptophyta > Magnoliopsida > Malpighiales > Euphorbiaceae > Reutealis > Reutealis trisperma. The sequence goes on along the minus strand of CANTUT010000347.1, from coordinate 918,170 downwards.
CTATACATGGAAATAGTTTAAAAAAACCAAAAAAATAGTTTCCAGAAAAAATACTAAAATGGTAAAAAGGCCGCACAAAAGATGGCATGGAATTTTCCAGCAATTTCAAATACCTTAATTAAAGCCAAAGTTAATTGTTGAACTACGATTGATTGACTATTGCTAGAATTAGAATCTATATAAAAACAACAGTCCTAACGGTGGCTGATATTAAATTAACAGTAGAAAAATATGCATAACTGCCTAGAGCATTTGAAACAAGCATAGAAAACAATATCATGCAGCCAAGTTATACAGATAAAAATCATATCTCACCTTGAACCTCTCTGACAACGGGAAGATGATTCTCTTTGGTGCTTGTATTGCCCATTTCCCTAATAGTTATGGCAATTATCTTGATCAAATTATAAAGGCCATCACCAAGTATGATAGAAATGGCTATAAAGACCTGCACACAATGTGACAGCTAGATGAAAAAGATTTCAGAGCAAAGACAGTCCAAGAAAATTTCACCAAGGAGCAAGCACCATACCTTGTATCCATAAAGACCCTTAAAATCATTACTACCCAGGTCAGCTGGATACCAATCCCCAGCATGTTGAGAGATGAAGGGCCACAGAAAACCCCAAGAGATTATAGCCCCAAGAAGAACTGAGGTGTTGACTATATGAGGGCAAATAAGACCACATCCAACATATGTTGGACTGAAGTCAAAATAAAACCTGCAAGAAGAGTGGGAATCATGTGAACAACTTAGAACATCATGAAGAATATCAAGCATTTATATTAGACCAAAAAAAAAAAAGCTGCACTATATGCTGCCAAACATTTAAAAAAAAGTATCAGCATGCCTTCTTACAAAGCTCGTCAAAGAAACGACTTGGGCAAAACAAACTTAACTGTAAACCAAGCATACAATCAAATAAAACATAAACCTGTGTCGCTGTGAATTTATGTTGTCCATGTATCAAAATGAAAAGCATGGATCAAGCAGCAGCTTATAGACAAAGTTTCCAGTTTGCTTATTTACAGATTAGAAACTAAAGTGTTTAGAAACTTACGTGTTTTTGAATAATGTCAAACCAAAACTGGGAAAGTTATCAAATCCACAAGAATCCCCAACACCACTGAAGAACCACTTAAAGCAGCTCCAAGCTAAACTAATGCTCAAGTATTTTCCAAGACATGTGACCTGTTTCCTGTAAAAAGTTGACAAATAGATGATAATTAGAAACCGTTTATTTTTTTTTCTTTGCTCATGTCAATTTGAAGATGCTCAAACTGTTCTTGCTTTCAAACTACTAAACAATAGATAGCAGCCAAGAAGACAAACAACCATATAAGAATGAAATGCTTAATAAATACAGCTGTTACCCTGCAAGTTCAGCTCCAGTGTTTGTGTGAAAGCTATTAATCAACATTGCTGTGGCTGTCCCACTGGGATATGTAAGCTTATAGTCCATGACCATGACCTAATATTTCAAGTGGATAACATTAAAGAATTGCTAATAAAGCTGATACAGAATATTAGCATATGAACAACACTTCAAGACCCTAATCAAATAAAAAAGGAAGTACCTTGCGAAGGGGAACAAGACTAAAAAGTCCAAAGAAACTGACAACGAACAAAAACCCAATCATCCAGCCCAATCCAGGGTTCTTAATATCCTGTGCCCTGTTACCAGGGTAATCAGGGCCAATTAATTTATAAGTTTTGTCATCCATAGCAAGCAAATACGACCCAAATCCTCCTGTAAATAACTGAATTCAATTGAATTGAACATTAAAAAAAAACCATTCGAAATTAACAAACCTAACAACAGCATTTACCGCTAAAGGCCAGGCCATAGCAAGCAACAACGCAGGTCTGAATAACAGTGTTCTCCTGTTTAGTGAAAGGAGCAATCGAAAGCCCCAACCCAGATAAGAATCCAACCCATGACTTGATAAAGAAGAAGCCAAGCAAGCCAGCAGCGACATTCAACGACGGGATAATACCAACGGTAAGATTGAGCTTGTGAGTAATGATACAGAAAAGCGTACCCAACAAAGCGCTCACTAACAGCCCTCTGATCGTGATCTGATCCTTCCATTCAGGGACCTGCTCGGATTCAACGGCTTCGATGTTGTTAGAATCGCGAAGCAGCAACGGCTCCGACATCTCGGTCCCCATGACCGAACAACAAATTTTTTTTTTTTTTTTTTTTTTTTTGTTAGGACTGTGTTTGGATAAGTCAAAGATCGGACAAACGTGAATCTCTGTGATTTAGAGGTTGGAGAGAGATGAAAGGGAAGATAAAAGAATGAAAGATTGTGCGAAAGAGAGAGGATCGGCTGTTATTTTGGTCCAATAGTGTTATGCCACGTGTTTCTGGTTGATGGGCTGGTTTTAGCTGTTCAACTGTTGTAGAACATGGATGGGGAGTTTGTAACTTAGTTATGGTGGGCGGCCATTAATGATGCCTCGAGATATTTAATTGATGATGACGAGAATAGATATTAATGTAAATACATAAAAATACTGGTGGTAATTTACAATGATCATTGGCGACAATAATAATGATTGGTGAAAAATGATGGTATTAAGTGGATTAACTACGACATATCCAAATTTAACACATAGCGTTTTCTTCTAATGAGTTACGTCCGCAATTTAAATGATGTAGAATTGTTTCTCGCTAAAAATATAACATCATTTTTTTCATACGTATTTTCTATTTTCTTTTAAGCATTTGAGAATCGACATGATCAAGAGATCTTTCAGATTTATATTTCTTTTTCTATATTATGTTATGCTTCGAGATTTATTTGTTTTCTTGTTTATTTAAACTACCCATCTCTTTTTGGCTCTTTTGGTTTTCCTACATCACCGCTAAATTTACAGGTTGCTCTTGGGTGAATTGGTTTTCTTCCTTGCTTTCTAACGGGCAGGTACATGATGCGACAATGGCTAGCATGTTGTTATGTATTGGGCATCTGGAAACGCAGAAACGAGGTAGTTTGCTCTTAAAAGTTTAGAGCCCCGTCCCAACTTCTTTTTACAATTGATACATACCTCTTCCAATCACAGTTCAGTTGCAGGCGATGGGTCGGTGAAATGGATGAGGCCAAGGCAAGGTTGGTTAAAATGTAATATAGTTGCTTCCAATCCGATCTTTCCAGCAGCTGATTATTGTGGATTAGGTTGTGCATTACGTGATGCGCAAGGGCTTTGTGTTGCTGCTAGAAGTCGGCCAGCTCATGGCATAGCGGATCCTAAGATTGCTGAGGCACTAAGTTCGGAGAGGCCTTAAGTTGGGTGTAAGACAGATTCTTAATTAATTCATGTAATAATGGAAAGTGATTCCTTAGTGTTAGTGCAAGCACTACGTGGCAGAAATGCAGATCGATTCCCTTTTGGGATTTTAGTTGAGGATTGTGAATCTCTAATCAAGGACTTGGTTTCCTGTAAAATAGTTTTTGTAAAAACATCGGCGAGCAATGCCGCTCATTATTTGGCTGGTGCAGTTTATTCTACGTTTGATCTGCCAAAAAGTGAGAGTCTGATAATCAGTAATATAAGTTTTCCTTTAGCCTCAAAAATAAAAAAATACCCCTCCCTCTTTATATATATCTTAAGCATTTATTCTCATTTTTTTTACTTTTACTGGGAATTGATTTATTTTCTATATATTTTTATTAGAATAATCACATAAATAATATTTTTTCTCTATTTGTACATGACATAACAACAATTCCTGACAACATTGAGTTGTAATTGCTATGCATGATGCAATCATAGTAAGTGTATGCATGTGGTTAAGTTTGAATGCGCTTTTGAAATTGTGTTTGATTTTTTTTTTTTTTTAACAAACTTTTATTACTGTTTTTATAAATTGTGATTTGAAAAAAAAAATCAAAATTATAACTTTTCCTAAATCCTCGTTTACTAAATTTAAAATAAAATAAAGGACAAATTTTAAAAATAACTAAAAAGCAGTCACAAAATTTCATTTATGCGCTATTATTGGAAAATTTTCAAAAACATCATCTAAATTTTGGAAAATAACATTTGTCGGTTTATTATGCTCCGATTCTCATCCTATTTTCTTCTTTTTTTTTCCCCCTTTAGCCCACACCTTGTACCAGTATTTCTACTTTCCTTTTTTCGGTTTTTTTAGTGCTCTTTTTTGCACTAAGCCACTAACTTCAGTAGCATAAGCTGACACTTAACTATGACTATATGACACACTACTAAAGGACCCCACACACTCAAAACCACAAATGTACTTGTTTAATTAAGGCACATTGAAAATAACTCTCTTCATTAATTTCTTATTATTATTTAAATTATTGTGAAAAAATGTATCATAGAATTCATTAACTATCATTAAAATTTATTTTAAAATGAAACTTCATATATTTTAGTTTTAAATTTTAAAAATAATTAAATAATATATTAATTTAATTTTTTAGTTACATTGATAACAACTATCACGTATAAATGAGTGCCAAACTTATGTTTAAGAAATTTCTGATCTTATTGTTTATCGTTCAATCTATCTTTTAAAATAATATCATTCAATCTAAAACTCATCAATACTTTTTCATTCAATTAAATCTAATTAATTTATAATATTTAACTAATTAATTGATAAAATTTATTTGGTGTGCATTAAGTACATGTTTGATATATACAACTACTTTATATTTTTACAAATTAATGATTTGAAAAAACAAGAAGATAAACCAACAACAAATGGTATACATATACTAAAATTTAATATACTTTAAGTAAATGTTTAATATCTACAACTAGTTTATATATATATATATATATATATATATATATATATATATATTGCAAATTTGAAAAAATAAAAAGATAAACTAATAGTAAGTGGTAAACATCTACTAAAATTTGATATATATAAAGTATATTTTTAATATCTGCAACTAATTTATACATATACTAATTGCAAACTTGGAAAAAAAATTAAAAAGATAAACTAAGAGCAAATAATATATGTTTACTAAAATTTGGTATACATTAAATATATGTTTGGTATTTGCAACTATTTTATACATATAAAATTGCAAATTTATAAAAAAAAAAAAAAAAGATATAATAATAGTAAATGATATACATAAATAATAATAGTAAATGATATACATATACCAAAATTTGGTATATGTTAAGAATATGTTTGCTTGCTATCTACAACTATTTTATATATATGTACAAATTGCAAATTTATAAAAGATAAAAATATACAATAATAGTAAATGGTATACATATACCAAAATTTGGTATATGTAAAATATATATTCAATATATTAATAATCAAAGAAATAAATTTATTTATTTATTTAATCTCAAATAAAACTCAAAAAATTTATTTAATCTCAAAATTAATATTCAAGTATTGAACATATTTAATTAATACTCAAATAAACTTAAATAGTTTAAATTCAAGTTAGAATTAAAACATTACAACTTAAATAATATATTTTTTAAAAAATATAAAATTAGATATTCGATCAAATTGATTGAATATTATAATTTTTGAATTGAGTTCAATTTGTTATTCAAATTATTTGAAATTAACTAATAACATCCCCAAAATTAAAAAAGTATGAAAATAAAATAAAATAAAATGGAATGAATAAATTAAAAAAAATGAAGAGCAGAGAAAATTCTAAACTGAGGTGGCAATCTTTGATTAAGTTAAATAATAATAATAATAATAATAATAAATAAATAAATAAATAATGAGATCATGAATAAACCACCGCAACTTGTGGAAACAATAACTAACACACTTAATGATTTACTTTAATGTCAAACTCATGAATAACTTAAATAAATTATTAAAGTACTTAATAATCCACATCACAATCTTCAACAAAAGCATGCTTTTTTTTCTTTTTTTTTTTTGGGTTAATCAAAAGCATGTTATTTCAAGAATTAGAGGATGAAAAAGTTCATTCACTTCATTATATTTTGCAAAACAGCTTACCATTACCCGTGCGAGCAAGCCCCATGCTTCAAGAACCACACGTAACACTTAGGCAAATACATGTTGCCAGGAGCAATAGGCCCACAAAACATTAGGTAATGTGAAAATTTAAAAAAAAAAAAGATCGTTAAAAAGAAACACATGGAACATTAAAAGGTATAAAAAGAAAACCAACGATAAATTTGATATTTTTCCAAAAAAAACTGTGAAGAAAGTGATTTCCTCTAAAACGAATGCATCCATACCCTAATGACAAACCACAAATAAAAATTTTTGGGCCCAAACCCTAGTTTAGTTCTTTTGGCAATTGTTCGTATTACATAGGATCCAGCCCCGTCCAGATCACCTTTTTCGTTTGTCATAGTAAAACAGTACACCTATATTTTAAAATTATTTTATTAAGATAATTTTCTTACATGAAAAACTAAGAAATGGATTCATTTAAATTGCTAGAATTTCATTTTACTTCATACAAAGACATTCCATTTCAAAATATTTATTGTTTAAAATTTCAATATCTAGATAAAGAAATTTATTAAATTGCCATATTTTTAAAATAAAAAGCTTAAAATACCATTTATTAATTTTGATGTATATAAAGAAAAATAATTAATGCAAATATTTGAAGGGAGAATAAATAGAGTATGAAATTGAAAAAAAATAATAAATATATTCTTCAAATCCTAAAACTACGAATAAATTAGAATAAAAAAAAATTTCTAAAACAACAAACATTTTGGAATGGATGGAACATTAATTAAACATTATTATAGCACAACAATTTAATAACCCATAAAAAAAAATCAGAATTCTCACCAAATTGGCAGATTTTCAAAATGCTCAAGATACTTCTTAGAAAGCACAATACGACAGATAAACAATCAAAAGAAAGCAATCCCCCAGTTAATGGGAAAAGAGGTCCCAATGGAAAAACCAGTTTTACTTCGAAGTGCAATTATTATTGATTATCAAGCAATAAAAAGAAGATAGTCAAAGGAACTTCCTGTATGGCCTGCCTGCATCTTCATCTTGCATATTCTGTCAGTGCATATATAAAAAAAAAAGTTAACATAATTAACAAGTTAAACACAAACAAAATCACTAACAATAGGAAAAGAAATAAAAAAAAAAAAAAAAGGAATCACTTCTCAATAATGAGAGGATCTACAATTTGAGCTGTAATATAAATAATCAACCAAGATCACAGCATCTAGAATTTTCTATGACCAAATAAAATAATCCTCATTCTAGGAACTTGAGGACACTAAGATGTACAAAATCAACAAAAAAAGAAAATCCATGTATTTTTTTCTTGATACAAGTATTAAGAAGAACTCATAAGCATATTGCCATAAAATTTCAGGAGAATATGCTCTTTGAACAAGGAGATTCATGCAGCTAAACATGTAGGATGCCATGCTAATGCCCATATTTCGACAGCTTGTACTAGTTATAGAATCCCAGAAATATTAGTTTAATGTAAATTTTTTTTCCCAAGAAATAGATTAAACATTGGAATCTAATAAAACAAAAGAATCAACAGCAAATTAGCAGATACGGTATTCAACCAGGTCAGAAATTACAACCAAGAATGCAGTTCCCCTCGTGTTCCCGAAACAATTAAACATGCAGTTCTATTGGGAAAAAATTTTACATTTCAAGCATCTGGTGATGCAAATGACGTGGCCCCAGTTAAGGAAATATGGAAATCAAAAAGCAAAATTCTTTTCAGCTGCTAAAAGAACCGAAGGTATTTTAGTTTCATCGTTCATGTGAAAGAATAAGCCTAGTTCCATCTTGCTTTGAAATGGACCATGCATTTCACATCCATTGGTGCACTCCCTTGTCCTATTATTTCCAGAAAATACCTATATGATTCTATAATAAACAATGAGCGAGTCTCTGAATAATTATCCAAAACTTCAATTTACACCATTTCCTATTCAATATGCAATCACCATCCCCCAAGAACAAACAGCATTTTGATAACATATTTATGTACACAATAATTTGGGTGAATACAACACTATGACAATGCCAGACAAGACTAACTCCTGACCAAGCCACAAAGGGATGAGAAAATGGTGATTTATCGAACAGTCAATTTTCAAGGAAAATGAACAAAGAGAACAAATGCATGAATCTTATTACTGTCTCCAGAGAATAAATTTCACCTGAAATATGTTTATACAAATCACATGCTTGATTGATCCAGCCTACTAGATCTTCCCTGCACCAAACCACTAACACTCTATTTGGGAGGACATAAGGTAAATTGAGGTTTTATGAGGTATGGCTTTGGAAAGTAAGGTTTTAGATGGTTTTGAAAACTTTACAACTTTTCGTTATTTGGGAGGAATGTAAAGTAAAGTAAGGTTAGTTATCATCATGTGTTTGGGAGGAAGGTTTAGTAAAGTAAAGATATATTATATTTTACATAAATAATCTCTTAAATAAATGATAAACAATTTGACAAATATCCAAATTTATTATTATGTTATTTATTTTTTAAGATGTTTATATTATTAAAGCAAAATTTTGAAAATATCAAAAAATCAAAATAAATTATTATTTTTAAAGAAATTAAAATTTATAGTTATTAATATATTATTATAAATATAAAAGAAACATAAAATAATAAGTCTCAAAGTTCAGCTTTAATCAATTGATTGTCTTGAACTGTTAGCTTAAAATTCATATTTAATCAATTAATTGTCTTGAACTAAGCAATTGCTATGCAAAATAAAGAAAATAAAACAAAACGTAAGAAAATAATACAAGAAGCCGAAAAAACTTAAAATGAAAGTTTATCTTCACAAATTATATTGTAATCCACTCTCAAAAAAAGAACCAATATATCAAATATATTACAAGAAAAAATGAGGAAATAATTATTAGCTCAAAGTTCGATTTTAATCAATTGATTCTTTTGGACTGCTAGTCTAAAGTTCATATTTAATCAATTGATTATCTTGAACTAATCAACTGATATGCAAAAGAAAGAAAATAAACAATTAAAATCAATTATTGATTAAAGAAATAAAAATTCATAAATATTAATATATAATCATAAATATAAAAGTAACAAAAAGTGCTAAATAGTGTGTAGTTAATATGGGTATTTAAGGAATTATAAAAAAAAAAAATAAAGAGGGTAAAATTGAGAATACAAGTTAAAAATAATATAACCATGTAACTCAACCTTCTCAACCCACCAATTTGGTGGGTTGAAAAAGTGAGGTTTTTAAGGGTTTTAGAAAACATCCAAAAACCTTATTTTATTTAACAATCCATCCTGTCAAACACACATTCATGGTTTTAAAATTTTATAAACCCAAACCTTACCTTGAAAAACCTCCTCACAAACAAACCGTAAGAAGGATCTAACAAGTTATGAGGCCACATGGTATGGCTTTATTTCATGCCCATTAAACTATGAAAGCTATAACCTGTCACCTTTTAATCGGTTCAACCTACTTCCATCTAACTATTTTAACGTTGTGGGCCATATACAATGAAGGTCAAAATCCAAACACATGTACAAGTTAGTTTCTTTGAAAGTAAACTAGCAACAATTCCAAGCATCAGTGAAAAGAGCACATGCAGATCAAGCTATTGTGAAATTAATGAATTTTCTCTTCTCTCTTTCTTTCTTCAATTTTGGCCTGAAGTAATCTGATCTTTACTCAAAAATTAGTTTTAAGGAATGATTGCCACAATGATAAGTGTTGATGTTTAGTTGACATCCAACTAGATTGAAGTCCACTACAATTTGATGCAAAATTACGCAATAAAAAACTTCAATAAATTCAATTTTTGAGTAATTAATTATAATTTATTAATACATATTCAATCCTGATATCTTCTATAAACACTAAATACGACACCTTATTTTGCATTACACTTCCACTTTGATATATTTTCCTGAACAGGTAAAAAATTTGAATTTGATACAGCCAAGAAAGAAAGCATTCATATGTTTTTATTTAACTCCACAAGTCAAGCACATTTATGCAATTTTCATATTTGTTGGAAATAAGTAAAAGGTAGAGTAAAATTTCTCATTTTAGCTTTAGGACTCATATTGGACACCGACACGTATTTTTTTTTTTTTTTTTTTTTAATTTCGTAGTCAAAAAAAAAAAAAATAAATGAAAAAGGAAAAGAATTATATTTTTCATTTAAGATTACTTTGAGTCCATAAATATATGCAATGCTGTATTTTTCTCTAGAAGAAAGAATGTTAATTCTACAAAAAAGAAAAAAAAATAGAAACCTTCTAGCCTGTTTAGGAGGAGTAAGAGCAACAATAACTTAGAAGAAATACCAAGCAATTGTGTGTGTGTGTGAACCTTGGAAATTGTCTAATGTCACTTCAATTTTGCAAAGTACTTTAATACAATTTTCAGATCATACTGTGAAACCCTCATATCAAGCTTAGCTACCCTACATCAGCAAGTTAAATAACATAAGAAAGCACAAGGTGTTAAAGTTTCCTCAAACAGAAGTGCATATTAATGCAAAATGTCTTGTTTCATGTCAAGTTTCTGCAGTCATGAATCCTTAGGCAAGGAAGCAAAGTTATCAAATCTTAAATTAATCCACCAATTATGCAGTTCACAGCAAAAGTGCCTCTATCCCTTTGATCACCATATTTATCTCCAAATCTCAACTGTACACTGGAAACAATAATCCCTACACCCTTGCTCCTCTCTAGGTGAGCACTAATTGATTTAAAAAAAAAAAAAAAAGTGCTTTTTGGTTTTCAAGGCAAAAAAGAAAAAAAAAATGAACAAAGCTGATATATATATATATATATATATATATATATATATATATATATATATATATATATTTTACAATTTTGATTCGGTTTTGTCTTCTAAGACATTAATGTTCATTTCACTGATCCAACCAATGTTCATCCCTATTCCTCTCCCACCCCACCATGTTTATTATGTAAATAACCTGATTTTCCCCCCTTCTATAGGGTAACAAATCATTGCTGGGGTTTGAAGCCAAGACTATGTGTGACAGTGTCACATTCGGCACACACAAAATGTATACTTCCCCCATCACTCTTACATAAACTCAAATAGAAAATTAGGGCTTAAGATCATAGATGTCAAGATCTAGTTAATCTACTTACAACTCATCCCCACCCTTTCCTAGAAAAATAATAAAATAAAATAAATAAAAATGAGTGATCTAACGGTTACCAGTGCCCCTTTAGTGTAATATTTCAAACATAAAACAAAATTTACAATGTAAGCAAGAGCACCCATCAAAGTCATCAATAACCAATACACAGAGGCATATTGTCAAAATACTAATACAACAGCCATACAAATTTCTCGTTTATGTTAGGCTCTAATATCTCATAACATGTTAAATGCATACAACTCAAAATCATGCTCTCTTTCGCAACTCATCACTTTAGATAAGAAATTAAAGCAAAAAATAAAAAACAACAGAATTAGGAACTAGCTAGCAGGATCAGTAGAATCTGGGAAAACAAATATCAAAATGCATGCATATTTCATTCTAACAAAATAATACTCCAACGCTAACAGATAAGCACCGCAACCATGACGATATAGTCACAGTTTCAAAAACCAATTTAGAAAAAATGCAATTAAAAAGGGATCTAAAAAAAATTAGATCCAAATAATAATAAAAAAAATTAATTGACATATGTGTAAATGTTGTAGAAAAAGAGAAAAGGGAATTTACAAATTCTTTGACGATGCCCCTATAGATGAAGATGGGAAGAGCGATGCCGAATAAACCAACGAGGGCAAAATTCCGGCGAGTCCACCGGAAGTTGTGTTCAAGATTCTCTCGTGCAGAACTCCAGTCTTCTATGAACCTATTCTTGTTTGCTTCCATTCCTCCTCCCATTTTCGATTTACTTCTCTCTCTCTCTCTCTCCCTCTTTTACTCTGCTTCTTGTATTGTGTTGTACTGCATTTCTCCTCTTCTCTTTTGTTTTAACTTTCGAGCTTCCTATGAATAACCGTGACTGTTTGGTCACGAGGATTAGCTTGTTTTTTATTCTCTTTTTTCTAAATTGATTCAGAGCCTCATTTAAGAAGACTTGGGCTTAATGCGAATATGTACTGGCCCAAATGTCAAAGAAAAGTAGATCAGATTACCAAATGTGAGAATATTTCGGCCTTGAAGAGATATGAATAGGTCTTGATCTATTACAAGGATTCGACTTCAATATTCTTTTTCATACCAAGTCACCTTTGTTTTAAAGTTACTTGTACCCTTGTCGGTTCTAGAATCAAAAGTTTTTGCTTTCGACACTAATCAAAATTTAAATTATAAAAAAAAAAAAATCTTTCAAATGTCACCATCAAATTAATCGAAAAATAAATCACTAATGTGATATTCCATTACATCATTCAATATTTAGAATTATAATTTTTAATTCATAATTATTTCAAATTATTTTTTGACAAAAAAATTATTTGAAATTGTTTAATAACATGTATATCAATTAAGTTGATAAATTAAAATTTTTAATTTAAAATTTATATAATTAAAATTTTTAATTAAAAATTATTAAGCATTTAATTTTTAATTGTACTAAATACCAACAAAGATTAAATATTAGTTTTAGGTATCATTTGGTATCACATAACTTATTGAAAAATATATTTTTCAGAAAGTAAATTTTTTAAAAAGTTATTTTAGGAAATATAAAATAATTGTGTGTGGTTTGCATACTTCTTAGGAAGTAAGCTTTTTTATTTAATTTTATATTATTATTTCTTAGAAGTTAATATGCTCACGGTTTATAAATTATAGTCTATCATTTCTTTTTGAGATATTCAAAATAAATAGTCAACTTTCTTTTTCAAGTTAAATTTATTATTATGTTTTCAAATATGTTATTTAGTATAGTTATAATCAATCACATTATTTTAGAATAGTTAACGCAATTTCTAGCTACAATAAGGATAAAATAATAAAATAAATATAAATCCTTATTTTTTGTGCCAAAATAAAAGTAAACTATAATTTATGAAAAAAAAAAGTAATATAAAAGTAGAGCCGGCTTCAATGGGAGGCCACATATACAGCTGCCTATGGCCTCTTTAATAACAGAGAGCCTCATATTTTTTTAAGAGTTTGTTAATATAAAGCTAATTTTTTCAAACTTTGACTATAATATGTGGGTTTTTAACCATAATATATGAATTTAAAAAATAATTATCCATAATATTTATCAAAACACTCTCTTTAATTCCAGTCATTAGATCAAAATAAATTTTACGGTCAAAATTGATTCATGTGATTTTAATTTAAAAACCCTTCCCATCTATTTTTTTTTTTTACTAACTTTCCATTTTCCACTTGCTTCTTTACTTTCAGTAGTCTCACTTGTCTCTTTCTTTCTCTGTTTTTCGAGTTAACAATTCTTAGTTTATATATATATATATATATATATATATATATATTAAGCAATAATTATTTTTTTATTGTGGTATTAAAACTAAGTGGTCCCTTTAACAAAATATTTGTATGTTATACTGAATTTGCTATATTTGTTGAGAAAGAAAAAGAGAATAAAAAAGTAATATTTTTTTAAATATTATAATTATTAAAAAATTAGTTATTATTTTTTATAAATAATTATAACTGATAATTGATAATTTATTTTTTCATGTTGAAGTAAAAAATTGTTGGAAGATGATTTGAAACAATTTGATTCAAAGGTAAGTAATTTTTTAATATTTATATTACATCAACATATTTATTTATTTATTTTTTGTTTAGGGTTAATTTTTTATTTTGTAAATTTTTAAGATAACAATTATTGAAAAAAATTATATTTGTGAACATTAGTTATATACCATTTGTAATAATTTTTTGTTTGTGGATTTGTTAAATTTATATTTAGTTTGTGTTTGAAAAAGTGATTTGATAGTATAATTATTATGTTAAATATAATTATTTAATTTTACTATGTCTAATAATTTCACAAAGTTTTAGTAAAATAAATATTTATCAAGAGGTCTTATTGTTTTAGTAACTCTTCTTTATCCATTAATTTATTCTATAAATAGATATACATAGGTTAATTGAGGTCTAACTTATTAAAAATCTAAATTATCACAGGACAAGTTAAATGTGAATTTTATACTAATTTCAACTTAAACTGATTTATAATTAATTCTTCTTTCTATTAAATTTTCGAGTGTGTCAATTGCTATAGCTTGGCACATTTACAAATAGCTTAATTTTTAATAAATTTTAACTAAAATGATCAAAATAATATAATATAACTTAATTTAGAAGATAATCATTTAATCTTAATTTTTTTATATATGGCTTTACAGGACAATCATTATTGCAAATGTTATACTTGAGATAACCTATTGGCTTGAGTAGGTTGCATTTTAATACTATATTTTTTTTCATTTTATCATTATTAATAATATTAACTCTTATTCTCATAAAATATAAGTTAGAATTAATCTATTGGATTTTAATAATAATTTATTTATATTTTATTATATTGCATTTTAAGTTTATTAAATTAACTAGATTTTAGATTTATTAAAAAAATATTACATAGAAAAATAAAAGATTAAGGGACTCATTTTTTAAATTATCTAGGGCCTCTAAAATGCTGAAGCCGACCCTATATAAAAGATAATAATACCTAACTCTATTTATCTAGTCATGTCAATTTATATTTATTTCGATTAAAAAAGTTCAACTTACTTAATCCCTTTTAAGGAAGTTATTTCCTCCAAACTTATGAAGTGATCATTTTTACTTCTCATGAACTTTATTTGATTATGGATAACAAACAAATCATTTTTTTCTATTTTCCAGAAAGTTATATTTGCTTACCTCACTGAGGTATTGTCTGATATCACGCTACTTACTTTCTGTGAAATATATTTCCCGAGAAGTAAACTTTTCAATAAATTATTTCCCATGAAATATAGATAATTGTATATTTGTTTCGCAAATAACTTCCTACTAAATACTTTTTTTGTTTGACTTTAATAATATAAAAATAATAATATCTAGTCTCATTTATGTAGTCCCTTTTAATAGAGGGTAGATGTGTCGATTATATTTACCTCAATTTAAAAAGTTCAACTTCTTTAACTCTTTTTAAGAAAGTATATTTCTTCCAAATTCAGGAAGCAGTTATCCTATTTTTTGAAAACTCTTTCTAATAATGGCTACTAAAAAGCTAAATTTTTTCAGTTTTTATAAAATTTTATTTTCTTAATTTACTTATTTTATGTCAAACAATATCTTACTTTAGATTAAATAATATCTTAGATACTTTTTTAGTGCATAGATTGAAAAAAAAAATATTAACAATTTTTTGAAATTTCTTATGGCATTTTCTATGGTTACTTTATTTTTAAATAAAGTAAGCTACTTTATTTGTGAAAAATAAATTATTTTTTACGAAAAATAATAATTTTATTTATATTTTTCATAAATTAAACTATTTTTTCATAATTTTTTTAGTTATGAAAAAACTTTTAATTTTACGAAAATATAATTTATTTTTTGCAAAACAATAATTTTATGAAAAAGAAAAATAATTTCTTAATTATGAAAAAAAATGGCTCTCTAATAAAAAATATAATCTTTTTATATTTTTTTATAAATTAAACTATTTTTTTATAAAGTTTATAGATATATAAAATTAAAATACTACCTCAATTATTCTAGTATTTCTCATTTTTAATTAGTGAAATATAATAACAGATTAATTTAATTATAATATTTTAAATATTTTAATTATATTTATTATTTATAACTATCTTATTGGCCATAAAAAATAAAATTTTATATTTTTTAAAATAAAGTAATATAAAAAAATTTACTTATATGATACTTTTTATAAAAAGATTGTGATTTTTAAAAAAAAAATAATATTTTTATATAATTATAAAATAACTTTTTCTCATAAAATTATTATTTTGTATAAGATAAATCATATTTCAAAATAAATTATATTTTCATAAAATTAGAACTTTTTTTGCAATTAAGTGAAATTGTGAAAAAATAGTTTGATTTACAAAAAAATATAAATAAAATTATAATTTTTCGTAAAAAAATTATTATTTTTCATAATAAATTAGGTTACTTTATTTTAAAATAAAGTAATCTAAAAAACTCTCATTTCTTATACATACAATTACCTAATTGAAAAAAAAAAAAAAAAAAAAAAAGAGATGGATGATTGTCAAATAATTTTTTTTCACTCGTGCAATCATCAAAAAAGTTTAAAAAGAAATAAGAAAAAATCAAGAAGATTTTGATTAATAAACAAATATGAATCACCCTTCAATTCATCAACGTATACTTTTAAAAAAATGGACATATATGTTTGTAGGGAATTTAACAAAGCAAAGTGGGAGTGATTGATAATGGAGCCACACCATCCTTTATTAGGTGCAGCATGATGGGATTTGTAATATCGGATTGGTAATAGTGAGAAATTAGGAATAACTACGTGTTAATGAGAGAACATTAATCAGGGATGAAAATTTTTTGTCTAGACTGAACGTGTAAATTTATTTTATATATAAAATTAATGAGTAATAAAATATTTTGTAAAATTATAATTTTTTTCTATATTTCTTATTTAGTGAAAAGATATCTATATTTTTTTTTTTACATTATATATTTTTATCTTATTAAATTGATGAATAATCTCGGTCTATAAATTTAGAATTCATTGGGCCAATAAGAAATGAGAAAAGCCATGATGAATGATGTCACAAAATTGCACGCGGAATTCACATGGTCGCTGGATAAATTCTTCTGAGTCACCATATACCCCACAAAAGTGACTAATTAGTGTTTGTTTTGGTTTGTTTAGGTCATAGAGCTTAAAGGCCAGTCCAAAACTGGTAAGAATTCATTTTGTTTTTTAGTTTCTTATTAGTTAGCTATAAATGAGGATCCTAGAACACCTACCTAACCATATATTTTTGATAGATTTGGGCAAGCTTGTCTCAACTACACTTTTTTAGTTTGTATGGGACAAGCTCACTTGACTATATATATATATATATATATATATATCCTCATTAATATTATTATACCCTCACTATCGTATAGATCATCTTTATCAGTCGCAGGGCTAGAAATTTGGTTTTCTTCATTAATATTATTATACTTTATCTATCGCATAGATCATTTTTGCCAATCACAGAATGAGAAATTTCATTTAGTAGAATCACTGAATGCTAAATTTTTTTTAGTATAAATGACTATATACATTTATATTTGCTTTTTACAAACTAAAATTTATTTAGAAGTTTGTATTATTAATGGTATAAATTTAATTATATTTGATTAAATTTTATTAAAATTGATATAATTTATAAATAAATTATAAATTAATAACATTATAATTTTTAAAATAGACTCATATTTAATACATAAAAATGAAATATTAGAATTAATTTATAAGCGAACTTTTTAAGAAACTTCATTTATATATCAAATGAGTTCTATGTTGATTTATTTCAAATATAATATATATTTTTTTATTTTAAAAATTTTTTTTTCTCATTTGATCCAAAGTAATGGATATACAAAAAGCAAAGAAAAAAAATTTAAAATTATATATTTTAATATTTTTAAAAATGAACTTTAAAATAATTTTATAAATTTATTTTATTACTTGAAATAAATATATTATTATTTGAAAATTAAAAATAAGTAAAAATAAGGGATATATTAACAATTTAGATAGAATCACGATATAATTTCAGAAAATAAAAAACTTAAAATATATGTAACATTTAGAAATTAAAAATCAAAATCAAAAAAGTTTGAAGGACATACCAATAATTTGAGCAGGTCGCAATATATATCTTAGTGATAGTGAAACATAAAATTTATAAAAATTTTAGGAGTTTAAAAGAAATACACAAAACATTTAGAAATTTTTAAATGTTTGGGCTTGAAAAACAAAACTCAAACAAATTTAAAAGGCATGCCATTAATTTGAGTGGATCATATATATATATATATATAAAAGGAGTTAAAAAAAATTCTAATCGAATCATGGCATCAGGCAATATTTATCAATTATAGTGGGTCACTTTAAAAAAATTTAGTGGGATCACTACATAAAATTTATATATATTAGTAGGGTTCTTGAAATTTTCAATGAGTCATGTGACCTACTGATTGTAACATGTCACTGCCTTTGCTCCTTGTCTCAATTCCACTAAAAGAATTTAATAAAATAGTAATGCACAAAAAGCATCGCTAAATGTATATTTGGCATCGCTGACAGTAGATAGCGATGCAACACTGGTGTCATTAAAATACTTGTTGCTAAACAAATTTAGCAATATAGACCAAAAAAAAAAAAGAGGCAACACTAGTAGTGACGCTATTTGTACAGTTGCTAATCAGGACATAAACATGGCATTGCTAGTTAAAAAAAAAATATCGCTATTTGGGAGACTCAAATCACAGATATGGCACCATATAGCGACGCACATTAGATGCGTCGCCAAATAACAACACTTTTTTCTATCACTACAAGCATTGTAAAGGTGTGGCAATGATAATGGTATGCGTCGCTATACAGTAGATGGCAAGTTCCTCATCATTTGTTGCCGATGCCATTTAGTTTGTCACAAAATTTAGCAACATTGTAGTTGCAAAGATATTGCTATTGTATTATATAATTTTTTCTTTATTAATTGAATATAATTTCATTAAATTAATTTAATATACAATGAAATTTTAATAATAATGCATTAAAAGTAATATAAATTATAATTTTAATAGTACAATTTAAAATAAATAAAATTGTAAATATTGTATATTATTATAAGAAATTAATATTATATATTATTTGCATAAGAGATGAAAAAATAAAAGAAAAATTGGACTAGAAAATGAACAACGTGAGACAAAAAAATACATCACTGAGGCGGATGGGGTGGGGACTGGGTCTAGATTTGAGACGGATAGTAGCATCATCATCAATATTAAGTGCAGCTAAAACTTGATCTCACGTGATGTGCATAACACCACGCAATAATGCAACCACCCGATCCATTATTTGACATTCTTGCTCATTTGCCAATTGACTCTATTCCTCTAGGCGCTCATCAAGTTTCTTCTTTAACGCCTCCCTAATTTGTGAATGCATGCTTTCCTTATCAGTTGAGCTAATTGTGGTTGTTGATAAGGAACTAGGCCTAGTAAAGTACAGAGAAGCCTTCCCATCAACACCATAAACCCTTTAACCACTCGGCTATGCCCCAAATGCCTTAAGATATAAGCGCCTCTGTTTCTTAGGTGAAGAAGTGGCATTCTCTCCATCTTCAGATTACTAGGACAATTGAGAGAGAAGTTGATCAACATGTTCCTATAGTAACAAACAATTTAAAATTAATAAATTAATATATAAAATTAAATAAACAATTAAAATATTAAATATATATTCAAATTAATAATAAAGCTTTTTACAGCAACTTATTTGGCTTGGTCATCGACCTAGCTATCACTCTTCTTCATGTGTGTCTGTTTGAGCCACTCTATCTCTTAGGGATCCTGGCCAAACTTCACAATCTAAAAAAACAATATGAATTAATTCTAAAGTATCATTCAAATATAATTTTTTTAAAAAATTAAAAACAGAATATCACTAGTCTTATTCTGTGCTCATTATGGGAAATGAAGACACCTGTATGCCAGAGTACTGGGATCGGATTTCTCTATTTTTCGATTAGAGCTTGCTGTCTAGGAAATCTATTTATACTCATTGATGTTGCAATACTTTTGCCAATTTTCCCAGACAACCTCTGGAATATTATTTGGTCTACTTTTCTCGAGTGGCACAATTTGTACATCATGTCAGCATATCACCTCCCAGCTAGCTGATCAAATGCTCTTCTGACAATATTTTCTGTGGATGAGTCTCACTCATAATATTTCTATTAAAATAAAAGGACACATTCAAAAACCACATTTAGTAATTCAAACCCAACATATTCATGATACAACAACAACTAATAATTGATTATGATAATGAATATTCAAACAACTTAGAAATTATTACATTTTTCTAAAATTTCGGTAGAGTTTTCCCTGTAAATTGAATTAAAACCCCTGCAAAAAATAAATTCTAAATTCCAAATATTCAAGTTCATTCATGATATTCACAAAAGAAGACACATTCAAAAACAACTAATAATAATTTAAACCCAATATATATATGATCTAAGAACTAATAATTTATGATAATAACTAATATGCAAACAATTTAGAAATTATTATATTTTGTTGAAATTTTGACATTGTTTCTACTATAATTTGAATAAAATCTCCTAAAAAAACACTCAAATTCTATATTCCAATATTCAATTTCTCATTCATGATGTTCTAATATATATGATATTATAACAAATAATAATTGATGATAAATTATATCTTACATAGAAGGACTTATAAAACCTCTTTATAGTAAAATATTACATAAAATATACATAGTTTTCAAAATACTATTACAAGAAATAAACAACAAAATAATCAACTCCATTCTTATCAACTCTAAGCCTTTTCCACCCTATGGACGAGGTGCTATCGGCCTCTGATAAAATGGTGGAGGCCGATTAAATATCCTGTGAATAAATAAAAGAAAGATCCCCTAATGGAGTATTAGTAAAAGACAGTGATGATGTTAAATGTGTAGTCCCCAAGAACTTTGCTATCAGTGTGGTACACCAATGGGATTCTGAACTGGCACTGAAGTGGAAGGCCTAGATGTCATTCCCATGTACACCTTGGCCTCTACCCATCCCACCACATGATGGTAC
Organism: Reutealis trisperma; assembly: GCA_947687605.1. NCBI lineage: Eukaryota > Viridiplantae > Streptophyta > Magnoliopsida > Malpighiales > Euphorbiaceae > Reutealis > Reutealis trisperma. Next base: position 897,328 of record CANTUT010000347.1, on the reverse strand, counting down.
AAGTCATCTCATCCTGAATATTGAAAGACAATAATAACAAATAATGCAGTTCAAATAAACTAATATAATAAATAGTTGTGCATTTACTTTATTAATAGAAATAATATCACTTATAAACCTCTAATTACTCGCACTAATGTTCTCAAGGTACTTTTCTTCATCTGATGATGTATCGAATTGTGCTTCTAATCTTGGTTCACCATCAAAAACTTGCTCCTCTTCCCCAATTTCTGCTTCATCCTCTTGGTTGTGTAAAAGTTGTCAGGTGAAAATTTATCGTCTAGCATGACCTCTTTAATTATCGCAGAGTTAAGCATATCATAAAACTTCTACACCTCCAAGTTCAATGGTTCTTTCATGTCATCTAGATACGAAATGAAATTAGGCCCAGCCATATCAATTACTATAACCTAATGTACACTTTCATATTCGGTTGAAAAATCTTCTTTAACTCCAAAATTGTGATTGGGCTGTAAACTCTGCTTACCTGTGCCTTGTTTATATATGATAATCGAAACAAATTCGTTTCTCAAAATCTCAGCATGCTTTGTTCTAGCACTTTCTAAGAGTACATAGACACTTAATTTTAGTCCATCCATACACTCTAGATGATTACAAGCAAAATTAATAAATTCATCTAACTCTCATACAAAATCAAGGTTTAGAATCCCTTCTTTTAGCCTAGCATACATCCATTATCGATTCGTATTCATTTTTATCGACATGGATTTTAAAGGACAAACAATAGTGTTTTACTAACATTAATTATATTAAGGGAATAAAATAATAAATTAGAATTTTCATTGATTTAGATTTCTCATTTCTCTTAGTTCTTGCTCAAATATTATTAACTTCTATACATACATTTTCTAATTGATTTGGTTTAGTTAATGTTCCTTGCCTTAGATTCATCTAATGTCCCAACATTTCACCTTTTCTTCTCATTCATTATCTATTAAATAAGGCATTCCTATTGTCTTCGCAAATTATCTAAGAGCGCAAATCCAATTTCTCATAATGCTTGCAATTTAATCTCTTTACTAACTTAATTATAACTATAATTCAGCCCATTCTATGTTTAATTAGTCCAAGATTTTGAGTTGTTTTTATTTCCCTCTCAACAATTCTTCAACCCTTAACTTAAATGCTTTCTATTTTCAATTTATGTCCACTATTCAACTGTTTCCTCCATATTCTCAACAATCTTCAATTTCACAATTAAAAAAAAAACATAATTAGATTCTCATAAACACCAAGCACAACAAACATATTCAATTGTTTCAATTTGAATTCAACCAAAAAGCAAAAGAAAACTAAAATAAAAACCAAAATCAAATTAAATTCAACCCTAAAGAAACAAAATCAAATGAAAGAAAACCCTAAATCAGTATCTAGGACTGGCAATAAACTTTGAATGGAGCAATGATGAAAGGAGAAGCATAACAACATTGGTGAGATAGAAACAAGAATAAGGATTTAGAAGAGAAGAAGAAAATAATAAAAATGAAAAAGATAAAAATACAAACCATGAATAATAATACCACTGGTGAAGGAATCTAAATGGAGCAGTTGAAAAGAAGGCAGTGGAGATTTAGTGAAATGGTGAAATGTTGCACAGAGGGAAAGAGTAAGAGGAAGAAGAAGGAGTGACTCGATTTTAGGTTAAAGGTTAATGACGCGCAAATGGGTCTGTTGAGGTAAATAAAATGAAACCAACTATTGCATTCATTTATTTGTTCTTATTGACATGATAAACGACATCTCTAATAAAATGGAGTCGCTATCATTTCAAAGTGATTGCTATACTATCTATATATCGCCTTTAATTTGGAGGGAACTTGGAGTTTAATTTAGCGACTCTTCACAAAAAATCACTAAGTAACAACAATAGTTGTATCACTAATACGTCGCAAAAATTTGCCACCATTTTCCCTCCAAATAGAGGGAGATACATAGCAACAACCTAGCGATGTGTTTCCGACATTGCAAAACATTTTATGACTAAAGTCTCACTATTGGGTCACTACATAAGTTACGTCAATGCAAACTCAAAATCAAATCCATCTTCTAGGTGTCACTGCCACATCGTTAAGGAGTCATTATTTAGCTTCACCACCCAAGCATCGCTAAGTCCCGTTGTTATTTTGTTGTTTTCTTGTAGTGTTCCACAAATTAATACATGAACTTTCAAGTTTTTATAAATGTCATGGGATATGTAATAACCTGAATTTTTTATTAATTTTAAAAATCTATTTTGTAAAAAAAATAATTATTTATTTACATTTTGTTATATTTATATTAAAAGTGATATATGTGTGTTTATTTGTGAGTTGAGGTTGAAAGTTATGACTAAAGGGTGTTTGAACTTGATGTCAACCACCTAGCTCATTTTGGTTTCTTATTAATTTAACTCTTTGTATAATATAATATATTAATTATTAAGAACTTTTACACACAGACAACATATATATATATATATATAATCACGTACATAATTTTAAACTTCAATCATTGCTCAAAAAGGACTTTAATAACATATTTAAATTATTAGAAAAGTTTTAAAGAAAAGAGTTTTATGAGAATAATGCTTATGAATATAGGGTTAATGACCTAAAAAACCCTGAACTTTCAATGTTTTTTCAATTTTATTTAATTCTTTAAACTTTTACAAAATAATGCCTATAAACATATTTTTTTTTATAAAATACCATTCTGACAAAATTGAATGTAAAATTCGACAAGAGTTGCATAGTTGGCATTGGGGGTATGACACGTGTATCACATGTGGCATACTAATGGAATTTCAAAAAAAAAAAAAAAAAAACTTATCTTCCACATCAGCTAAGTATTATACACACCATTTATTCATAGCCATTCTTTGTTCTTCCTCTCCCTTCGTTCTCTTCTTCATCTTCATCTTCAAGCTGGAAGTTAGGATTTCTTAATTCTCACCCTCCTCTTCTTCATTCTTCCACTCCATTCTTACTTCTTCTTTCTTGCACATATCTCTAATTGATAATTTCAAAAGAAATTATCAAAAGGGAGTGTAGATTCTATGAATTCGATTGCAAGAGCTAGTTGTGAGCATGGGCTAATAGATTTGCTAACTTCATGGTAGCAGGTTCTTACAATATCCATTACAATAAATGGTGATTTTGTGAAACTTTGTTTTTTTAATTTGGTGTGTTACATTCTAAAATTGACTTGTGAATGAATTTGGTTGGATATGCTAGAGATTGTGGATATTTTTGTTGGATAGAGGATCTATATCAGGGAAGAGTAAAGAAAATGCTCATGGAACTTATTAATAAGAAGAAGCTTTTAGATGAAATTATTAAGATTAACAATTCTAAGATTGAATAGTTAGAGAGGAAGCTGCAATTTAGTGAACATGAGCATCGTGATCTACTAGTTAAACTTGAAGATATACATGAATCCAAGGCATTATTAGAGATTGAAACAAAGAAGTTGTTGTTACATAATAAAAGTCTAATTGAAACTTGATCTTGTAAGCTATTTTTTTTATCCCAAGATACCTTAAATCTTTTAAGTCTCCAAAAATCTCGAAGAATCCAATTTTATCTGGAAAACAGTTACCAGCTATAGTTGTCATACTACCAACATATGACCAACCAATGCCATTCTCCACAAATGCCCCTTCACAGTGAAGGCATGTGATGTATCTATCCATTTGGATAGTACAAACTCATCAGTATATTGCATCAGGCAACGTTATAGTAAATTAAAAAAATATTTTCCATGAGTGCAAAAATGATAAATAACAAAACCCTATAAAAGCAACAAAACAAAATATCACATAACCTAAATAAAATATTGACTCTTTCTACTCTCTCTATTGCTATGACACTGTTAAAGTGTGTGTGTGTGTGTGTGTGTGTATATATATATATATATATATATATATATATATATATATGTATTGTGTTTGTTGTAGTATTAATTTAAGACATCTCATGTAAGTAGTCTATTTAAAAATGTATTGAAAACATCAAACCCTTCTCCCATTACCCATTTACTATAACATACAAAAGAAGGTAGTTACCTTTCAATTAGATTTGTAATCATTAATGGTACACGACAAAGCTCTCAATTTCTTCTTGCAATTTGAAAGCAATTGTGAGTGAGATGAAAATGAAAGATAACGTTCAGGATTTTTTTTACTTTACATAAATGAAAACTAAAGGCTATAGTGCTTTACTAGGCTGAAAATGACAATAGGAGAAAAGGGATGAAAAGTTAGGGTTTTTTCTTTGTTCTATACTTTTAATTTTTTTTTTTATACTTAGCTGATGTGGTAGGTTATTTAATTTTTTTTTTAAAAATTCCATCAGTAAGCCACGTGTCGTACTCCGATACCAACTAAGCAAATATTGCTGGATTTTACATTCAATTTCATTCGAATGCTATTTTAAAAGAAAAATTAATTTTATAGGCATTATTCTATAAAAGTTAAAAGAATTGGATAAAATGGAAAAAATGTTGAAAGTTCAGATTTTTTAGGTCATTAACCCATAAACATAAATAATTTATAGAACTTTTATATTCTTAAATTACCTTTAAACATATTTTATAGTTGAGATTGTATATGATTGCTGAATTGAGATAATTTGAATGTTTGTCAAATCTGAAAGCCCAAATGGGGCAATTGTGTTGCATAAGTTGTTGTGGATTGTCTTAAGCTTTGAGAGTCATTTAGAAATATCATAGTTATAGGGGAGAATCTGCCGAAATTTCAATAAAATCTTTAGAGTCATTTGAGTATAATTTTAAAGGTTAAAGTTTTAGTTGTCCTTGGTCTTTATATGTTATCCAGTATAGGTATTTCATGCGTCTTCCTAGTTATCAAATAACCGACACTTCGAGGAGAGCTAGTTGGATTTCTATTAAGTTTATGAGTTATATAGCTAAATATAACATCCCATTCTCCTTATTTATTTAATATTGCACTTGTATACGTGTGATGATCATTTATATGTTATATATAGCTATCGTTATTAGCATTATATTAGAGAAGCATGATAAATGTTGGTGCCAAAGAAAGTTTATATAATTGTAAATGCTGCATATTACTTATGGGTGTTCGAATGAGGTTAGGATGACATATAACTACACATGATTGAGATTCTAGGTATGATAAGATGATTGAGATATGATGAAGTATGACTGATATATGATGACGAGAGCTTACTCATTGCTTAATACTACTGCTAGTCGGATCGACGTTGCGTAGCTTAGTCCAGTAACTGCTGGACCCTATGTATGGATTATAAGAGACAATATTTGGATTCAGTGAGCTAGAAAGAGGGATCAACTTCCCAAATTGAGATCTAATGTGATTTCTATCAACTAATTCCTATTCTTGAATGATTATGTGATTATTTGTCTATTTGCATTATGCATGAGGATGTATGACATTTGAATGGCATGTTATATTGATAACTACATAGCTCATTGAGTCAAATGCTCACACCTATTCAATTTTTTCCATATTGCAGATTAAACTTGAAAAGAAATTTTAGTTGAGTTATTCTTACCTTTCATGCTCCAGTATTGAAGATTTTTTATTATATTCAGTTATGTAATTATTTTCAAATTGTTTTGTATCGTAAATTCTAGAATTCCACATTGTTATTCCATTATATGTACTTCAGCATAGTATCTTCAATTGTATGATTTTGTATAAATATATTGAGTTTGGTGGATGGTTTCCTCATTTTAGAAGTTGATGTTCTATTAACTACGAACCTAGTGATAATGCACTTTAATATTATTGAGATTATAATTTTGAGTGTCAATGATGTGATATTTTACATAAATTCTATTTATCATGTGAACTCATAGTCCTTAATTTATGACAATTACATTTGTCTATTGCAATTTTATCATTTAGTGAATAGTCAAACTTATTATGAGTTCTGAAAATCTTATCCTTCTCGTTCTTGAGCATCAATCACATATTTTAAATTTAGGTCGTGACAGAATATACATCAGAAACTTTATGTAAACAATAAATAGCTCTATGACAATCCAATTACATCATAAAGTCAATTTGCTGATAATTTTATCAAACATTATAGCTCAATATTACAACCCAATTACATCATAAAGTCAATTTGTTGATAATTTCATTAAACATTACAATTCAACAGGAAATAAATTTAGGAATCGAACCTAGAACCGCTCGACACCTTAACTTTAGTTCTATTACTAAATTATCATGGGTGTATTGAATTAGAAGAATTAAAAATTTTTATAAACTTAAAAAGTTATGAAGTATTCAATAATGACTTTTAAAAACTCTATAAAAGTCAAGCAATATTTAATGATGACTTTTAAAGACTTTAAAAAAATCTATAGAAATTAAAAGGTATTCAATTACAACTTTTTTAAAATTTATAAAAGTTAACAGGTATTAAAAAAGTTATTGACTTTTATAAATAATAGACTTTTAATGACTTTTTATGTAGTTATACGAATAAAAAATCTTAAAAATTCTTTTTCACTTTCCCATAAGATTTTCATAGACTTTTTTTTTCCCAATCAAAAGTAGCATACAAATATAAGAATCAACCTACCTTCCCTCGTTAGTATAACTTACATCCTAAACTAAAATATATAAGAAAATGAATTTACTCGTAAAACCCATCAAAGCAATGAAACCTTATATGATGAATTTACTCTATTCCTAGTCTCTATAGACAATCAAGTCAAAAATAATTTATCTTTATTTTATTTTATATAATCCTTACATTTGTTGGCATGCAATATTTTATAATTATATTATATAACCTATTTTCTAATTTAATAATTGATTATAGGACGAAAATTAATGAGTTAAGAACATGATAAGGATGTTAAAAATGACGACGCATGAATTAATTAAGATAATAATATTCAATTAAAAAACTTAACATAACGAATATTTAAGACTAGACATATTTATAGATCAAATATAAATTTGAAAAATATTAAATTTTTCAAAAATTTGATTAGTTTAATCCGCAATAATAATTATTCAAAGTCTATTAATATCTATAAAAATCTATCTATATCTAAAAAAAAATTTTAAAATAAAAACTTTAAAAGTTATTTATAAATTTATAAATTTAGTTATTCACTTAAAAAAACTCTATAAACATTTTTAAAAGTTTTAATTGAATACACCTTCCTAAAGCCTATCGGCAAATGAGTGGCACAATGACCATAACATTAATTTTTGATTAATCTAGATAATCTAGCTCTAGAAAGTTACATGACGGTCAAATAATTAAAATGGGAAGTAATCTATCCCAATGTAATAATGCTGATTATTATTTCAATAATTCCTCAACAACTTGACCTAATTTACCTTTAAAAAAAGAAAAAAATAAAAAATAAACCAAATTGTCCAGTTCACCAATAAGTCAAGTAGTAGTTCAAGAGGGGCATTTGAACTAAAAATTAAAGGTCGTACGAAATTTTCGGCATCAAAACAGAATACAACACTATCACGTGTAACTCTCATCACCATCACATTAACACATGTTACCATCATCCTGTAACACTAACATTAATAAAGTTTTGTTTATGTAATTCACAGTGCATTTCCATCAGCACTTTTCAATCTTCTATTGAAACTACCCATTGTCGTTGTCGAATCCGTATGGACTAAGACTATACATAATTGAAGATTACCTCGTGGCTTTTGTCAACAGATTTTCAACATCTTCTGCCTCCTCAACTTGTTGTAAAATTAGATGTTTGTGGGGTATGCTAGCATACCAGACCCAGTAACTCTGTTTAGGTGGGCTCTCCAATAATATTTGAAAAGACAAAAGGCTTTCCAAGCAATTGGAGAAATTCAACTTGAGTCACTAATGATGTCAGAATCATGCCTGTATCAAGTATGCAGTTTCATGACAAGTACAGCAAACAAATCATAGCTTAACGCCTTAGATACAGCATGCAAAGTGAACTTTCAATTTTTAGAAACTGCAAGCATTCTTCAAATAGAAAGGGAGGAAAAGGAGATCAAAGGTGAAAAAATGCTGCTCCTGTCCAGGGTCCTTGCAGAAATTGCGCATCTATGACTATAACCCTGCAAGGGAAAAAAACAGGTCATGTAAATCATGCAACTGGTTCAGATGATAACAGTATTGACTGATTACTGAAAAAAAAAAAAAAAAAAATTATCACACACCTCCTGTGATATGTAATTCTTAGATGATGGCCATATAAACAAATGCAAAGAACAACCTGAACTTCACAGGAAAAGGTGGTACTTGGGTTGGGAAAAGTGATGATTGATGGCATATACACTGCTCATGCTAACAGCAATGAGAGCCAATCAGAGCAGAGCAAGCCGGTTCTGAAGATCAATACACATGATGACCCAGTCTATACTTTTCACGTTAATGGCAAAGATATTTCATGTGGCAAGCAGTGGTACAGGTGTAATTGATGAGGATTATTCAGTTAGAAGCATCTTACCAGAAGCATTTTGCTTAGGAGCTAAGAGAACTCATCCTTAAACTCAGGGGTCAAGGACCAGTATAAACTTATAACGCAATCACTTTTGACCCACATTAATATAGCGTAATCACTTTTGACCCACAACATTATAATTTGATCACTTTTGATCCAGAGCACTTTTCTTTTGGTCCTACTAACAATGGTGCCCTTCTCCATGTCACAAATTACCTAGTAAGAGGCAGTTAAACAGAAGGTAATCTTTATGGAGATGTGATGTTCACATGTCCATCCTCATTTACTGTACGAGTCCATTAGAAAATATCTGTTCATGTGCATCTTGATGCATTTGTGACAACAAAAGCATCTAGTTTGATCCATGGATAATATGCATCCACACATGTACCCGTACAACCAGCTCAAGCATGCATTGCAAATTTTGCATCCCCAACTTGAGGGTCTCCTAACTACTCCCCAACTCTTCTACTTGATTTGATCTTGACAAAGAACAGCTAACCAAAAGCTTGTTTCTATCTAAATGTTTCTGTCTGCCCGCATCCAAATCAGACCCTTCTAGCACCCACTGACTTCCAACTCATCGAGCAATCATAATGAAAATATCCTTATTCTTTTGCTCTTTGGTGATCCTAATCTCTTCTTTTTAAGTGCCATTTCCCTTGGATATCTAAATCTATGTCTATATAGCCCTAATGACAATAAAAGCAATCTAAAACCAAGACTTCAAAGACCAAAATGAGGGTGAGTCCCTACTCCACCAACTTTAGAATAGCACAGATATTAATATCATTCAACTTCATGCGTACATTTCATTTTTGCAGTTACTAGGTTGGATGCACAATAAATTACGGCATACTAGCATTGAGCCATTCAAAGATTTTACAATAGGTATTCCAACTTTCTTCATTCTTCTTTTGCTTTTATATATAAATATACAGTTCCAAAGAAATGAATCAGTTACATAGATATGATCACATAAATCGGACAACCAGACAACAGTAAAAAGGTCTTTACCAACAAATACCTGTAATCTCAGACAGATTGTTTTCTGTGGCACTACATCTCAAAACCACTGGCCTCCTGTGGCCACAGACCAGCTGATCTCCGTCCATAATAAGCTAGTTTTCAAAAAGGTTAGCTAGGTGCAACAAAGACGACATAAAAATAGAACTAAAAATAAGGAGATAATAGAGAGAGAGAGTAGCTTAGCGTAACTGTTACCATCTGATCTGTTTCAGAATTTCCCACATTAGTTGAATCTAACCAAATATCTCTTGATGTTACAGTGCAACTTGACCTCTCTCCCCAGTGAGATTGTTAGAAATAGCTAGATCAGAATGTAAATATTATCCACCTAAGTAATTCAAATATTGAGTTGTGCAGTACTACCACATTGTCGAATAAATCAATGATCCTCTAATCAATCATGTTGCCTATCTGAGGGTTGCTTAGCTGCTAGAATGGTATGCATTTCTATTTTTAGTGTACATATCAAAGCAATGGTGTTCCCTGGTTGCACTCCAATAAAGTGTTCCTTCACATGTTGTCCTAATTCTTCTCAATACTCTTGTCTTCAGGTAACTATTGTTCATGCCTTTCAGCAAAGTCACCCCTTGATGACAAAGTATTCCATACACTGCCAAGGTTTGACTCCAGATATGATGAAGGTGAAAATACTTTATCTGAAGTTGAAGCCAAGAAAGCAGGTGAAAATTATGGAGATGAAACATCTACCATCATGCCTGAGCTATTTCATGGTTTTCTTGCAATTGGTACTCTTGGGTCAGAACCAGTCAAAAGCGAGCCGGTGACGCCAACATTTCCCATGTCTTTGGAGAACATTGCAGATGAAAAAACAGAGGTGACAGAGAATGACTTGAAGCTCATCAACAATGAACTAGAAAAGTTTCTTGATGCTGAAGCTGAAGAAAAAGGGTGCAATGAATCATTGGCACGGAGCAGTTACGTTAGCACTATTACACTAAGTGGCATGCAATGGGAAGGAGCCACTGCTGATGATAATGGAAAGACCGCATTCTGTCCACTCCAAGGATATCTATTTGGGTCATCAATAGGACTACCAGAAACAAGAGTGGACTTAAAGAAGGAAAAAGCATCCCTTGGAGAGATGTTTCAAAGTACAAAGATTACAGATGAAATTTCTGCAGAAACTGAAGGGAAGGGAGAGATGCAAACCAAAAAAGCACATAAATCTGCTAAACACCTCGTCAAAAAGATACTAAGAAAGTTTCATGCTTCCAGAGATCCTGTCCCTTTTTCCAGTGATGATGCTGCCAGTTCTGTTTCAACCAAGACAAAACTTAATAAGGTGTGTGCTCCAGCTCTAGATTTTCTAAGAAACATTACAAGGGAAGAGATCCAATGATTCTATCGATAAACCTTTGATACAATTGCTACACTATGATGATCTATGGTTGAATATTGAATGCTAATTTGTTTCTTGAAGTATGCCACCAAGATATCTGGACAATTAAATTGTCAACTACAAGAATGGGATGGTGCAGATTTTTAATCCACTTGCCCCTTAACCAAAGGGATCTTTACAAGAGAAAGCCATCAATAGTTGAATACAAAACAGGCTGTAGGGAAATATTATCTATCATATCTTGTCTAGATCTTTAACTGCAAACTTGCTCATTTCACTATTGTTTTTTGAATCGCCAATTCAGAACATCTGCATTCATGACTAATCAGTGTACTTTTCAATATAAATGTCTCCAATAGACAATGAATCCACCATCACTGTCAAATAATGTTGTCCAGGATTCATTATCTGGAACTTTAAAGTAGGAGTGGGAACCAGTATTGCCCAAAATAAATTAAACCATACTTTCCACCGTAGTACTGATTTTCTTCAACTTTGGTGTGCAGGTACTAAGAATGTTACATAGAAAAGTCCATCCTGAAAACCCTACAGCTGAAAAGGAGCTCACTACGTCTCATGGTGAGAAGATTAAGATGAATTTGCATCATAATACTTCCCTGGTGTACCAGGATGAAGGCCAGAGAAAAATTCTTCCAGGGTCCAAGTCAATGGGAGGGACACAATTCTATAAGGACAACATGAAACTTCCCAAATATGGTCTAGGTGGAAGTATCTCAAGTGGAAATAAGGAACACTGGATCAAAACAGATGCAGACTGTAAGTACTAACACATCTTGACCTTTCAAATAACATAGACATTTAGTTAATGTTAATAATGGGTTTTCCATCATGTCCATCATTTGTTAATAAGGAAAGATGCATAAAAACACATAATTTCTCATGTCCATAGATAAGATTCAGAAACACAGTTATATTTATCATGGGTTAATGTTGAGGTAATGTAGAGAGGAACTTACAATAAAAACAAGCTTCAGTAAATCACAAGTCAGAAATAATGCTGTGGCGGATGCTAAATGACAGGCCTAGTAAGTTATTATACAAAGAAATCTAATACAGCATGTGATATCACCAGTACAAAAACTGCACAATTGAGCTTATAGAAAATATCCACCCAAAAGTTAACATCCACTTTTTTTTATTCAAACAACTCTAATTTTGACAAATAGAAAGCCACTGTACAGTGTCAAATAGTGAATACCAAACAGAGTTGCCACTGTCATAAATGCATCACTTAATGCTAACTTGACTAAGCTTTAGCACCAACTAGTTGCGGTTGGCTACACATCCACCAAAAAATAAGTAGGAATGTAAATTTATATTGATAATACATTTGTTACATTGCAAAAGAAACATATACAACATTCTCATAGTATTCCATTATATTTCCAGTGTCTTTCTTCATCGAACTGTTAATGTCATTGCCCATACACATACTAACCACTTTTTGGTGTTCCAATTTGTCACATAGTAACATCTGTAATTATTTCATTCCACATAATCTCTCTCCTCAAAAAATATAATTTGGCATCATGAATGTATAAAAAAAATTGACATACTCTGGACCAATGATACATTAGTCAACAAATTTGCTGAAAAAATAGGAAAGAAATGTTAAGACCCACTGCACATAATCAGTATCAGTGTGCAGGCTTTTTAAGTTCCAAAACAATTGACCATGGCATTTAGGCCAAATATTAAAGAGCGTCATAATCATTTTATAGTATATTCCCTGTATGCATTTGAAATTTTGATTGCTTATAAAAAGACAAATTTTCTTTTAAAAGAAACAACACTGTTGACCACATTGTCATTCCAACTAAGGTCGAGCATAGTACTCGAGAATACCAGACCAGACTGAAATATCGAACTGATTTAGTACTATACTGTAAAAATTTGGATCTCAAAGCTAGAACTATACCAAAAATTTTAGTTTGGTAAGGTGCTCATTCTTAACCATATCTGAACTGGAAATTGTACTGAACTAAATTGTATTGAATCGAACCGAAAGTACCAAAACCGAACTGAATATTAACATGACATCAATTAAATATATATCAATTAGTTGACATATACAAAATATCAATTAACTATATAACAATAAGAATAAAATTTTTTGTTCGGTTTAGTGCGAGTCCTAACTATTTATTTCGGTAAAGTTCATTTTTTTTCAGATAACCAAACCAATCTCAGCCCTAATTTAAACTATAGTGTTGAGATGATTAAATTTATGGATGGATGTATCTTACCCCTTTCTAATATTGGATTGTAGACTTGGTGCTGGAGCTGTAGCAAAGGAGTGAAAATGCATGTAGATTGTGGTGTTTGATGATATCATCTATGTTCTTATGTATTTGTGAGTGAGTTAGTATGATGAACTCTAGAAGATGAAAGAGTTTGAGATATCCATGTTATGTCTTTGTGTAATAATAAATGAGGGCATTAAATGTCATGTAACATTCATAATTAGTAAACATGATTTGGATTATTCGCAAGTGTTATTTGAATTTGAAGAATTATGCTGTCTCTATGAGCAATTGAAGTAATTGAGAAGATTAAAATATTGTGAATGTGGGCAGAGGCAGGATTATATGAGAGTACCTAGTAATTAATAACCAGGATGATTATTGAAGGATCTAGCAAAATGGTAAAAATTGATTTGGTCAAATGTTGGTGTTAACCAACAATTGAAAATTCAAGCTGTTGACAGTGAAAACATGATCTTAGAAGATCCTACAAAACTTGTGAAGGGACAAGAAAAGGAAGGGGTTTCCAGGATTAAAATTACAGTCTCTGCTTGTAGATGTTTTTTGTGATTCCCCATCCAATACCACTTTCCAGACCCTTTAAAGTAGACCTAAGCTTACTGGCTACTCTTCATTGCACCAAGAATTTTTATTAGATGATGAACATCATTACTAATGCTTGCAACTAGTGCTTTAACAGTTCCATCTTCCTATATCATATACTATATACCTTTAGAAGTTAAGCAAGCTTGTAAAGCATTGTGAAGTCAAGGCCACAATCTGCCCGATGCACCCCTTTATATCAAAAGGTCCCTTATATCACCACCTTTTATTTTTTATGCGGTCAGGCAACTCAAACACAGGCAAGAACTCAGCCCGCTTACTTCAATAAAACAAATTCTTGTGAATCTAATTTTAGAATCAAAATATGCAACAACAGATGGGTTGAAATGGATTTATTGCATAAAGACTGACTTTACACCCGGTAAACTGGTATCCATGCCAATCATTAAGCATTGTGATGCATTAGGATTATATTCGCTAGAGATATCTTTCTGTTTTAATTCTCTTCCATGGACCTTTTATTCCAACTAATTGCAGTATTTCGGGAGTAAATAAACCTAAGAACTAGATTCATCAGAGTCAAACCTCATAGCATCAAGTGTTGATAAGGTAGGAACAGTACACTCCCATGTTATACTGGAAGCAGCTCTTCCTTAAGAAATCCACCCATTTCCATCCTCCACGAATGATCAACTAGATCTGCTAACTCTCTGAAGGAAACACAAGAAGGACCATAAGGAAAAGAAGTATCATATTCATATTATCAAAGAGAAATGAAATGAGCAAATACATGTTGGATGTTGCAGTGCTTTATGATGGTTTAAGGTTCAATACATTAGTTTATGGAATTCATGAATGAAATATTCAGCCAGAGAAAAATAAAATGCAGACTGGCTGAGTTGAGTCCAAGCCATCACATTAGATAGTATCATAAAGATATTATATACAAGTATAATAAATCCATGGAGGTTTTCTCTAATCCTTTTCTCTTTCTTTATTTCTTTAAAAAAAAAGGGTATATCTGCTCCTGACGGTGTTTGCATAGACCCAAAGGGTTTTACAAACTACTAAAACTTGTATGAAAGGATGTCCCCTGATTTGTCAAGGTGACATGTCCTCTCGACACTATTGACAATAATCTAAAATTTTTGAATGAGACATTTCTCCCCATCAAATGTCGTGCTGTAAACTTTTTACCCCAAATCTTACCTCATGGAAAATGTATGACATTTAACAGAAGAAACACTTCATTTCGCTTAAAAATTGAGCAGCAGAACACGCTTTTTGAAAATCCAAACCCTCTAGAACAATTACTTTCCCACTATCTCATGATGTATTATTTTTCTCAACACATGAAAAGCCAACAAAAGTAAGTGTATTGCTACATAGAGGAGATACAAAAATTTATAAAAATTTGTTCTTAAATATAGATTTTAGAGAGTTGCTTTTTAGATTATAGGGAGACACAGGATTACAATTCTGTTTCTGTTGGACATTCATACACCTAATGAATCAATGTCTTTTTTAGCGAACAATAGGAAATAAATATAAAGTTGATCACTTTCAAAAGCAACAATATACCAAAAGCCAAAACAACATTCTAATATATATAGAATTTAAAATGGAAAAACTTGAGTTTTTTAGTACTTACTTGAGGTCATGACTTACAACGAGTATAGTTAATTCTTTCTTCAGCTGCTTTAGAAGCTTTGCAATATCAGCCCGTGCCTTCCAATCTGGTCATGAAAACAACACCAACAATATTTCAAATACAACTACTACAAGATTCTGGAAAAGATAATTCCAAAATAAAAAAAGGCTATGGTATGTAATGCAGTGTAAAGGACCACAAGAACTAATATACATAGTGACGCAGGTGAACCAGTATACTTGATAAACAGCTTGCAAATGAGCTCAATAGAAGCTTGTTTGAGCTTGTTTGATAAGTTGAATAAACAAGTTTGAACATAAAATTTGTAGTTTAGTTGATAAATAACAATCATGGACATAGTTGAGCTCAGCTTGATTATGTTTGTGAACATACTCCGTGTATATCTTTTTAGTTATACATTTAAAAATTAATAAAGTAAATGCAACTTTAAACTTTAAAATTTTAGTATTATAATAATACCTTTACAATGTTAAGATAATTTCACAATATTACCATATAAATTATTACAACATAATATATTTGTTTTGGAATATAGGTATACAAATATGAAACCTCATACTACATTAATCATAAAAGAATTAAAATAAAGTTGGTCTTCACTATATAAAGGTGAATTAAATTTGTAGTAGATTTTCCTGCAATTAAAAATATTTAGAGTATTGAAATCAACTCGAGTTTGATAGTTTTTAATTAAACAAGTTTCAATTATAAAATTAAAGTTTAGTTTGAACTGGAGCTTCATTAAAATTAAATGAACCAAGCCTGAATGCCTTGGTACTCAGCTCATTCGGCTCAGTTTGTTTGCACATATACAATTCATAAAATCTCAAGAAAAATGTTAATTATGAACAGTCGCAATCGAAACATTGCATTTTAGAATTTTAAAGCTACAAGCTCAATTTAAACTGGAAATAACGTATTCTTGATTGAAGTAATTCAACCAGCCTATGTATTTAGCAAAATAACTTAAATCAACATTAAATGAAAATTTAACCAAATATTATAATAATCTTGTACATCGAATAGTTTATAATATTAAAAATAATTTATTTTAAAAGGTAACTTTTTGTAAATTGATATGAAAAAATTTAAAATGAGTTTTGATGGACAAAATATTTAAAGAAATAAAATTTAAAATAATTTGTGTTAAAAAATATATAAGGGTTTATTTATTTATAATTTGATTCAATTGTTTATTGATTTAAAAAAAATAAAAAAGAAGCTCATTTTATAGTTAGATCTTTGAAGGTAAATAAAAGTAATAAAAACAATTATCTTTGGTTTTCACCATTTTGTGCCACTAATCTTTCAAATTTTCTTTCTCAAATAAAAAAAGAAAAATAAGGAAAGGAAGAAGATTTGTCCAAGTATGCCTCCAACCCTATCTCTCTCTTGTTTCCCTTCTTCTTCTCCTACTACTTTTTCGCTTTCCATTTCCAGCTTTTGTGAAACAATACATAATGGCTGATTCACTAATATAATCACACCTAGATTTCTGATACCTATTTAGGCTACACGACATGCATGATCTAATGTTGGGGGGGGGGGGGGGGGGGGGGGGCGGGCGGGGATGGGGAATCAACAACAACCACCCCCAGCTTGAAGAAATTGCATTTTTGTCCATGTATTTCACATTATCTTATTTGAAAAATATCAATTAATCCCTCCAAGATTTACCCAATAATTTGAAATTATTTTCCCCATTACTTTTAGCTTTGGTCTCTACAAATTTATAGGTCTATTTCCACCCCTGGTGCTACCTCTCCCCTTTCCACAAGGGATGATCAAGGTCCAAACCCTGGTGTAGAAGTTATCAAAGTGGTCAGCAATTTTTATATGAAACTTCAGCCAGTCTTTTGGATGTGATGTCAAATAGAGCCCAAAGACAAATTATTTTAGTGTTTTAATTGTAAAAAGCAGCTGAAAACAGCAGTCTCAATGCTTGTTTATTGATTAATATATACTGAATTCCAAAACTTGCAGACCAAGGCATAATCTAATAGTAAATACATATGCAAAGCTGGGCAATATACTCAGGTTCAAATCCCCTTCCACAATACTTAAAAAAAAATTCTGAAACTTCAAAAACCATCAATTAAACAAGGAAGATAAAAGTGATTTAGGAACCAAAAAGAACTAGATTAGACTCATACCAAGACCAGCAAGAGGTTCATCCAGTATCAAAAGATTGGGGACTTGTACCTGAACATCCAAATTAAAGGACATTAATCAACCATATCATGCCATAAATAATAACTGTCATAAAAGCATCAAATATTACGATTTTAGCATGATGCCCTTGATGAAATGAGGTTAAGCATGGACTAATATATAAGTCCTTACTAATTGGATTGCCAAAGCAAGCCTGCGTTTGTAGCCACCACTGAGGGAGTGGGGATCTTTTTCCAAGGAAATCCCATTTAATCCAACCTGACATTGTCAATTAGAATAAGATAGAGCATTTATCATAGAATTGGAAATACCAGACAATATAAGAAGCAAAACATCAAGAACACACACACGGACACAAACATGAATCAAGAAGAGGAGGATAAGAGGATGAAAGGTGAAAAAATTGCTCTAATGAAAAAGAGTGTTTGTACCCAAGTAATAGCTTTCTGAAGATTCAAAGCAAGATGCTCCTTCAATTGAAGGCTGCCCTTTTTCCTTGGCCACCCAAATATAACTTCATCAAGTATTGTATCTGCCACAAAATACCTAGCCAGCAAGAAGAAGTTTAATTATACACTTATCAAAGCACATTTTACATTTAAACTCTCTTCTACAAATGGAATATTCTTTTCTCAGACCAAGACTTGTGAGCAAGACGATAATTCCAAAATGTTACCCTGCATCAATTCATAAGTAAATGACAAGAACTAAGAGGTACACGGAAAAGAAATGAGCATTGAAACAATAAGGCTAAATCAAGAGCAGAAATCTCTTTCAATCTCCAATGAAATGAAATATTGCATAAACAATACATAATGACGACGACAACGACTTATGACTACGAGTGTCAAATTACTATATATAGCAAAACCTCTATAAATTAATAACCTTAGGACCATATAAATTCTATTAATTTAAAGAGGTATTAATTAATCTATAAATTAATAATTTATTAATTTATCTAGTGCACTTACAATTCAAAGTAATACTCATTTAATCAACTAAAATTTATTTTATTTTATAAAAATATAAATTATTCTATTCATAAAAGGAGGCTAAAAGTCTAAAGAATATAAACCAATTCATATCTACTTGATTTGCAAGTATAATTTAATTATATTAATGTTTTCAATGTAACTGATATTTAGGAAAATAACAATACAATCATATTTTAGAAAAATTTAATATGTAATTTTAGTGAATTATTAATTTATGATATGAATGGGACCAAAAATTTATGTAAGATTTTTAAAAAAAATTATTATATTATTATTTTATCGAAATTATTAATTTATCTTGTTAGCCAAGTTGAGACCGAAAAAATTATTATTTAATGGAGGTTATTAATTTATCGAGTATTAATACCTTTCAGGAAACTGAAAAACAATACCAACTCTTTCAGGAGGGAGTGGATCAGGAGATTGATATGGATTACCATCAACCCCATATCTTTGAATGCAAATGGAACCTGATGTTGGTTCGTTTAACCCTGCAAGAAGCTACCAGCAAGAACAAACCAAGTTTAAAAAAATTCTGAAAAAGGTAACATAAAGAACAAGAAACAAATTCACAATAACCTGCAAGAGAGTAGTTTTTCCACTTCCACTCGGTCCAAAAATCAAGCCAAAACTGAAACACAAATGAACAAAACAAACTTAACCCATTAAACATATTCATTCAATTTCTAATCATCAACAACTATATTAGAAAACACAACAAGTACCTCTTCTCTGGAAGAGAAAAATTAACATCATTTAAAAGGTTGACCTGGGTTCCCGGAGGCCTATAGCTAACATTCCTAACCTTAGATTAACAAATAGTAATGGTTAATCAGTATAATATTAACCTAATAAAAGTTATAATCAAATCAAAGAGCAAATTGTACTGACTTCGAAGCAAGAGTAATCACAGGAGACTATAGGAGAATGATGAAGTCTGTAGAAACTCACTTTCCTGTGAATTCAAATTAGAGAAATTGATCGAATTAGAGAGAATGTACAAGTGCATATTAGAGTTGTTAAAATTTAAATATTTGATTGAAATGCTTGCCTATAGAGTGATGTGGGTGGGGTTTGGGCTGAAGATTGGAGTGGTTTCCGACTAATTAAGCAAGAGATCCCCGAAGTCGAGGTCGCCATTTCGGTGGCCGGAGTTTCAGCTACAGTGACCGACGAGGATTGGGCGCGGGAGATGAAGAGGACATAAACACTTTTAACTATGGATCGTTAATTGAACATCGAAACAAGCCCTGAGCCCAATTTACAAAATCTCGAGCCCATTGGAGGAACGACGATTTCAACATGACTTTTTTTTTTTTTTGGGAAATTATACCATCTATTAATTTTTTTATTATGTTTATTTTTATACCCTCTTTTTTTAAATTTCACATTTTCGCCAATTACTTTTTATTTTTTATGCTTTTTACTTTTTTCTTTTTAAATCAACCTAGAAATTTTGAAAAATTTTGATAAGATGACGAAGTGAAAATGTTCTTGCTATTTTCGATCTTACTCAAATTTATAATCAAGAATTGATAACTGAAATCAAGATTTTTTCTTTTCAATTTTTGCTAATGTAGAGGTTGTGTTTTTGGCTAGCTATTAGCTTCTTTAGAATTAGATAACACTTGCTCTATAGAGGATTTATTACTCTTATAGTGATGAAATTCTATAAAAATGGCACATGGCATATACATTGTAACAAGAAAAACATGCTCATTAATATACAAATTGAAACTTTGCTACACAAATGGCATTCCTAGAGAACCATGTGACATACTATATAACAAATGGCCTCTTTCTCTTTTATACACTAAAATACTTTTTAATTAAAATAGTTAACTACAATGATTGCAGATAAAATTAATTTATTGTTGAATTAAATATTGTAACAAATAAATTATTATATTATAATATTTAAACACGTCATTATATAATTTAGAGAGTTACAATATAAGATTATTTTAATAATATTATATACATCAAAATTATAGTTATTTTTATTATTACGAAAATTAGACTATTTATTGTCTTGTTCATTTTGTAAGATCAAGAAATTTCAAATTCTACAAGAGATTAGTGTATGTAATTGGGGCTTTCACAATTCATTTTTAAAATTTGATGATTAATTTAACCCATAAAGGTAATCAATGTAATTTGAGGATTCATTTAAAAAAGTTTAATACATGTTTTTTTTTAGTTGGTTTAATACATTTTATATGTTTTTAGTTTTTTTTTTATTTGTATATTAAAATTCAGCGCTATTATCATGATGATACTGTAATTTGAGAGGGATTATAAAATAGTTTGAGAATTAGATTTTCTTTTGATGATGAGATATTGAATTTTAGTTGATTACAGGTTGATTTTTAGTTGATAACGGATTAATTGCAGCTTGATTATAGGTTAATTTTTAGTTTTTATGTATTTTAGCATTAGTGTTGGTCAAATACTAATCATTTTTTGGTAGATCAGAGGTTGATTTATATTCGGTTACAGGTTGATTTTTTATATAGATGAGTTTAATTTCTCATAAATTTATTTTTTTAATAATATAACAACTTTATAATTACATTGAATTATATTTGAATTAGTGATAGTTGTTTTATTTCTATTTACACTTATATTTTTAATTTCATTAATTAGTTTTTTCAATATAAGTTTCTCATTTTCTAAATAAACCATGAGTAAACTCTTTGTATACTAAAAATCAACTTAGAGTAGACATTTCTTATTATTTCTCATTTTCTATTTAATACATACTTGACGTATTCCTTTTACAAACTTATATTCATGTAATACTTAATAATCAATTTTTTTTGTAAATATATATCAAATGAAAACAACCAAATAAATTATTTGTTGATAGATGGAATAACTCGAGAATTAGGTCGTATTTTGATTAATCAGAGGTTAATTGTCGTTGATTGTTGGTTGATAACATATTAATTGCACATTGATTACAGGTTCATTATTTGTTTTTGCATATTTTGGCATTAGTATTACTAAAATATTGGTTGTTTTTTATTGATCAAAGGTCGATTTGTGTTTGATTTAATTCATTTATCAAAAAGGGAGGATGTACTTATTAGATAAATTTAGCATGGAGAACTAAATAGTAATATATACTTTATATTTTTAATCTATGTCATGTGTTGAGAGGTAAAAATTTCAAATAAACATGAATTCTGGTTAAAGTGTATTTTAATCTATGTAGAAGCTTGGGCATGTCAAAAGGAATGTAGTTACTTTGAGCTTTGCAATTTTCATTTCAATAAATTTACAGTTTTTGTTATGCAAAAAATTTGTTAATTTATTGATTTGAAAAAGAAAATTGGTGTTATTATTGCAGCTTGTGAACATCTAATAATAAAATTCCATGTATTATTAATCAAAGTTTCCCTTTAACGGTCTTGCATGTGTCACAATTGTTAAAATTGTTACTTTTTTAAAGTACATTGTTACAATTGCTCTTTCTTTAAAGTACATGTGTCACAAATGTCATAATTGTCACAATTCCCTTTGCTCTTTCACAATTGTATTATTAATTGCACCGTCTTTCTTTAAAGTACACATTCCAATCTCACCAACCTTTTCTTAATGTCTTGAATTTTGATCTTTTTTTTTCATTATTTGTTATACATGGCATATCTTCTCAAGTTTTTCTTTGTTTTTTATTTTTTTTTTTAATTTGAGTGTCTTCCCATGTCAATGAACTATTCTTTCATTGGTTTAAAGATTTTGAATCAAACATAACCAACAATAATCAAAAGGATTTTAGTTCATCTCCTTCACTATTACCATTGCATATGAACATTACCATTAATCCATTTGAAAATTGTTCTATGTGCATGTTTTCTCTTTTAAATTATTAGTGCTTTTGATTTTTCATTTTCAAATACTTCAAACACTTCTTTATTTATTGGTTTGACCTAAAAAAATAAATTTGAGATATAATGAACATGCATAGTACTAAATTTCAAATATAATGAACATACACATCAATACACTTAAAATATATTTAAATTATACTCAAAATGTACTCTTTACTGGGTTTGGGTAGAAAATATCCTTATTTTCTGCAGATTTCGAAAGTTCATGTTCTAAATCTTTTAGATTGTTGAAATATATATATATATATATATATATATATATATATATATATATATATATATATATATATATATATATATATATATATATATATAATCTATATTTTTAAAAGCTTTTTGATGCAATTTGAGTTGAAAAAACACAAAATCTATTCCAATATGTATATATAATTTGATTTACCTTTGAATCAATTGAAGATTTGGTTTGATTGCGAATCCAACTATTGAAATGTTGACAAATCTGCAAATTTGTCAACTATTTGTACGATTTGGTTTTCGATTTTGATGGGGAAACAATATTTGAAACTTGGTGATTCTGATAGAGTTTAGATCGAGCTTGTTTTGAATATGATTTTTGATTTCGTGTGTAATTTCTTATGAAGATGCAAGTTAGCGTATAAAGGATATAAAAGATGAGCTGGACATAAAAAACTAAAATTCTTAGACAGAGCATAAATTTGTTAACGTGCACTCAATTTAGGTATTTATATAGAAATCCCTTTTTTTTAGATAAAATGGCAGTTGTGGTGTCCTAACTTGGCAAAATTGGTCAATTGGGTGTTTGAACTTACAAAAATTTCAATTTAGTGTTTGAACCTATAAATATCTTTCAATCAAATGTAATTTTCCAGTTTTAAACTTATATCTATGTAATTGATGCCAATATGGATTAATGATCTAACCCATCATTTGATTATTGGTTGTATTAAATTGACATGGAGTTTGATGTGGCTGTTTATGTGGAAGGGCAACGGGAAAAAAAGACGCTAACAGTTAAAAAATCCCCATTTAAATTAGGGATTGCTTTAAGTGATTTTCCATTTCTTAACCGCATTGCTTATTTCTTCCTCTCAACTTTGATTAGTATCTATGATCTGCAAATTCTTTTATTTTTATCTTATATTTGTCATAATCTATACTCGAATTAATGGAAACATTCAATCAGTGTTGTAGTTGTAAGAAGCGGTGCAAATTGAGAACATCCTGGATGGATAAAAATCTAGGAATGAGATTTCTGAGCTTCGAGGCAGGCGAGCACAATAGAGGATATGACCATTTCTAATGGATTGATCCAGAGATTTATAGTAAGGGCAAAGAATAATTCCTAGCTTACTGAGGAGGTTGATAGAAGTTGAGATTGACAGGGACAAGAGCAGGAGAAGGAAGAAGTGGTTATGGGCTTTATTAATTTTCTCCATTTTAGTTTTGATTTTCAAGAAATAGTTTTGTAGGATACATGCATATAATCTTATACTGGGGTTTGTGGTTTATGGTATGGGAATTGTACTCGTGGGTTAGGGGTGAAATTGTGAATTAAGCCACATAATCTTAATTCAATTTTGTAATGATGAATGTAAATTGCCCTTTTTTATATAAGTAAAAGTAAAATTTATTAGTTTTCAATGACATTGTGTAGTACAACGTGTGATTAATGTTGATTTGGTGTAGTATTATGATATGGGTAATAAGTGTTTGATAAAATATTTGAATGAGGCTACTCAATATACTCATAAAACTAGTAAAATTAATCCGCAAAGTCATTACTTTTATTACTTGTTGAATTATTCACTCATCAAATTCAGTATTTGCCCCTTCATTGGGACTTTTTTAAGAGTAAAATAGTATTATATCATTTATTGGGTATCCTATCAGTTGAGATAAATATATTAATTTATACAATAATCACAAGGTGTCAAAATTACAATTAAAGTTGTTTTCCCATAAACCAAAAAGTTAGATGAACTTTAAGCTATTTTCTAATAAACACTAAAATTACATAAATTAACACTAACAATTGACAAAAGCACAATACAATGAGAAACACAAAATGTGTATAGCATTATATATTAATGTGGCCCCCTACAAGTTGATTCTTTTGTTAAATTTTGACTTAATGGTTCTATGTTGCCCCCTTTTCTAATATTGCTTTTTTGCTTCTTGTTGCTTGCCTTATCAGCATGGATTGAATCCACTTTCTATTTCCTACTACCCTCTTCATTTTTTTTCCTTTTCTTATGAGTATTTTCCTGCAACATACAATTAAATTATTATTTTTTATTGGTCAAATTCAACCAAGGTTGCATTAAGCAAACAAAAAACATTAAAGACATTGTATAGATAGCAAACTAGAAACACAAAGACCAACAAATTGCACAACCAGGAAAACAAACTCAGAATACATTCAGGCCTCTATTTGCCAAAGCTTGAGTATTTTATCTTTGTTACTAGACTGTTGAGTACAAAACCTCAGCATCACAAAACTTTTGATGTTTCTAAAAATTTTGGCATCATTCAAATTCTTATGCTTTATCAAAGTAAATCTAAAATATACAAAGATTTTACCTCCAATTGATGTGGTGTGATGAATTGTTTTCCCCATTTCTTGAATCCTTGTTTTCTTTCAGTCATAAATGATGGCCCTAGTTCTTTTCTTATCCTCATTAAGCCCTCATTATATATCACTTTTTGAGAAGTAGTCTTAGACTGCATATATCATGTATTAAAACCCAGTCAATAATACACAAAGAAAATTTAAATCAAGTATAAATTAATGCAAAGCAACAAAAACTTAATTGATAACTACAACTGCTATGGCTGTATCTATATAGATACCATATCCACAGGTGGCTATTAAAAAATCCCAAATATGTATCTAGGTGTTTGTGTTCTCAAATGGAAAAAAAAAAAAAAAAAAAAAAACTTTACTACTGAATCTATTTGTGTTACTAAATCTTTCAGGTATATATTATCATCTCTATGATTAGTTTGTTGTTGGATAGATGGACTCAATCTCTGTGGGCTTTTACTATGTGCTTGGTCTATATTTGAGAGAGCTTGTTATTAAAAAATTTACACTTTTTTCTACCTACAAATCAATAATACATAGAGTAACTATAGGTCATTCTAAAGCAATGTTACATTAAGAAAACATTATTACTTGAGGTTGAATTTTAGATCTTGTGCATCTAAATATGGCAGGCTATGAATTAATTTGATTCTAGACCTCAATGATTTGTGATTGTTGTTCTTCTTGCTCTAATTGTATATTCCTTGATGGCTCAATATGCCTTCTTTTTATGATGCAACACTCCTTTTTATTGTGTCCTTTATTAAACACATATTGCAAGTCATTATTCTACCATTTCTTAACAGTTTATGCCTACTTGCAGCAACCTCTCCAAGCTTCTTTCTTCTATTTCTTACTTTTCTCCCATATCACTTTTTAAATAGTGGAGGTTGAGGGGATCATTCCTTGTCTTTTCCCAAAATTTACTAAAATTCATAGGATACTTTATTTGGGAATATGCCTACAAGTACTTAGGTTTGGTATAACACTCATGCACATAATCTAATGGATCTTTATCCACTTCAAGTATTGCATAAATGGCATGACAATAATGTCTTCCAGTTAAATTCCTTTTCTCACAAGGACAAGTTTCATTCTTTAAATCTACTACATAAGTATCCCTTCTTAAAGACACTTCAAATCCTATATCACCATTCCATATAACTTGACACTCACCACTCTCCATATAACTCTTATGAACTTTTTTTCTAATCCTATAACCAAAATTCCCTAACTAGCTATTTGCCAAATCTCTATTTGTATGCAGCCTAGTTAAAACCAATTTCCTAATGTCTTCTAGCATAGATATAATATTTTTAGTCCTAGCTTCTATAATTTTCTCATTGAAAGTCTTAATAAAATTATTATCCACAATATCACATTTTACCTCGATGTTGAAATAAGCTATGCAACAATGTCTAAGGTGGATATATAGCACATCTTCAAACCCTTGTGGAGATAATTTCTTAATTTCATTGAAACTTGCTTTGAAATCTGGCAAGTTTGCTAATTTGGCACACATCCAAAATTATTTTTATAGCTACTCACTTCTCCATACTTTTTCCTCCAGTCTACATATAGGTGCCTAGCACAACACTTATGTTCAGCTTTGGGTAACATGTCCTTTATTGCATCCAATAATCCCTACAAGAACAATTTTATAAGCAATTTCATTAGCTCTTAACATGCACACAATAATTATCAAAGTGAACATGCATACAATAATTATCAAACTATTATTAGTTCTTAACATCATTACTTTTTGATGGTCTATAATGATGGTCCATCCATTGCCATCTGCAAGATATAAGTCCTTCTGTAGCTACTAAATAAACCATTCTCAAGTAGCTTTCTTCTCTTACTGAACCAAACCTTAAGCTACAGGGAATATTTGAATGTTTCCATTCCTTCCAACAGCTGCCAATAACTCACCTTTTATTATCCCTTTCCAAAAACATCCATCTAATCTTATAATCCTTCTACATCCACTAAAAAGTCCCTTCTTCAAGTAATCAAATGAAATATACAGCTTATCAAATATAGGTAGTTGATCTTTTATTACCCTCATAACTTTCATATTAGTTGTACTCCCTGGATTACTTCTCCTTATTTCACCCAAATAACCCCATAACATATCAAAATTGCCTTATCCTTTGCCCTCCTCACCTTACACTAACTCCCTTCAAGCCTCAAATCTTCTTTAATAAGATCTTTTAAATTATCCAACCTCATAGTAGCTATACACTTATACTTTTATAAGTAATTTTTAGCTAAACCAAAAAGTGGTCACTCTTTTGTTCTTGAAGGTAATCTGGCAAGTATGCTCCTCCATAAATGTCTTTATTAGAAATCTCTTTCTCACACTCTTATATGAAGTATATATCATCCAAGAACACCTAATTTTCACACACTTTGCTCTTACCTCAGTTTTTGTATTTCTTATAAGTTAATTGCCCCTTTTTCTTATAACTCATATCTAATCAATACCTCCTTGAATTTTTTTGGGCCATTTAATCTCATGCCCAAGCAAAAATTTACCTTTTCAACTCTAGGTTTAAAACAAAGGAATCTTAACTTTCTCCTAACAGTATGATCATCTTCAGAATCCTTAGAACTAATTGCACTATATGAAATCATCATATTCAAAGTATCTGAATCCTTATCTCCACCTAGTATGTTAGGTATATCCCTACTACTTTTTTATTCTTGTTAAGCTTAAATTATCTAACATAGTTTCTAGTATCATGCAACTCTTCATCATCATCTAATAACCATTTACAATCAACAATTTCTTCATTTGAATCCCTATTTCCATCTCCTTTATATGTGTCCTTTTAATTAACTTCATATTCAGTCTCTGCAAACCTCAACTTGAACTGACTGCCATTTATCATCTCGTAAACCCTCTGTTGAACCATCAAATCCAATTTTTGTGTCAAATAATACAGGTTCTTCAATTGCAACTTTTGCATCAACTTGATTCATTTTAGTTGCATTTGCAGCTTCCATGTCATTTGCATTTCCATCTTCTGCAACCCTAGATCTAGCAAATATTTCTTCTTCTATCTTATTATCTATGAATCGATTGAAAAAAACTTCATCTTTATTAAATTCAGCAAATAAACTTGATATTTCTTTCACAACAGTTTCTTGTGCCTCAAAATCCCTTTCATCTTGATCACCTCCATCCATATTGCCCTTTGTTAGATTTGATAATCTTGCAAGTGCACTAGATTCTCCTCCATTTTTCTCACCTCTAACACATCTACTAACCTCTAAAACAATCTCATCATATCTTCCTTTTTTAACACACCATTAACACCCCCATTAGATGTTGCACCAACTGCTGAACTACTAGCCAAACCCTCATTGCAAACATTTAAATTGGCAGCTAAACCCTCATCTATGCCTGCATCTTGTGTTAAGTCCAAAATACCCTCAGCATTTCCTACAATTCCTATAAGCTCCATCATACCCTTTTTTGGACTGTTATGCTCTATATAAAGCTCCACTAGCCCATGCTCTTTAACCATTTTGACCACATTTTCAAATGAAAGTTCAAAAAGCAACATCAATCCTATTGATACATTAGTTTTACATGGACTTCTAAAGTGAATTGCTTATAGCTCTCTCATCCTCATTAACCCTTTTACATAAGTTAAAAGTGTATACCAGGTTAAAAGCTCCAAATTTACCTATACCTCCATTATAGTGCCCCCCCACATACAACTTATTTTCTTATGCTAAATCACCAATAAATAGTCCCCCAAAATGCACATGCAACACATGCCTAATTCACAAACAAACCAAACAAAAAAAAAAAAAAAAAAACAAGTATTAGTGAATTAGATAAGACAATAAGACAAATATATGTTTGACCCAATACAGCAAACAATAAGCCATAAGACCTATAAATTACAATATTTTCGCATAAACATTTTGTATCTAGATACAAATAATCGATTATTTTTCTCTGGGGATGCACAAAACTACAGTTTTGTCGCACTTGATAAAAAATCTAGAAAAAGCAAATACAACAAGCACAAAACAATACCTTGTCATTTTCAAATAACTGAAGAGAGATTTGATTCTTTTTACACAAAACACTAGTCAATTTCTTCATAAAATATCAAATACTAAAAATCCCCAATTTGTTAGTGAAGTTCTTAATCCCTAATATCCCTAATCTGAAGAATGTAATCAATCCCCAAATTTTTTACTATTAACGTTATTTTGTGAATGGAAAGTCATTCATCTATTTTATTTTACATGTTTTCAATCTTTTCCATTTAACAATAAAAAAAAATCACTTCAGAAAAAATTCAAGTGTACCAGGAAATTACACTTGATTGAAAGATATTTATAAGTTCAAACAACAAATTAAAACTTTTGCAAGTTCTATACTAGAGAGAAATACTAAAAAAAAAAAAAATACATTAAGCTACACAATAAAGAATACCTAAAACCTCTCTCACTTTTTGCACTTTTAAAGGGATGAAAATACCAAACATATGAAATACTAAAAATTACACTTATTGTTAGACTATATTTTTGAGTGACACATCGTTGTAATTTAACTTTAATTAAAAGTTGTCAATAAATATATAATTTTTAATATTATCTATCAAGGACAAATTTAGGTTCAAACTTTTGTAGGGGCCATAATCTTGATAAAGAATTTTCTAGATATAAATACTTATATCAATTACCCTATTATTATCATACATATACATTTTTAGTTTACTTATTTATATTTATATTTTCATGGAAAGTATTAGGGGGCAAATGAGGGGGCATAATATTTTCAGCTTAACTTGTTTATTGCTCTACTTTGAACTCAATAATTTTTCTTGAACTGTTCCATTTAATAGACTTTCAAATTCTTCACTACAACAACTCAATCTTACATAAAATCATACTCTTTTTGGTCTAATTTCACCTTAATTTTCCTTATTAAATTCCTTATATATTTTTAGATTGCCATAAAATCACCTTCTGGGCCTATTCCTGCTAGGATTTTTTAGGTTGAGTTCTTTAGTAAATCTTGATTTGAGCTACAATATGCTCACAGGTGCCACACCAATTGAATTGGGTAATCTTAAAAATCTTGTGGGTCTTTATCTAAGCCATAATTTACTTAATGGGATAATTACAAGCATAATTGGCCTGCTGGTTGTACTTCAAAAACTTGATTTGAGTTTAAATTCACTCATGGGTCAAATTTCTAATAGTATAGAGAAGCTTAGTTCATTGTCTTCCTGACTTAGAGTAACAACAAATTTGGCGGAAACTTTCCAACAGGATTACAAAAGTTACAAAACTTGTACTACTTTATAATGTATGACAATCCAAACTTTGAATTGGCAAGGAGCATTCAGGGTCTATACCACCTAATTTTTCACTTTTTAAGTAATCTAAGCACTCTCTCTCTTCAAAATAATAGATTGATTGGTGAAGTCCCATCAGGTTTTGGCAAGCAATTGACCTACCTATATTCTTTTTAAAAAATAATTACCAAAATATACCAATTTAAAAAAAATTACACAAAGATGCTAATTTTTTGTCAAATATCTTTTTGACCACAAAACCAGTATTTAAAATACCAGTTTTATGGTGCACCAATAGACAAAAAATAAACATTGATGGGCACACTCCATGGAGCACTAAACCGACATTATTTATGCTCAATTAAAAAAATTAATTTATATTTTAAAATTTTAAAATTTTGTCTTAAATTTTCAAAATTAATTATTTTAATATATATTTATAAAAGAAAATATTATATAAAAAATTTATTATTTTAGACAAGTGTAACAAATCAAAAAAAGAAAAATTTATTTTATGCCCTTCTTATGATCAAGACCATTGCTGCCCACATTTATAGTAAGGTGGATTTTTTTTTGGTGGAACCTTTATATTATGTTTGGTATGTTGTAATAAATATAATATGCATTTTTAATATAATGCTTATACTAAAAAGATATTAATTATATTTTATTACATTACAACTTATCAAATATACTTTTAATACTTAAAAATTCATACATCAATTGAATATATAAAATAAGAATACACACAATTTTTTTTATTTACTGTGACTATATTCTTCCATTATATATATAATTTTAATTAAAATATTTATTTATTTCAAAAAATAAAATATTTATTTTTTAAACATATAATAATTAAAATATATTATTACTAGTTGCATTATATTAATTAATAATAAAAATTTTTAAAATTAGATTAAAATTTATAAAATATTATATTAAATAATACATCAAATTGAAAATTAATGTTGGTCTTTTTAAAAAATTATTATCTCATTATTTTTGTTAAATTTGTGAGAGATAATAATTTTTGTGAAATAATAATTTGTGTTTGTATGTTATTTGTAATAATAATTTTTTTTTGAAAGAATATTGTCATGAAAAAAAATCAAACAAGTTATAATAATAATAATAATAATACAAACAGTAATAACAATAATTTATAAATTAATCAGAAATATAAATTATAGTGGCAATAATTTTTAACTTTGAAAGAAAAGATATGTACAATTAATTATATTTGAAAGATATATATAATTTTAATATCACCCTCATTTCAGTATCAAGATCAACAATGATTTTTTTTTTTGGATTTTTTTAAACTTGTGTGAAATAATAATTTTTTTAGAACAATAATTTTTTAAAATAATATTATTTGTATGTTTGTAATAATAATTTTTTTGGATTTGATAATTTGTATGAAAATATAATTTTTTGAAATAATAAAAAATTTTCGAAATTATAATTTGAGAAATAATAATATTTATATGTTATTTTTAAATTTTTTTATTTGTTAAACTTGTATTTTTTACAAATTATATATTGTATTGAAAAATAATTAATTTTGAAAAAATAAAACCAAATTTTAAAAATTTAAAATATATTTTATATTTTTATAAATATGAAAATATAGATTAATTTTTTTTAAATAGAGTACTAAACCGATATTATAAATTCTAGTTTAGTGCTCCATGATATATATATACATTTTTTTGGGCCAGAGTAGTGCTCCATGATATTGCCATCAATGCTTCACTGCAAAACCAATATTTTAAATACCAATTTTATGGTCAAAAAGATATTTGACTAAAAATCTAGCATGTTTGTATAATTTTTTTTTTAAAAATAGTATATTTTGATAATTATTTTTTAAAAAAAGTATAAGTAGATCAATTGCCCGGTTTTGGCAATCTTTCTCGCATATATCACTTGAATCTTAACAGAAATTTGTTGGCTGGAGTAGTACCTTTTAGTTCAACTTTCTCTAAGAGATAAGGAGTTTAGATATAAGGCTATATTTAATTTATGAAATAACCGATGAATAAAATAGCTGTTTCATATGAAATAGGTATTCTAAATTTTAATTTAAATTTTAGATAAATAACACTAATTTCATAGCATAGCAATTTCACATTTTTTATTGAATACAATTGATATTTTTTAGATTATATAATAGAGTATTTTCATTTTTACACTTAAAAAATTTTGGAAAGTCCAAGATAACCACTATTGCCTTTTTTTTTTTTTCATATTTTCATTTTTATTTTTTATTTTTTAAATTTTAAGTCAAATAAAAATTTTATTTATCATAAATTGAATTTTTTCTTGAATAAAATTTAGTAAAATTATATTTAATTTTAATATTAATAGTAAAATTAATTTATAAAGATATTATAATTATTTATGTGAAAAAATAGTTATTATATACTATGAACGAAATTATGAAATTGGAATAATTATTTTATTCCAACTCTATTTTATTTCTTAAAAATAATTGTTTTATTCTTTTGGTATTCTATTTCGCGAACCAAACATAGCCTAAGAGGTAAACCAAATCTTTGTCGGAATCCAAATGAAGCATATAAGAGTATCCCCAATGTAGTTTTTATATATGTCAAACTCTTTATTATAAAAAATTATCTCAAAAAATAAAATTTGAATGGACTCTTTATCTTTAAAAAATAAAGAAGATAGTTAGTTTAGTCTCCATATCTAAAGAGCCAACTATTACTCTCTATTTCTAACTTGAATTAATACAATACAAATTTCTATACATTTTATTTAAGATAATTTTAATCTAATTTTTTTATTGGACAAATTTAAAGAGTGAAAAATTAAAATAATTAATATTTATGGAATAAAGTAAAATAAAGAGCAAAATATAGAGTCCATTGGATTTAAATAAAATTTTCTAGTCTTTATCAACTAAATGCTCTCTATTAAACAAAATATACTTTTTAAAATAAATAGCACTATTAGAGATGGAATTGGAGTTATTGCCTGCGGAACCAGCAAAATGGGTATTTAATGAAGAAAATACTCCTTTCGCTCTAAAAAGGTTGTTCACTATTTCTTTTTAGGATATCCCAAAATACTTACTCACTATAAAAATAGTCATAGGTATTTATTTATTTTATTCTCATTAATTGAAATGTTTGTATTTTTAAAATTAATAATAAAAGTAGTAATAAATAAGTATGTGTAAAGATATTAGTGAAAAAATATAATAATATGAGTTGGCAAGTAATTAATAATGTTTTCTTAAACTGTTTGAAAAAAAAAAATAAACAACCTTTTTGGGACGAAGAAAATACTATTTCTAGTATGATATTAATTGTCCCCTTATTGAACAGAAGCAAAATTGCAAACTACAAACATACATTTTGTTTATCCCAGGGTATTTAAACTAAAACCCTTGATTATTTTTAAAGAATATCTAAAAAAATATTTGATTATAAAGATTTTTTTTTTCATTTCCCAATATTATAAAATCCTAATAGAGTTGGACATATTTATGTAAAAAAAAAAATGAAGAAACAATTATTTTATTTGTTTCTCATCATGTTCTTGTTACAACTTTTTGGACTTATTTAGTAAGTTATATAATTCTTTCTTTCTTTTTTCCATTTTTTTAATTACTTCAAAATTATTTTTTAAAAAATTTGAGATTTCACAAGAAAATAAATATAATAATAAAAAATTACACTTAAAAAGAGTAAATTAGTTTCCTTAACTATATAATAAAAAATAACTTTTAGCTTCCATACACATATTTTTAATTTTAATTTGTATATTTTTATTAATTAAATTTTGAATGAAAATTTAAATTGATAGTTTTAGAATTCACTATTTTATTAGAGTTTGTATTCCTAATATTCTGAATTATAGTTAAAGTGTGTTTAGCAAGCTGTAATAAAATGTAATATAATTAAATATATTTTTAATGTAAATTATATTAAAAATATATTTGATTACATTATATTATATATCATTATAACTTACCAAATGATATCTTAGCATATAAGGAAAAAAATTTAAGTTCAATAGTACATAAAATTGGCAATCACTAAAATTAGAAATTATTTTAAAAAAATGAATTTATATGCATTTTGTATTCATGAATAGGCATTTTTATAGAAAAACAGGCGTCTATTTCATTTGTAACAGAAATCTTTTATTATAAAACATGCATCCGTTACATTTGTATCAGGTGCTTTTCATGTGTTTTATGTAAGCTACTTGCGTATTAATTATTTTGAAATTAAAATCAATAAAAACTACAGTGCTTTGGATTAAAATTATTAAATTTTTTGGTTTAAAATTATTAATTTTAAAATAATATAAATGAATGTATATGTATATTTAAAATAAATATGATTAACATCCAAGCATATAAATTTAAATAAACTATTCTTAACAATTATAAATAGCAGTAAGTAAAATTTATTTATTAGATGAGAATAAGTAAATTATGAGAAGATTAGCCATGGATTTGCTCTGTAGCAATTTTTTTAACAGAAAATTAGAATTAGAATTATTTTTTGTTGGTAATAATTCTTTATAATTTAATTTTTTAGGCTAAAATAGACTTATTTTGACCAAAAAAAAAAACTTAAATATGTATTTATTTTAGAACCCGTTTTTAGTATATAAAAATAAAATTGCAAAAAATTATTCTCTATCGTAAAGAATGAACCTCATTCACTAGAAAAACAAAATCTTTCCACATATATGTTAGAATTAATGTGCAACATATCTATACTAATCCTTATAAACAAAATTATATTCCTTTTTTTCTTTAATTTTTGATTAGAATTAGTTGATTTTAATCCGATAGTCAAAATAACAATACTCACCGATGGATAAGTCTTATAATAACCGATAAAATCACATCCATATGTGTGTATTTATATATATACGAAGTTCTAGTTATTATTCACGCACCCAATCTCTCATTGGGTTGTGAAGGGTGTCTAAGAAATAGCTCTCGACTTGAGAGCTACCTTCACAACCTTCATTTTCGGTGGAGGCACTGAAGGTGCTAAAACCAACTACTGAAACTTATTCAATTCTACAATTTTCCCCAAATTCGCAGGTAATGACTAGAATCAAGAATATAGATAAGCTTATAGTTGGTTGCAGGTCGCTAGGCTATCATTGTTAAGACTTAAAAAAATTAGCCGCAGGGCTAAATTTAGAGAATTGCTGCCATGAGCTCTCTTATAAAGATTTCTCACATTTCACCCTCAATTTTCTTAGTTTCCTCGTGGCTCAAGGGCAATCAAAGGCTAACAACAATGAAAAAAGGTTGTCCGTAGCAACTGATGGTTGGTTGGCTGGCGGCTCTCCCCTCCATCCCCCTCTTCCCTCTGTTCGTTGCTTTCACGTTCCTCTTCCCTCCTCTGTTTTTCTTTCCTTTTAGCCATTCACAACTGTTGCCACGTAAAGTTTCTAGAAAATTCCACCAAAAATATCTCTACTACCTTCTTCATTTTCATTTTTCTTTTTATTTTTTAATTTAAATCTTTTTTTGTCAGTATTTTAATTTAAAGTTTGGGGTGTCATATTTCTTATTTAACAAGATAATGATTCAAGATAACAGAGGAGTTTGCATATCATGCACCCTCATTTGTACTACTCTGACCGGATTTTGTATACTTATGGATCCTACTGGCCAAAATTATTAACTCGGACAGATTCGATCCACTCGAAATACTTGAGGACCAAATTGTATTATAGTCTAAACAGCTGGTTTAATAATATAATATTTAAAATTTTAATAGACAAAACATGACCTAAACATAAAGAAGGTAAGGACCTCAACAAATACGAAAGTTAATAATGTTGCAGAGCAAAGCAAAAAGTCAAGTAGCCCAAAATTCTTAAGCCATCTCTTGATGGAAAGAAACAGCCTACATCATCAGACACTAATGCCAAACATGCCAAAGGACAATGCCTATCACCAAACGAAAATATTAAAATTAAAAAGACAGATATGTTTAAAAAAAAAACACACACACACACACGTACACACAGAGTTAATCTCCCACACTTGTAAGGATGTCTCAAAATCTTGGAGCTGCAGCAAAAGCACACAAGAGAGTCAGAGAATGTTTTTCAGAACCAAATGCCAATCATTAAAGTTATAAATGGCTCCTAATAAGACAACAAATGCCTCATCTTCTTGCATATGTTCAACCATATACCAGATCAGTTCATATTAATTTTCATAAAAAACACAAAGCTTACCTCCACCCATTGTTGCTTCAGGCAGCCGTTCAATTGAATATTTGTGTTGAGTAATATACATAATCGGCACACCAGGGATCTGCATGCAAACAAGGAACCATCAGAACCCGATTCCTTTTAATGCACATGAAGTATCTTATTTATTGAAGGTACCTTGCGTATCCTTCGCTTTAAATCTCGATCGCATGTAGCAACAATGTAACATTTAAACTGTTACACAAAAATATGCAACCAATCAGTCACAAACATGTTTTCATGGAAGGCTGCAGCACAGCTGACTGTAGCAACTAGAAAAACAAGTAAATGCTCTCAAAAACACAAAAAGCATAGTCCCATAACAGAATTAATAAATTTTGCAGTTAAAATGAACTATATCAAAGTCAGAAAAGAAAACATTTACCAAATGGATGCCAACAAACAGAAAATCTCATCAAAGCAAGTACCAATAAAAAAAAAAAAGTTCAATCTATAACCACAAAACCATATGGTATTCCCAGGTCATTACCAAGGAATTTGGGGGTAATGAAAACACTTTCTTCCTTTTTTTTTTTTTTCCCCTTTTTCTTGAGAACTGATCTGTCATCTTTGAACCTAATTACAGTTATTCATCATAATTACAGGCATACAACTAAAATAACATTTTTTTTTGCTTTTTCTCTTCTTATGCGCTTAATACCTGCTGCAATAACTGGCTAGAAAAAAAAAAAGGAATTTGGACCTTCAATATGACAGGCATCTAATTCTAACTATTGGACAAATTTATATTTCTTCCATGCAAAAAGTAAAGAAGCCATGGAAGCGGAAAATAAGGCAAGACAACCTACATGGCTACACCTCTTATTATAAGCTGTAGTACTTAATTTGATACTTCAAATAACTACGGACGGCAGTTAACTCAACAGGCATTAATTCTAGTTGGGGGAATTTTTGAGCTAATGACTGAAAAAGAAGGACAATACACAGGCTATTAGCATAGAACAATACACAGGCTATTAACATAGAACCATACTTGAGTAACCCTATCCACAATACAGTCATCAGCATAAGTCCCTTTGTGAATACAAGGTAGTCTCTCAAAACGTGGATCCTTAGCAATCCTGTTAAAAGAAAAAAAAAATTACAAAATCAATACTCACAGAAGATGCAGACATTTTCATTAGGATTGACATAAAAAATTTGTTATCAAAATTCTAACAACCAAAACTAATAATGTCACTGATTGCTAATCAGTCGGTCAATGAAATACAAAGGACAAGCAATGGCAATATATAACATCTAAAAATTGAGACACAGTAAAAAATACAAGATAATTTTTTTTTAATTAATAATAGACTCAATAATAATGATCATATATCAAACACCCCAGCAGGCACTTGCAACCACTTGATACAAGAATATTACCGGCAAAAGTTTGCAGTAAGTAACTAAATCACACAGGACAATACCTCAAAGCTACACGGTATTTCTGACCTAACTTCTCAAGCTCTGCCATCACACAATCAGTGATACAAGGTGTACCTTTGCATCCAAAAGGAAGGAAAAAATTAACAAATTAGTACAGCAAAAGCTAACAAATTTTCATTATTCGTTTTTAAATTGCTTTCAAAATCATATGTCATTCTTTCTGAAAGCATATGACATGTGTACTTGAAATTTTTGCAAAAGATAATGGAAAAATAACCACTATAGCAACATAAGACATCAATGGAATGAAGAACAAGTGACAAAGTATAGAATAATGAAAGAAACCATAAATTAAGAACTCACATTTTGCATACAAACAGTCCAGCATTGCCTTCTCCAAATCCAACTGCAAAGAAAAGGGAAGAAATTGTGAGACCTAAAATAATAGAGTTATTATTCAGACTACAACTAAATGAACAAACGAATCCAAACCAATTATTAAGGTTTTTTTTTTTTTTTGCTTTCAAAATTGCCACTCATTAGCTCTAAATTACAAAATATTCAATTTCATTTTGAATTTTAAGATCTCTCTTCTATTATAATAAAAAGTTTGAACATTTTATTTCTGTACAAACCATCAAACAAAATCAGAAGGAGCACAATCAAAATGAGAACAAAAATAACACTCACTTTATTCTGGATGGAGAAATTGATAAAGTTGGTATCCACCAAAACCCTGTATGGTGGCCCCAATGCTGTGTTATATTTGAAGTAAAGCGCAGAAGAAACTTGTGGCCTAATTCACAGTAAAAGAAAATAGAATTAAAAAATTGCACTCCTAAATGAAAAAAAAAAAATAATAATTTCAAAAACACTATAAGAGAAATCAATAAGCTCAACAATGACACAAAATAGAATTGCTTACACGTTACGGGGGAGCTTGTCCTTAGAGAGATCTTTTTTCTTTGGATTCAGAACCTCTTCTTTGTAGCTAAATACACAATTAAACAACCCAATAAAAATAAAGCTACAAGTAAATAGGAGAGTGTGCAGAACAGAAGAACAGAAAGATTAAAGATCTCACTTTTTAATTGCTTTTGAGGTCACTATCTTTTTCATTGCTGCAAATTTAGGGCCCTTTTTCGCTCTCCCCATTGTCTAGAGTGGATATTACAGATCCAAAAACCAAAAGCCTGATAGATTTGTGTTTGCCTCCGTGGACAACAATAGGATAAGTTAACTTATTTTCCCTTCAAAAGCTTTATAACTTCAATAGAAAGATATGACCTGAGATAGAAACGAGTAGCTTTGCTTGGGTCAGTGATCGTGATGGCAACAAAGAAAACATAAGAGACACAGCTGGCTGGACATTGTTTTTTCTTTTTTCCTAACCTGAACAGGCTAAAGAAGAGGTTAAGAATTGTTAACTACTTTTTCTCATATGAATTACTAAATTTTAATATATTAAGAGAAAAAGAAAGACATTGCATCAGATCAATGGAAATACCAAGCTACTCTTGATGTCATTTTATCAAACATCTTCAATTCACTGTCATCGCACTTGCAAAAATTCAAAGCCACATGGTGATATTATAAGATTAACATCCTCATCCCCAAAATATCAAGTTAAAACTCTCACTGAACTTCAAAACATTATTCTGCAATTCAGCTCAAAAGGTATTCACAATTTCTAGATTCAAGCCCAAGTTTCATCACATAACAAATCAGACCACATAAAAATGAAGCTCAAACTGTTATACGTAGGATTACAATTAGGATAGAATTATTATGCTTCATGATAACGTATAGTGTAT
This sequence comes from Reutealis trisperma, assembly GCA_947687605.1. Classification (NCBI taxonomy): domain Eukaryota; kingdom Viridiplantae; phylum Streptophyta; class Magnoliopsida; order Malpighiales; family Euphorbiaceae; genus Reutealis; species Reutealis trisperma. The sequence continues at coordinate 857,529 of CANTUT010000347.1, read as the reverse complement.
AAATAGTTCTAAGCCTTGTAATCTGTTTAGTAACAAATGATAAACTGATTGATTCATTTATCTCTGTATCTCTCAATGCTCTTTCCCTTATTTTCCATTAGTTTCCACCTTGCCAAATATGTAAACTTCAAAATTCTACAATTATTATACACTTTCCCTTATTTTCCTTCACATTTCTGCATGCCAAACAGATAAGGTAGAATTCTAATTTTCTAAATTCTATACAAATCATAAACACACACAACACACCATATAATTCCCATTAACTTCATATTGAATTAGTAAGATAAACTCTTAAATTAACTAATGACAATAAAAGAAAACGAAAACTGTGAATTAAATATATTATCAAACTCTGATTTACAATTCAATTAATTTTAAAACACACATGAGTGAATGAACCGATTATCTCAACATAATTAGAACCAGTCAAGCATATTCAATCACAAAATCAAGATACCAATCTTCAGTTTAGTTGACTTCAAGAGAACCAAATTAACAGTAGAAAAAACAAAAAAGGTTCCTATATATATATATATATATATATATATATATATATATATATAGCCTTCAAATCCTAAGTCTAGAATAGAATAACTTCGACAAACTTGGGAAGGTTTGGATTCAGAAATCTTACTCAATCAAGACAATTAGCTGATTTGACACAAAATTTGAAAGTCGTCAAGCTTGATAAAATTAAAAGCAGAAACGTTGTAGGAAAATCGAGGAAGAAAACTAGGAAACCCTTGTGCAGTTGCCTCGTCGCCGGCTAAGGTAGGAATGTTAACGGAAATGTCGAATTATCGGTTATGCACTCACAGCCCTTTTCAGTTGCAAAAAACCCTAACCAAAACCTCGCTCGAGTTCTTTGCAGCAGATACAATTTGGAAAAAATGTTAAAAGTAGGAATGGACATGGCCAGGAAGTCCGAGCCCAGACATGAGAAATTTAATTGGGTTTGAGGTTAGAATTCAAGCCTGATCTGAGATTTAGGACCAGATGCAAAAGCCCAACTAAAATATAGTACATATTTATTTTTGGGGCAAGAACTAAAATATAGTATATTAGAGCATTTTGCTCTTTATTTTTTTTTTTTTTTTAGTACGGGGGAAGGGGAATGGATTTATCATTCAGAAAATATATATTTATCATTTGGCGTGAATGATATTTTTTATTTTAAAGAGTATATTTTATTTAATAGAGAACATTTTAATTGTTAAGCTAGCAAATTTTACTCAAATTTAATACTATCTATATTTTACTCTTTATTTTTCTTTATTCTATAAGTATTAATGATTTTAAATTTTAAATTTTTATTTTTTTAAGTTTGTTTGATAAAAAATAATATTAAAACTATATGTAATAAAGTATATAAAAATTTATATTACATTAATTAAAATTAGAATAAAAAATGATATTTAACTCTTTGTATTTAGAGAGTCAAATAAACTCTTTTATTTATTTTTAAGAGATAAATATCCATTGAAATTTTATTTTTTGAGATAACTTTATAAAGAGTTCCTTCTCTTATTTTATAGGGTGAGGTTATTAACAAAGCGGATTTTGATAATGGTCTATTTGATGATACTAGTGACTATCTCCCAAAGTGATGCTTCCAAAAGTTTGGCTTTTAGGCACTTTGCAGTGACAATGTTTCTAGGCATATGTTTTATATATTCCAAGTGAAGGAGAAGATGATAGAAGAATTATCATTGCTTTGACTAGAAGGATTCTATACGTGTCTTGTTCTCGCTCTAGAACTTTTCCTCTCCCTTCTCTTTAGTATTAGCTTTTCCCTTCTTTAGAGTATGTTCTTAGGCAACCCTCCGGTGGCTCCGTCCACTGGATTAGGATTTCCTATTTCTATTTCTTTTTTTCTTTCTATGTCTTGTAGTAAATCCAATAATTTGGCTAAGGTCCAAAATCCTTTTTGTCTCCCCTTTTCATAGAGTTTGATCCTTTTTTTTTCCCCTTATCTCTATCCTATTTTGATAGCAAATATGCCATGAGAGAACAAGATGTTGGTCAATTCTCTCCCCAGTGTTTTCTTTAATGACTAGAGATCTCTACAACTAGGTTGAAGATATACAATCGATTGTGTATAATGATTTGTTGTGGATCTTGGCCAGTCTCCAAATATGTAGATTTAAGGTGTGCTTAGGTCTATTTCAAACAGTACAAGATAATTTGGTTTGGTTCAATTACAATCCTTTGCTTCGGCATCTTTCTTCTTCCTTCAACTATTGGCAATATTGGTAGGATTGGAGGAAACTGTTGCAAGGAAGAAGACTAAGCAAGGAATGTTTGGAAATTTCACTTATTATGTAGGCTTATGGGCTATGCTACTTTTGGGCATGAAGCCCATTGTCAAAACCCCTTTGGTGGACAATTTTAATTTAGACTCTATGTCCTTGTTTGCATTTGCTAATTGGATTTATCTGAATAGTGTAATGCAAATTTGTACTGTCTTGGACACTGAGCCTCTTTAACGAGAACTATATATATGGCAAAAAAAAAAAAAAAGATGATAGATGGATTTGGTTTGGTCTTTACCGGTTCATCACTCAAATGCAAAAGTTTGATAGGATTCAATTTCCTCTTCTAATTGCAGCATCGTTTTTTATTAGAATGTGCTAGCCTGATGTTGGTGCTAGATAGGAACAAGTATTCCGGCTATGCTATTGGTTCCAATCATTTGGGCCTTATAGGCCTTTGTAATTTGGATTTCCAAATTATAGTTTCAACAGGTCATGAGTTTTCTTTTACAAATTTCTGATATATCCAAATATATATATATATATATATATATATATATATATAATCTCTTATATGTTGTGAAAAGTTAATCACATAAGCCCTCATGAAATGCAATCTCAATATATATTTTAATCTTTTACTATCTCAAAATATAGGATTCTCGAAAAATTTTAAGGACTAAACAATATAAACTTAATCATTTTATCTACAAGACTTACCTTATCATTAATTTACTTAATATTAGCAATGGCAAAATTGTAGAAGTATATATATATAATGATAGGGAGATATGATAGATCATATATGGAATAGGCATTTATATTTTCAAGATAAACAAATTAATTTAAATCAGTTTTTATATATTAAATTTAGACTAGCAGAGCCCAAGCCCTAATATTCTTCACTAGGATAAGGTTTATGCAGTAGTTGATGCAACGAGAAAGGGAAGGAAACAAGCCTAGAATACGTTTGCACCTTCAATATCCTTGAATTTACAAGGAAAAATAACATCGAAGATCCCCCAGGAAGAAAACGAGATTGAAATTTTATTAATATTGAAATCCCTAAATTATTATATAATAAGCCAATTTATACGGCATAAAATCCTAATTAAAAACTAAAAAAATTACTAAATAGGACATATAAATATTTTAGAATTATTTGAAAAATAAATCTAAATTAGTTAAGAAATTACAATAATTGTAATAATTAAAATAATAATAAAAATAAGTGAGAATCACTGCTTCATACTCCTTTATCAAAAAAACTCGACCTCAAGTTTATAGCTTAAACTTGAAATCTTGCATGCAAACAAATAGATACTTTGAATATAGTTGTGGCTTAAGACAACTTTCAAATAATATCTTTATTTGAACATTCAATTGATATAGAACAAAATTGAAATTATTAATCCAAAAAAAATTTAACATATAGAAATTCACTCAGAATAAAATCATGGGACTCTTGGATTAAGGGCTCGCTTTGAAAATTAATAATACGATTTATCAATAATTCCTTATTGCTAGTGTTAAGATATTTAATTTCATGGTTTATAATTTGTTGTTTTTGATTATTGAATTCTCGCACCTCAACAATCCCAACGGAGGAATTAACCTTTACTTGAATATTAAAATCTTTATGGCCTTCTTCATCATTCATAGCAAATTCATTCAATACGCCATATACAGTATTTTCAGTGTCATTGGCTTTTTGGATTTGATATTCTTCAAATTCTAATGATGAATTTTTATTCGGTGCAATTTGTTTCAATCCTTGCATTTTAGTAAATATACTACTTGCTTCATAATTTATTAATTTCACAATATGGAGTAAAGTAAATATGAGAATAATTTTTCAACTTCTCATAATATTTTTTTAATTTTTTTATTTAATTTATAATGCGCAAAATAACTATGATAAAATTATCGATTAATAATTCTTTCATTCTTAATCATTAAGGAATTTTACCATATGTTTTTATATAATCAACTCACCATTCAAGTGCATCATCAATTAATTTTTAAGAAGCAAATCTAACTTTTTCCTTCGCACAAATATCATGATAATCAAAGTATACTTTCAAATCAAACAACCACTTGATAAAATTTTTTTCATAACAATCACTATCAAAATAAGAAATACCTCTAAAATTAGAAATATATCTATAAATAGATTAATTGTGAGGAATATTATCTTTAGTGCAAAATCTACCATATCTACAATCTCGAAAAAAAGAATCATTTTCTAAATCAAGAAATCATCAACTACAAGTTACATCATCTCGAGTATTATTTTTTTCCATATTTTGGATCTCGAAAATTTACTTTTAAAAGAGTCTATCATTCATGATTACCGTCAACAAAGATATTATTTCAAACTCTGTAAATTGTCATTAAGAAAATAAGTCTTAGCCTACTCTGATACCACCTAACACAGAGAAAGCGAGGGAAACAAAACTAAAATATATTTACACCTTAACCATCCTTGAATCCATAAGGAAAAAAGATCCACCTAGAAAAAAAAAGACCGAAATTTTATTAATATTGAGATTTCATAAACTATTATATAATTAACTTATTTATAAGGCATAAAACTTTAATTAAAAACTAATAAAATTATTAAATACGACATATAATTTTTTTTAGAATTACTTAAAAATAAGAAAAATAAATCTAAATTAATTAAAAATTATAATCATTATAATCATTAAAATAAAAAAAAATAAAAAAAAAAGTAAAAATCACCATATCTATAATGGAATCGCTCCATATCAAGTCAAAAAGTAATAATAAACTACTTGGATTTCGAGTTTGGGATCAGATTCGACGCAATTTTTCAAATAAAATATAAAAAAAAAAAATTCATCTGAATCATTTGTGTTCTAATTTGAATTTGAAGAGGAAGGTTAAAATTAAGTTGCAACAAACCTGAATCTAAATTCTTTTTTTTTTTTTTTTTTCGTTTGAACTGAATTCGAGTCTATTTTAAATTAAATTCGAGTTGAGCTTGTATCAATTCGATCCAATTAAAATTACTATATTTATATTTATGTTTTTAAACTCAAATCTAAGGCTATTCAAAATTTCATGTTAAAGTAATTAATACGAGTTTGAGCAATTTTCTTTTTATTTTTCACAAGAGTTTGAACAAAATTGGCTTGATGGAAAACTCTGAAACTTAAATGGTCCAGGCATATCTTCACCCATATCCTCAAATTTTGCATAGATTTGGGACATGGGTCTTGTCTTTACCACTGTCTTCGACCCTGCAGCAACTGCCTCTTGGCCATGTTGTGTTCTTGACCAGCCCTTTAATTTGAGCTTTGACCAATCCTGGCTTCATGCATGCATCTTGCATATATACCCTTATAAAAAACGAGTAACAATAAAGCAAATAAAATGATGAAATGTCTGTCTTGTAATATAAAAGAAAACTGAGGATTAAATATCGATAAATTCTTTTCTTTTTATTATTTTATTTTTATATAAAGAGATTGAATAAAAGATGAATGAACATGATAAAAGATGAATGAACATGACCTTTTTGTTGAACTGTCTTTTAATTTGTTTTGCTGTGATACTTAGAAAAGGAACTCTTCAAGGAAAAGGAAATGATTTTATTGAGCATTATGAGTAAGAAATGTAGGCTAGCTAGTTCTTTTCAATTTGAGTTCTATTCTTTATGACTAAGAAATGTAAGCTCTGGCTTGTTCTATTCATGAACCTCGCTAACTTTCTTTTAATGGTAAAAAATAAAACTTTTGAAATGCATATATATATATATATATATATATATGTATGATCTTGAAATGATTCAATTACTAAAGACTTCTCACATAAAATTCTACAGATTTGACAAGCTAGCTGCACCAAACTCATTGCTAGCTGATTTTCAATTTGTGTTTTATTGGAATTAGATGTTTCACATATTAATATGTCAACATTTGCAGGATGAAAAGCTTATTGCTCATTCCCACATGATATAATCATTGAAGAAGGGAAAAATCAAGAGCACATGTGAACATTCAAGTAATTAATTGTTTGACTAGCTAAAATTATTTCCCATGTCATAGAATGAGAGAATCAATGAAATTAAATGGATTTCTAAAAATTGAAAATGGCATGCAAAGGTTTAAAATGATTTTCTTGTTGCAAACAAATTTAGATGTTTTCAGTAATTCGACATTTAACAATTATTATATTTAGACTATGTTTGGTTCGCAGAATATAATACATAAAAAATAAAATAATTAGTATTGAAAAATAGAATAAAGTAGGAATAGAATAATTATTCTAATTTCATAATTTGGTTCATAGTATAAAATAATTATTCTATTCAAATAAATAACCATAATATATTTATAAATTAATTTCATTATTAATAATAAATTAAAATAATTTTATTAAATTTTATTTAAGAAATAATTTAAATACGTAATAAATAAAATTTTTATTTGACTTAAAATTTAAAAAATGAAAAATAAAATAAAAATCTGAAAAAAAAACAAAGCAATAGTAGTCAATTTGAGCTTGTCAATATTTTTTAAGGGTAAAAATGAAAATACTCTGTTCTATAGCCTAAAGAATACCAATTTTTTAATTTTTTATAAAATATGTATTTTATAAAAATTGTAAAATTATTATTCCATGGAATTAACATTTTAATCTAAAATTTGAACCAAAGTTTAAAATAATTATTTCATATGAAATAGTTATTCTATTTCTTGGTTATTTTATGAATCAAACATGGCCTAAATGATAATGAACATTTTCCATGGTTTTTTATGAGAAATACATACAAATAGAATAGAAAAGTTATTTACAAAAAGAATAATGGAAAAAAAATATATAAACTTTCAAGGAAAATTATAGCTTTCAATTATTTAGATTTGATTGGATTAATTTCTAGCAAATTCAAGCTCAAATCTAACTCAAATTTTAGTATTTGAATATATATTATTAGAATACCAAAGGGTTTGGCTCATTGATACTATAGTTATTTACAGGCCGAAAGTCGTGATTTCAAATTTCAATAAGATTTAAATTCATAAATATATTAGAATGTTATAGATTTTAAATTGAGTTTGACATGCAATAATTAATTTTTTATCCATTTCTTAATAATTTTAGATACATATTTAACCATAAGAAAATTATTTATTTAAAGCAACTAACATAAACGGAGTTTTTTTACCCCCAAGAACTCCAATGTTAGCCCACACATTATTTAATCTACACTCCTAAGTCCGAAGTCTTAACGAATTTTAGATGAGTAATTACTCTTTAATTCTTGAAATTTAACACAATTTATAAATTAAAACTTTTATTTTAAAAATTGAATCAGTAGGTTTTAATATTTCATTTCCTTAATTATTTAATTTTTCTGTTAAATTTTTAATTATTCAAAGATAAACGTAAGGTAATTAGTTGTATAAAAAAAATCTTGAGATTTATAAGAATTATTAATTAGTCACTAAGATTAAACATGATACATTAATAAGACTTGTATTTTAACAAATGTCAAATTTTAAAATAGAGATTTTAACTTACTGTAAAAAAAATAGAGATTTTAACTTGTAAATTAGATCAAAATTGAAAGATGATATCATAGTTATTAAACCCTAATTACACTAGTGGGTCAATCCAGTGATCTGAATATTGAACTGATCTGAACTTATTATTATATTAAAATTGCAATTAACTCATAAAAAATTATACGACCTGAATGGTTGAATCAGTGATTCTGTGTGATCCGATAATCTCACAATATTCATTTTTTTTCTTTTTTACTATAATTTGCTCTTTTTAAGATAAATTATTATGATATATATTTTTATTTTCATTCCTGAAAATTTATTTAATTATTTTGCATTTTCATTTTATACAGTAAAAGTTAAAAAATTATTATTTTATTTTAATCCTTAATATTAAATTAATTTTAATCCTTAAAATTTAATAATTTAATTATATTTAACTTTTAAATTGGTATATAATGAAATATTTATATTTATTTATACATTTTTATGAAAATATAAGGACTAAAATTATTAAATCTCAATTTTTCTTTTTTTAGTCCATAGTGTGATTTATAGATATAAAAGTTTAAAAATATATAAAGATCTAATTGACTTTTTTATGTTTTTTTTTTTTTTTATATTTGTCAATTATAATATCTAATTTGTTAATTTTTGAGTGAAAGTTTATGTATTCCTAAATCTTTTAATATTATATATTTATTTTATTATATAAAATTATATATTATATATTTAATTAATTAAATTAACCCATCAGTTCGACTATTAATCTAATAGTTGAACTACTAATTCGTTGACCTAACTTATAGCTTGAATAGATATTCGAACCGGATTTAATAATTATGACTAATATACTAATTAATTTTTTAAAAATAAAAAAATAAAAAATAAAGTATATATATATATATATATATATATATATATATCAATTAATTAAAAATAAATAAAAACAACAGGTAAGGCTGCTGCTAGTTTTGGGCACACTGGCTAAAGCGGATAATGTTAAAGGTTATGCACTGATATTCCACAAAATTGTGGGGGCCAAACCCGGAAATCAGGGAATGATACGTTACTTTCTCTAGCTTTTTCACTTGATGGTCTGCTATCAAAAAACACGAAAAAGACACAACTCTTTAGGCCCAAATTCAAGAGCCAGCTGGATCTATTTGGGCCCTCAAAAAAGCGTGAGTTGTACTGAGACCCACTTGCCCAACCTTTTATATATATATATATATATATATATATATATTAAACAAGAAAATAAGTAAAGTTACTTAAAATCTCTCACTAAATTCTTTATAGTTATATTTTATGATGGCTAATATTGTCATTTATTAATTAAATAATATAATTATCTAATTATATTTAATTTAAATAATAAAGATAAATTTAAGTAGAATGAAGAAAAAATAAAATAATTATTATTTAATATGTAATAAATTATATTTAATATTTAATTATATTTAATTTAAATAAGAAAAAAATAAATTCAATTAGAATAAGGAAATAATAAAATAATTGTTATTTAATATATAATTAATTTTATGTAATTTAAATAAGATTAATATATTATATTAAACTATTAAATGGAATTTAAGATAGGTAAAAATTAATTTATATATTTATATAAATTGAACATGTTCTTTTTATATATTTATTAATAAATTAATTTATGTAAATAATATGATATTTTTTAAGATAGGTAATCTTTGTTTTTATTTAATTAATTAGAAAAAGAAATATATAATTAATATGTTGTATTTTAAGTTTGAGTACTATGCTAGCAAGTTTGCTAAATTTAGATTAATATATTATATTAATTTTCAATTTCGCTTAGTACTACTAATTTAATACACAATGACAAACATGTTTGCTAACAAGTAATAATAATTTATTAGTAATTTATTGATTACTAAATTAATCATTGTTGATAATTTATTGATTAATAAATTAATTTATACAAATAATATGCTATTTTTTAAAGATAGATAATTTTATTTTTATTTAATTAGGAAAGTAAACATATACTCAATATGTTATATTTTAAGATAAGTAATTTTTCGTCTTTTAGTAACAAATTTGTTAAATCTTAATAAATGACAAACATGTATTTTTTTTTTTTATAAATAGTGATAGATATATTTGTATAAAATATTTTCTAGGAAAATATTTATATTTAAAAAAATTGATGAATTATGGTTTATATATTTATATAGAACTTATAATTATTTTATGTCATTATTCTAATTATATTAAATATGTATGATTATACAATTTATATAATATTTATTACATAATTATATTTTCATTGCACTTTTAGATTTTCACATGAAAATTTAACTTAACTTAAATTTAACAATTAAAATAAATTTAATAATCAAGATATATAAATATTTTTTTCATCATAATCTTAAAAGTCAATCAATAAGATTTTGATTGCATAGTATTTATTTAAAAAGTTTTATATCATTTTAATTGAAAATTTCACGTAATATAAAAGTATATAATTTTATACTTAAATAATAAAAACAGATTATTAAATATTTAATAAGAAAAAAGTGAAAGTTTAAAATAAATATTTATATTTCTACCGAATTATAACAAAAATTAACATGGATGTAAATAAACATTAGTATCATTATACTAGGTAAAACAATAGATATATTTATAATAAAATTTTAAAATATCAGTTTTTTTTAATTAAATTTTAAAATATCGGTTAATCATTGATTTGTTACATGACAAGATAATTAAACTAAATGTAGTTAATAATTTTCCATATTACAAAGTCATGAAAAGAAAGGACAATGTGAAAGGGAAGCAAGAACTAACTTTTGATGGAGGCACGTGAACAACATTGATAAGATTATTTTATAAAAAAAGAACACGTGCGTGTTATATTGATATTAAAAAATATCAATATTTTACATGATATATTTGAAATTACTGTTAAGAAGATAAAAAAATATTTTTAAAATTTTTTAATTTAATTAATTAATTTTTATTATTTTTTATAAATTATTTTTTTAAATATGTTTTTAAGAAAAATATTAATTTCTCTGCTTTCACTTAAAAATAATTTTAGAAAAAATATAAAAAATTATATTAAAAATATTTTTTTTTCAAATTCAATCCCAAACCATTCCCAATTCAATTCATGAAAATAATGACTTTGCTTTCTTATTCATTGACAACCATGTCATTTTGGCTCCTACAAATAATAATTGTGGAGTGGATAAGAATAAGATCATTACATGTAGATGCTTTTTTGAAGAATGAAGAAATAAATAAGAATATTTGTTTGAAACTCTTGGTGAACCCATGTGGCAGACATTTGAGGCAAACTAAACTATCAACTCAGAGCTTGGTTTGATTCAATGAAACAGGAAAAAGTGAAATAGCTATTAAATAAAATAGAATAACTATTTTTCTTTATTTCTTATAAAATTTATATTTTATAAATTTAAATATATTTATTATATATTTAAAATAAAATTAAAAGTAGCATGGAAAGAAGATTAACCACAACAAAAGTGGGAAAAAAAAAATAGAATGACTGAGGGAACATTTGAACGGATGAAAAAGGACATGTTAAATTTTTTTTTTATTTATAATTAAAAGTGAATGGACATAAAAGGACATTATATTAATTATTATTAGATAAATATTAACAAATAAATTAAATAATTATTAAGTATTATTAGATAATATTAATAAAAAATTAAAATAATATATTAATTATTATCAAATAATACTAATAAGTATTTGTAATATTATATTAATTATTATCAGATTTTTTTTGAAAAAAATTATTATTATTAGATAATACTAATAATTATTAAAATAATAGTATAAATTCAATATATTATTGGATAATATTAACAAATAATTATTGTTTTTACTTAGATCAAAGTAATTAATTTCTTAAAAAGTGATAATAATGTTACAAGTAATTATAATAATATATTAATTTTTATAAACTTTATTTATAAATGTAAAATTTACACTGTTACAAATGGTAATATAGTGAAAAAAAATATTCATTGCTTAAATATTTATGATAAATTTCTGACTCATTCACTACTGTTATTAATGCAATTAAATTTTTAATTAATTTATATTTTTCTATCATTTTTAATTTATTTATATTTATGTCATATTTATAATTTTTATTTTTGGATACTATATTCTATAAACTATTTAGGTGCATCGCACATATTAAGTGACTAGGATATATAGAAGAAAAAAAAAGTTATCCACAAATGATTTAAGGTTTTGGAAAAAAGAAGTTTTTCTTAAAAGATATGTATATATGTAGAAATAACAACAGAGCGAGGCGGAGCGAATTTTAAAGTTTCTATCTGTATCCATGAATAGTAGGGGCAAAAGTGAGGAGGAGCAAATTGGAGCAGGATAGGATAGACATTATTTTTTATAATTTTATTAATTTTAAAACTTTATAATGTATATATTTTAATAAAATATTATATATATTTATGCTAAATTTTATATATTATTAATTAATATTTAAAAAATAATAATATAATTAAAACTCGACAATATAATATTAAATAAAACTAATAAATATTTACATACATATAATATAAAATTATAATAAAATTATATATATATATATATATATATATATATATATATATATATATATATATATTAATTTTATATAATCAAAACTTAAATCAAAGCCAAGTAGAGCGACTCAATCCTACTCTTATCTCATTATTACGTATGAAACAGGAATTTCTCGTTAATTCGATGCCGAGTCAATTCCTCATTGAGGCGATTGAATTTTGCCGTCACTATATTTATGAGCACATAAATCTGTGCATATCCACAAAATTTACGGAAATGTGCGTGTGTGTGCTTACTATAGTAAACTACATACAGTTGTGACTTGCGAAAGAAATCATATTTTAATTTTTTTTTTTTTAAATAAAAAGAGGTGATTTCTGTGTATGTTGGTATCAAACGTCAGGTTGTTGAAATCTGAAACTTAGTGAATCCTATTATGCATCCATGTATAATTAAAATAAGGAATTTGATACATTGATAATTATGGCGGATGACTATAGGAAATAGAGTTTAAATAAATTAAATTAATAAAATTGATATAGAATTATAAAATAAAAATTATATTATATTAATATTATTATTAAGATAGATATGAGGGTTAATGACTCTAAAAGTCACTGAATCATGCTCCTTAAAATAAATAATTATGAAATCTTCCAATTTCAGTATTAATTTGCTTTTCATTTTGTTGACTTTTTACTCATTTATTTGTTTATTTATATGAGAGATAAAATGAATTGAAATAATATCTTAAATTTTGTAATGAGATTAATATTTTAAATTTAATAATAATAGAGTCGTTTTTAAGACTATAAACTTTGAATTTGAATTTCAATTGAAACCAAATTATATATATATAAAACAAAAAATTGTATAATAAGATAATACTATTAGATAACAATATAAAACTTTTTACTCTTTATATTATTAAAGATTTATTTGACATTAAAATTAAAATTAATTATTTTTTTAGAAAATATCATTTTAAATATTATACTTTAGAAAAAACAGTTTTGAAGTGTTTTCAACTATTTTGAAATTTTTATAATTATAAATATAAGATTTAATTTAAAAGTAAATTTTCATGTGCTATCTTGTCAATATTTTCAACCAAATATTTTTTTCCTAAGTAACAGCTTAAATAATAATCCTAAATAAGTCATAAAAAGGGTATACTACAATTGATTTTCCTTTTTGTTGACTTTATAATAAGCTTGATATTTTTCCTCTTTTGCCTCTATTTCAATTTTATATATATATATATATATATATATATACAGTACTTGTATCATGCGCTTCTAATTAGGCCTTGTTTGGTTGGTGATTTTTATTGCCTTTTTGACTCTTAACTGATATCCAATGAACTTAGTTGCCCACTTCAGTAAATTTAGTTTCTTCAAGTCAAAATTTATATGATTGGTAGATATTGCCCCAAACTTGCTTTTTCAAGAGTGTTCAAAACCAATCACAGCAGTATGACCATAAAATGGGGAGCTGAGGCTTCAATGAGTTCACTCCCATTATCAAATTTGATTTTTAAACAGAATATATGTTAAAATATCTTTGACTTTGATCAAATGTAATTATTTTATTTGAAAATTCTAATATCATTTTTTAAGACAAAGTTTTTTTATTTATTTAACTAAATAAATAATTAAATTTTTTTTATTTAATAATTTTTTATTTCAAAGTCAAGAAATTCATATTTATTTAAAATATGTATATATTCAAATGCATTATCTTTTTATAAAGAGGTGTAATTAATTTGGATATGACAAAGTTAAGGAAATGATCATAGTAATAGCTAGTAAAGATATGGAGTAATTTAGTCAACAATAAATCAATTAAAATTACCTTTAGAGCTCGTAATGTTAACTGAATGGAATAACAATTTCATTAAATAAAAGAAATTCAATACATTTTATTGTTTTGACATGTTTTTATATATATTTTCATATTTTATATTGAGATTAAAATATATTATTTTTAACGTATCGAATGAAGATCTATGATATTTGTAACAAAAAAAAAAATTATATTTTCACCTTTATTGCTTTGTTTTTTTTTTTTTTAAATTCACGCATCGATAATTTATATCTATATTATATATAAAAGTAACTTAAAATGTAAAACTTTTAAATTACCTTTAAAGAACATGATTTTTAATATAAAAAACAAAAGGATTCTTCTTATTCTTAATTTGATTGGTTTAGTATTATTTTTTATTAAAAAATTATTATTTCTTTTATATCTTAATTAAAGAAAAATTTAAATTCTAATACAAACAGAACTAAAAAAATGTCATTTATATCTATAATATGTATAAATGTATTTAGGGGAGAATAAGCAAATTTAGTTAAGAGTTCATCACTGAAATTTTAAATTATCATTTACGATATAATAATATGATTATTTATTAATTAAATAATATAATTATCTAATTATATTTAATTTAAATAAGGAAATAATAAATTTAATTATAATAACGAAAGAATAAAATAATTATTATTTAATATATAATTAATTATATTAAATTTAAATAAAAATAAATAAATTTAATTATAATAAAAAATGGATAACATAATTATTATTTAATATATATTTAATTTAATTTGTATCTAATTATATTTAGTTTAAATAATGAAAAAATAAATTCAATTAGAATAAAAAAATAAGAAAATAATTATTATTTAATATATAATTAATTCTATTTAATTTAAATAAGAAAATAATCAATATATTACTTTAATAATCTATATAAGATCTTGAAAGAGAGGTTGGGCGATGCTTATAGTAGTAGGCTTGTTTTTGAGAAGTTATCCTTGATATAGCCTGCAAAAGAAGAAGAAGAGCATCAAAGTGTTAAGTCTTAGCTTAGCAAGGACAATTCGATTATTAAGTTACAGTGACAATAGAGTTTATGATTTAAGGAAAGAGATGGCTTCCTTTTAAATCAGAAAAATTTAAAAAGAAGAAGAAGATGAGAAGTTGTAAAATCTGCTATATGAGATTGATGGTATCTTTAGCTTTTTATACTTGACGAATCATGTCTCTTAGTTGGTTTGGTAGGTGATGTGACAAAGGAGACATGCCTTGCTGTGACAGTATTAGCTACTTTATGTGTAAGAGTAAAAATTATCATATCTTTGACACAAAGTGGGTAGTTGAAAAAGAGGCTTATAAATGTGACATATTACTTTTTCCAATAACAGAGTTTTTCATCGCTGAAGGATTTATCGGGGAACAAAAGACCTTCACTTATCTAAGGAAGTAGTTTGAGGAGGTTTCGCAAAGGACTACTTCATTCAATTAAGGAGCGATGTCATTGCTTCATCGCATATGGGCTTCACTAGAGCATGTGGACTAGATACACTGGGCTTTCTAAGTACAATTAAATTCCTTAAAAGAATAGATTTGGGGTCAACTAGAGCACAACTATATTTTACCATTATCAATTAATTAACCTTAAACATTTAATTAAAAGGAAAACTCAATAATAATAATTCATATTCTTATACAAAGAAGAC
Source organism: Reutealis trisperma (assembly GCA_947687605.1). Taxonomy (NCBI): domain Eukaryota; kingdom Viridiplantae; phylum Streptophyta; class Magnoliopsida; order Malpighiales; family Euphorbiaceae; genus Reutealis; species Reutealis trisperma. Next base: position 841,623 of record CANTUT010000347.1, on the reverse strand, counting down.
CTAAATTTTTTTAATCTATATATATTAATTTTTAATAAACTAATTCTAATTATTTCTTTTAGGATTCGTAGCTTCTGATGAATGATAACTAATATATGATGGCTATACACTAACAACAAGGTATTTATAATTGTACTTACTCTCTTTTTTTCGTTTTTTTCAAATTAAGTTAAATTTTTTGTTTTTATGGAAATTAAATTAAATTAAATTTTTTGTTTTTGGAAAAATCAAATTGAGCTAACTTTTTGGGGAAATTGAATTAAGTTAACTTGATTAATAATCAATTATAGATTTTTAATTATAATAAAATAATCATATGTTACTAGAGTAAATTAATAAAATAGTAAGTTCAATAATTATATATCATTTATATAAGCTAGTTATGAATTAATTTTTGTATAATGATACTTATTTCAGGTATCCATTATGATTTTTTTTACAATATATAAAGATTTTATAATTGTATGAATTTGAATTTTAAGATATTTTATGTGTTGAATTATGATGAAAATTTTAAGTGTCGATATAATGGATTATATCTTTTATATTGAAAATTTAATCAGTGATGAAATTATGTTTAGTAGAACCACAATAATGTTTTTAGTATATATAATTATAAATTAATAATTTTTTTTTTGCTATATATGAACACACTTTATCTAGAAGTCTATCTTTTGGTATGGATAAATTTACATAAATTTTAGGAATTCTCAAGTAAATTTGAAGTCTAGTAGGAAGATTTAATGGATGTAAAAAAGTTTATTCAAATAATACTATTTATAATTAGTATACTAAAATAAAAATGCTTCATTTTAGGTTAAAATTTCTTGATTGGGCGAAATAGAATACAAAGATGAGAGATGAAAAAGTAACAAGAGAGAAAATAGCAACAATAAGATGTCTTTTTAAGTATTTTTTTTTTTTAATTTCATCATTCTTACAAAAGTTTTCTTCTTGCTCGCTCTTATATATTATTTATTATTATCATTTCAAGAATATTTATGTTTTAGAAAATTTTTCAATGAAAAATATTTTCATGGTCAACAAAAAATTATATTATTTTTAAGAAAAATGACTCATCTTTTCAAAAGGGGGAAATTATTTTCAAGAGCACTTACTCTTTGAATTTTGATAAAAAGTATATAAATACTCATTTAATTACCGATCACTGATGATTACCAATAGTGACTATCAATAAACACAATCGGTCATCAGTGACTGCCATAAATCACAATCAACCACTAGCAACCACCACAATTTACCATTTTTATTATGTGCTTTTCTCATATTTAATAATAAAATTAAAAAAATGTGAGATTCTTATATGTTTAAAAATAGTTATGGTCTTACAAATGGAAACTTTTAATATTTGATAACTACTTTTTAATATTGAATACTCTAAACAAACAATAAAAAATTAGTTTTTTAGAAAATATTTGTTAAGAAAATATTTTTTTTTGAAATATTTTCGAAGATCGCGAAATAAACAAAGTTTAAAACTGTTAATTAACTCAATAGTTTATCTATACTAATTATTAGATATTTGTTATTTGTTTTTAGTCCATCAATGATTAGTGCAAATTATACTATTAATAAAAAAAGTATTTGTTATTGATTATCCATAAAATGTGTTATTTATGTTTTGTTTTCTTTGTTTTTGTTAACTTTTGTTTTTATAGTTTGTTTCAAGTTTTCGTAGGTTATTTTAAAAAATTATATTCAATTTCAAAGGATTTGAAAGTTCAAATATTAATTGGAATAAATTCAGATGCAATTTAGAAGTAAAAGAAGTGCAAAAAGAGAGTTTCAGACATGTATAGCCAAACACCTTCTGATAAGTATTGATAATTCAGACACCTTTTTTGTTTTTTTATTATAATTTGATCTATAAATGTCGAATTGAGGTTATTCAAGATGTATTGAAAAGCTAAGAGATAGAGCTACAAGTCTTATGTACGCAAAGCCTAATTTGGTTTTTTGCTTTCCAAAAAATGCAAAATAAAGCACAAGGCCATGTAGAACACCAGTTACACGGCCGTGTAATAAAAAACGGATCTATTTATGTAAGTAAATGTCAAATTTTAAGAGGACCAATTACGCGGTCTAGTAGAAGCTTATTACATGGCCATGTGATGTCTAGCAGGTTTCAAAGTGCGATTTTAATGTTATTTTTCTTCTTATTCAAGTTGTATTTCAAAGGGGATCAAAGATTTTAATTTTCCTAAGTTTCTTAGGGTTTCCAACTCTATCTAAACCTAAGATTTATACACTATATATAGATTAGATGATTGAAAACTCATATCATCTAGTTTTTTGGAAGTTTTAATCAAATTTTCATCAAGTTTTCTTCTCTTACTTCTTGTATATTATTTCTTCTTTCTTTCTTATGAATATCTAATTATTCTATAGGATTTAGATATAATATCTTGAGTTGTCTATGATTATTTATGTTTGATTAATTAGTTTTGATTATCTATGCTTGATTAATCGGTCTTCATTTGTGAAATTAATCTTTTATCTTAGGGCTTAATGATTGCGACTAATTGATCACTATTTATATATTTAAAGATATTATGTAAAGTAGCGAGAGTGAAAGTATAATATTAGTTCATTAAAAATATTAGACCTAGGGTATATGTTGCTTAGAGATAAAAATACTCTTTTGTGATTGTTAAAAGAATTTGCATAAAATTTAATGAGTTTGTATTAATTACTTTTGATTACAAGAGTAGACATAAGGTTAACATGAATACTTGTATTGTATGTTGAGAGAGAACAACATCTACTTTAGGAAAATCTTACCATTAATTCTAATAAGATAAAAATCAATCTAGAGAACATAAAGAAGTTATAGGTAGTCAATTGATGAAGTCTGAATCCTAGATCTTTTTTGTATATTGAATTTATCTTTTTCTTATATCTATTTATTTTATTTGTTTTCTATCATCTTATTTGATTTTTCTAAATAATAAAAAAAAATTCCTAATTTTAGTATTTGTCAATTTTTTCTCGTTGGATGGATACTCTGTTTTACTATTATATTACTTGTTCACGCCCAATGCACTTACAGATTTCGAGTAATAAATTTTTTGTGGAAGATGGGAAGTTCTACATACTAGTGGACTTCATTGTGCTTGACATGAAAGAGGATACTGAAATTCCCCTAATTTTAGGGAGACCATTCTTAGCTATAGTTGGAGCACTCATTGATGTAAAGAATGGCAAGCTACTCTTGACTGTTGGAGAGGAGGAAGAAGAGTTTACAATCACTAAACTTTCAGGTATTTTTCTTTTCAAGAGAGTTGTTAAAAAATTGATGTGATTGATGAGGGAGCTAAAGGGGTGGTTGAAAAGGTGTATCCAAAGAAACCTTTAGATGAAGATGTTGAAGTTGAAGAAAGATTTTCTGAAATTTTTAGAAACTCATAACTCAAATCAAATTTCAAGGGAGATTTTATGGCCTAAAAAATGACTCAAATTTTGTACGATCCCCCTTAATAAAGACCTAGCTAAAGTCAAGCTATTAAATATAAAGAAGCACTTCTTGGGAGGCAACTCATGTTTTAAACTTTATTTATTTATTTTTTAAATTTTCTCTTGTTTTAGTTTTCTTATTGTGTGATTAATTTCTCATGCTTGTTTTTAGTATTATTTCTTTATGTTTTATAGGAAGCAGGTAGAATGCATCTCATGTTTATAATTTAGAATATGCTTCTCTACAAGAGGGATCTTTCTTTTTGTTTATTTCTTTTGACATTAAGGACAATATCACTTGCATGTTTTAGGGGAGGTTTAATTTGTTTTTATTTTCTTTTGTGTTTTGATGGATAAATTTAAAATTTTTACTCTTTCATTGATAAAATATGCTTGTGTTGAATAGTTTGATGAAGGCCGATGATAGATGATAATTGATATTTATGAATAATTTATTAAAGTATTTTGGGTTGAGCAACTAGTTTGGGTAAGAAATTAACTTTTATTAAGATTATATTTTGATTAGTTTTGCATTGAATTAATTGCTTTGAAATTATGTATGCTTACTTAGAGAGGGCTTTTATATAGTTTTATTTTCATTTGCCTCACCTATCTTATAACATATTTTTGTAAACTTTTAAGACAAAATTTTGAATTCACTTTGAGAGAGAGATATGATTAAGGCATTATTTGGTTAGCCTTATTACTTGTATCCACTCTTATTTTAATTTTATCTATAGTTTCTGCCCTTTGTGCCTTGTTAGTTTTAGCTTTCGTTTCTTTTTTTTTTTATTATTAACCATAATTGTTATTCTTCACCTTTCTTGTGAGATTATTTTGTCAAATTTACATTTTAATAAAGAAAAAGGGAATTGTTTACTTTTAAAAGAAAATAAGGATCTCTAGGAGTCTATTCATTTTAAATTGAAATAAAAGATCATCTTTGAGTAAAAAAAATAGTAAAATAAAAAATAAAAAGTAAGTTGGGGTAAAGCAAGAAAATTGAATAAAAAATAAATATAAAAAATTAGTAAATCTTGCTTAACCTTTAAGTAATGTTATTGGTGATGAAAAAGAAAGAAGAGAAAAAGAAAAAAAAAGAAAAGGAAAAGAAAAAAGAAAAAAAAGTCCAAAGAAGAAAATTCTGAAGAAGAAAAGTGCTTAAGATGGAAGGAATCATTCATTAACATATTTCTTTTATTGGAGCTATTAATTCTTTCTTATAAATTTAGCACAATTATCTTACTTTTATTCATCAATCATTTTCTTTATTTAGTCAAAATATCTTGTGTTAGCTCTATTACAAGTCTCATAAAGACCTATTTATATCTCTTGATTTGTGAATTTCATTAGTGGAGATTGTTTACATTACATGCTTATGAGATTTGTACTTCTATTTTATATTTTTTGAAGAGACATTTAAAGATATTAAGTATGTATATGCCTATATGAAGTGCAAAATTTTTTTTGTAATTGATCTAATGCATGATTATTCAATGTATGATCAAAATGAGGTTTGTTTTGAATCTAAGATAAAAGTTTGATTTGTAATGTTATTAATATATTGTGTGTAAATATTAATTTCTTGAGGCCTTTGAAAAGTTATTCAACGTAAGTATGAGAAAATTGAATTTCTTTATTGTATTTAATGATTATTTTGCTTGAAGAGAAGAAAATACCTAAGTTTGAGAGAATTTGATAAGTGCGAATTATGCCATCAACAAAAAGAGTATTTGTTATTGATTATCCATCAAATGTGTTATTTATGTTTTGTTTTATTTGTTTTTGTTAAATTTTATTTCTATAGTTGTTTCAAGTTCTCTTAGATTATTTAAAAGAATTCTATTCAATTTCAAAGGATTTGGAAGTTCAAAGATTAATTGGAACAAAGTCGGATGCAAATCGGAAGCAAAAGAAGTGCAAAAAGAGAGTTTTAAACATGTATGACTGAACAGCTTTTGATGGATATTGACAGCTCAGATACTTTTTGGTATTTTGATCATAAGTCGTGGATTGAGGTTATTCAAGATGTATTGGAAAGCTAAAAGATAGAGTTACAACTCTTAAGAAAACCACAAGTCTAATTCTATCATTTGCTATCTAAAAAATGCAAAATAAAGCATACGACCATGTAAAATACCAATTACATGGCCATGTAATAAAAAATAAATTTGTTTGTGCAAGAAAATTTCAAATTTTAAGAGGACCAGTTACACGGCCTTGTAAGAAGCTCATTATATAGCCTTGTGATGTCTGACAAGCTGGAAAGTGCGATTTTAATACGATTTTTCTTTCTATTTAGGTTATATTTCAAGAGGATCAAGGATTCCAATTTTCTTAAGTTTCTTAGGGTTTCCAACTTCATTTAAACCTAAAATTTGTACATTATAAATATATTAGATCATTAAGAACTCAAATCATCTAGTTTTTGGGATGTTTTAATCAAGTTTTCTTCTCTTACTTCTTTTATATTATTTCTTCTTTCTTTCTTAGGAATATCTAATTCTTCTCTAGGATTTAGATGTAATATCTTGACTTGCCTATGATTATCTATGTTTGATTAATTAGTTTTGATTATTGGAATTAATATTTTATCTCAGGCTTTTATGCTTGTGAATAATTGATTATTATTTATATGTTTAAAAATATTATGTGAAGTAGCGAGAATAGAAATATAATATTAATTTATTAAAATATTAGATCTAGAGTATATATTGCTTAGAGATAAGAATATTCTTTTGTGATTGTTAAAAGAATTTTCATAAAAATTAATAGGTTCGTGATAATTGCTTGTGATCATAAGAGTAGATATAAAGTTAATATGAATACTTATATTGTATCTTGAGAGAGAACATCATATATTTTAAGGAAATATAATCATTAATTTTAATAAGATAAAAGTCAATCTAGGAAATATAGAGAAGTCATATGTAGTCAATTGATGAAATCCAAATCCTAAGTCTTTTATATATATTAAATTTATCTTTTTCTTATATCTATTTAATTTCATTTATTTTCTTCCATTTTATTTAATTTTTTTTAAATAATAAAGAAAATCCTAATTTTGGTACTTATCATCCTTTCCTAGTGAGATCGATATTCTACTTCACTATTATATTATTTGTTCATGATCTATGCACTTGCAGATTATGTGCAACAAGTTTTTGGTGAAAGTTGGGTAGATCTATGTACCAGTGGACCTCATTGTGCTTGACATGAAAGTGGATACTGAAATTCATCTAATTTTAGGAAGACCATTCTTTGCCACAACTGAAGTACTAATTGATGTAAAGAATGGCAAGCTACTTTTGAGGGTTAGAGAGGAAGAAAAAGAGTTCACAATCACTAAACCTATCAAGCCTCCTTCTTTTTAAAAGAGTTGTAAAAAAATTGATGTGATTGATGAGGGAGCTGAGGGGATGGTTGAAAAGGTGCATTCACATAAACCTCCATATGAAAATGTTGAAGTTGAAAAATGATTTTCTAAAATTCGCACCTCAACTCACATTTCGAGGGAGATTTTGTGCCAAAAGAATTATTCAAACTTTGTATGTTATTAATCATTAGGAAAATTCATGTTTTTTATTATTTTTATTATTAATAATAATTATCCTAAATTATATCAACCTATATGTTAAATGCATAAGAAAAAAATTTAAATTATAAGTTATTATACTAGAATTTGGATAATTAACGACAAAAACTTAAACACACTCACATGTATAGAATAATCCTAATTTATTAGTTAGGTTAATTTTTTTTATTTTATTTTTATGGTGGTGAATTGCTGATTTAATGGTGCTAAAATTTTTAATTTAATATTTTTAATGGTCCACTTTAATTAGTTGATTTAATTTATAAATTGTTGTATCAATCTATTGATCGGCACATGTTAAAATTGTTATGATTATATATATATAGTTCATGAAATAATTTTATATTAGTTATTATCTTATTTTTTGATAGATTAGTAAGATGAAAAGGATTAGTAAAGTGAAAAGTTAATGTTGCTCAATTTTACTAAAATAATTAGAGTTGAGCTTATAATAATTCTTGTTTGAGGAAAGTATATATAATGATTCTTAATTATTCAATATTGGTTAAATATTATTATAATATATATTTATAAAATTATTAAATAATAATTTTTCGTGATAATTTTTTAGTGATTTATTATTTATGATTAATATATAATTTGAAAATTATTTATTGTCATAGTAAAAAAAAAAAAAAAAAACTCGTATATAAATAATAATGACAAAGCAAAACATACCGAAGTATGTCCTTAGGGTAAAGTTCATTTTAGCAATAAATTTATGTTGGATTCCCTATCCAATGCAAATAATAATAATAATAATGATGATGATGATGATAAAGGAAGATTACAAAAATTAAATTAGGGTTTGTATTGCACCTATATAACTAAGTTGTTTGTCAATATATTAATTATTATTGGATTATTATGAGGAAGGAAATTATTTTTTCGTTTCTCATTTTTAAATTATTATTATTATTATTATTTTATTGAGCTGATGAGATGAATAAATTATCGTTAGGTGTAGGATTGTTATATTATAGATCTGGTCCATCTTGCAGTGTGGATCTAGAGTCCAAATGTTAATTATAATATACGTAATAAAAAAAATTTAAAACACCAATTAGTGTAGTTAGTTAATACAATAACCTTATTTTCTTGAGGTGCTAGATTTGAATCCGAGTAGAATTTTTTTTTTTCCTAGATATTCTTTTTTTTTTTTTGCTTTTTTTTTTGTCTATTATATATATATGTGTATGTATATATATATAGCATTAGATGAAACTCTAAGTATGCTATTACTTTTTGTAATGAACATGTCATTTTATTGCAATGAATATCTAAGTATACTGAAATGAATATGTATGTTATATGTAATGGACATGAGGTTTTACGACATCTATATTTAAATATATTGAAATGAACATGTGTACTATATATAATAAACTTGCAAATCATCGGATGCTGTTTGTATCAGATGATACTATAAGTTTATTACTGCTTCTTATAATGAACATTGGATTTCATTCAAATGAACATTTAATTATTGTCCAATGAAAATGTATTTTATATGTGATGAATTTGAAAATCAAATTATATTCTTAAAATTAAATTATATTATAATTTAAGTTATTAAATATTTTATAATAATTATTTTAATTATAATGATTTAAATATATCTAATTAAAATTACAACAATTATTAGTTGAGAGAAACAAAAATAATTTATATATTTCTTAATTGATTCAATTCTAAATATTTAAACAAATAAAAATTAAAAAAATAATTAGCACTTAATTTAAAAAAAAAACTCAACTATTAATATAATTTTTTTTAGAGAAATAAAATAAGATAAATATAATTTTAATTGCAAAACATTACAAACAAATAAAAAAAAGAAAAAAAAATAATAACTAAAAAAGAAAAAAAGCAAAGAAAAAAGAAAAAAAAACATGGGAATCAAACTTGCACTAATCAGTTCACAAGCTAATTCATTAATCAACTGCATTATTATTTTTTTATATATTTTTATTACATATTTAATATTTAATCTATTCTCTAAAATTATGATACAATATAGACCGGAGTTCACGATATAATTTGCCTTAGGTTTATAAGTTTCCAACAGAGTTTCGAGTTTGGTTCTTTCCATATAAAACTACAAAATATGATGTAAACTATAAGCTTATATACAGAGGTTAGTTTTAGACTTTGGGACTTTAAATTTAGAATATTTATTATATATTTTACGTAAGGTATGCGAGTGAATAGTGGTGGTTGTTTTTATTCAGCAATAGGCACGTAACCTTGGTTTTATCTGTCACTGCTAGAAATACGTTGTTATGGGATAATTTTTTTATGGTCACAAAGAATCTTATCACTAATAATTGTTTACTTGTGATAAGAGTTTTAATTTGTCATAAGACTTAAATTATTAATTATATTAATAACAATAAAAAAATTATAATAAAAATTTAAAAACTATGTGATAATTTGATATAAACCGTCACAATCACTAATAATATTTTATATGTGACAAGAGTTTCAAGTTTTCATAAAATTTAAATTATTAGATATATTAATGACAATAAAAATAAGCTGTAATAAAAAATTTGAAAATATGTGACAATATAACATACATATCACAAATAGTAATTAATAAATTTGGATACTGTATTTATTATGACAACTATTTTATTATTGTAACTAAATATTATAAGGGACAAATATAATTATCACACAATTATTGAGAATAGATGACAAATTTACTCTTGTCACTCTTAAGATTAACAAGTAAAATAAACAAAACCGTGACATTCATAAAACCATAACATTCAAGCAGAATATAATTCAATTCGGCTCCTTGTAACACCTTGTTGTAATAGTAGATAGGCTTTTGTATTGACCCTTCCTCTCTAATAAGCACCAAACTGATTGTTTGGTGTAAAGCAAATAGATAGATTAAAATTTCGGATAAAATATACTGGTGAATACTAAACTTTGCTCTATTTTCTATTTTAGCCAATAAACTTTAAATTTTTTATAATTCAATCATTAAATTTTAATTTTTTTTCACTAACAGGTTACAATGACAATTTAAATGAAATAATCTCCTAAAAGATGACATGAAAGGCCATGTCAACCGAATATGTTGAATAAGTATGCCATGTAAGACGACACGTCAGACGAGTTGATGACATCAGCCTTCCACATCATCAAGACCCATTGACCAAAATTTCTTTCTTTTTCCTTCAGCATAGTTGACACGAGTCATGGTAAAAATAAATCTTTCACACCATTCTCTCTCTATAGCCATAGTTTAAAAAAAAAAAAATTAAAAATACTAACAGTTCTCTCATTCTCCCCTCGTCTTCTCTCTTTCCTTTGTCTTCACTGCTCCTTCACTCTCTAGATCTAAAGCCTCACCAAATCAAAGTTTCATAATTTCTACATCAAACCATTGTTATTTCTTCTTTCAAGCCCTTACAGTAACAGGTGATAAAAATCCCTAATTTGAAATTCGAAATTTCTAAATTTGAAAACCTAACTTTGATTACTTGGAAAGCAATGGATCAATTGATTGTACCGTGTTGCAAGTGTGGCCTTCCTTCTGTATTGAAGACTTCATGGTCTGATTTGAACCTTGGAAGGCGCTACTTTGGGTGCAGAAATTATACAAATGCGAGTGGTTTGATTCTATAATTATGTTATGTTTGTTTGAGGCCAATGTAGTGTTAATTGATTCGTAAATTTTTCATTATTTAATTTATATGTTTGAACAAATTATGCAGGAGTTAATCGGTTATTGCGATTATTTTAACTGGACTAATCCACCAACGACTCTGGAGGGGTATCTGAGGTCCAAGACATTCAAGAGGGTGCAAAGGAATATGAATTTTATTGGAGCATCAACATTTGAGGAAGGAACTTGTGGAATTGACTTGGATAAAGGTGTAGCAGACTTTGATTCTAAAAAGAACAATTCCTGCTCCTTCCCTTGTCTTATTTGTATAATATTTTTGATGGGTTTGATTATTGGGATATGTTTTAGTTTTAGTAATAGAAATTAGGCTTTGAATTTGTTGAGTTGATCCAGTTATATTTTAATTGTATGAGCTGACTATATTGGGGAAAATTAGCAGCTTGAGAAGATGTTGTTATTTTGTCATGTATCCCTTTGTGAAGCCTTGCCCGAGCACCAGTTCGATCTGCTAAAGGGAATCAAAATGCTCTTCGGGAGAAACTCTACGATTGGAACTCACTGTGAGTTCAGAAAATTGAGTTTTGTAATTTGAAATTTGTGAAAGAGATTCGCCACTTTAATTTACTTATTTTGATTGGAAAAATTAAAAAAAAAATCCAAATTGATTGACTCCAAAAAATATTTTGATTTATCCCAATGGAAAAGAGCATTAATCCGCAACTAACCAAAGAGGGTTCGGGGATTAAGTTTTGGTAATTACACAATTAAGAAAATATGAGTTTCTTTAGTTTGGCTAAAAGTTACAAAATAACTCTTAAAAATGCAATTTTTGTGTATGCATGAACAGAAGTAAAATGATGAATGAAACAGTTATAAATGATAATGAAATGAAATGACAATTGTAAATAAATAAGCAAAGAATAAATCCTACTTAATTATTACAAAATCAAAATAAATGAAATAAAAATGATCTTTTCTCTAACCCTTATGGGTATTAGGAAAAGCACACATTTCTCAACTAAATTAATATAGAACAATAAATAAAGCATAAGTACAAATAAAACAAAGTAAAAAGAGGAAAATGTTGTTAAAAAGATTTTGGAGTTGATGCTTTACAGAATGGTAGCCTGCGTATCCTATTGAATAGGAATCAAATCCCACATAATTTTTCCTTCTTGCGAAGGAAGGGTTCTGGAAAAATGTTGGTTTGATTTATTAATTTAATTCTAATTTTTAAATTAATAAATTTTAGATATTTTCTGTTTTAGACTTAAAGAAAGATAAGATAGATAGAATTCTATATCTAAATTTAAAATTTTAGAAATGGAAAAAAGTAATTATATCTTTGTTTTCTTTGATTTTCAAATAAACGGGATGAGTTTAGCTTTAGATCTAAGCGCCACCTTGGATTTGGAACCCTAAAGTTGAATCTTAAATAGCGAAAGGTTAATAAAACAGTGTAATAAATGCAAATTAAAAGAATTTGAAATGACAGATTTAATATCAAATTTCAAACAGAGTTTTAGCACAAAAAGTAAAGCAATATATGAGAGTTTTTGTCTCAAAATTTGTGTCAAAGAGTTGAAATGGAAGCTTTATTTATAGAGCAGATGAAGAGATGCTGCCAGATGCCGGTAGCAAGCGGCATGTTGGGCATGCAAATCCGCCGGTTCAACATGATTTTACATTGTTTTGGCCGTTTTTAGTCCATTCCTAATTTGATTTGAGCCTGGTTTGATTTTATGGGTTTGTAACTAAAAAACGGTTGACTGGAGGTGCAATTTTGGAGGTTCACACCCCTTTGATTCAAAACCAAGTAAAAATGTTTTATTATGAGGACTTGCAAAATTTCTTGCATACTGCTTATTGTTTATATTTATACATAAGAAAATATTGTAAGAAATAGTTAATTACAACAACAAAAAACATTATAAGAAATAAAGTTAATACAACATTATAAATTGGATTAATTTAACACCAATAGAAAAGCACTATTGAAGTCAATTAACATAACCAAAATTACTACTAGATAAAATGAATTAATATTTCTATTAACAAAGTATCCCATTACATGTGCATAGGCCAAAAAAAGTATAGGCCAGCAACCATTGTCAAACCCATCCACGCCATCATCGTGGCACTAACAAGTCTCAACAGTATCACCATCCTTCATTATCTTGATCTAGATTTGAAACCTCTGTTTAAAATCGGAAGCTTTGTACTTGATATACTTTCATTATAAGAAAATCACAGTTTACCGATAAAATTTACCGACAGAAATAATTTCATTAGTAAATTTATTCAATTACCGACAGAATACCGACGATACATGAAAATTTTCTTTTTTTTTTTAATTACCAACAAACTATTGACGGTTTACTAACAAAAAATTACCGGTTATCAAATTTTGTCGCTAAATAAGGTGCAAAAAAATGGCGCAAAAAATTAGCAACAATTTACCGACTAAAATTTTGATCGGTAAATTTACCGACCAAAAGTTTAGTTGGTAAATTAAAAGGCAAAATTTTCTTTAATTTAATTACAAAAGCTTTCTAATTTACCGACCATATTATTCCGTCGGTAAATTTACTAACCAATTTTTCAGTCGGTAAATTAGAAAATAAAATATTTGTTAAAAAAATTTTTGAAATTACCGACTAACCGACTAAAATTTTAGTCGGTAAATTTATCGACCAAAATTTTAGTCGGTAAATTAAAACGCAAAATTTTCTTTAATTCAATTACAAAAACTTTCTAATTTACCGACCATATTATTCAGTCGGTAAATGTACCAACTAATTTTTCAGTCGGTAAATTAGAAAATAAAATATTTGTCGAAAAAATTTTTGAAATTACCAACTAAAATTTTGGTAGGTAAATTTACCGACCAAGATTTTAGTCGATAAATTAAAATGCAAAATTTTCTTTAATTTAATTACAAAAGCTTTTTAATTTACCGACCATATTATTCAGTCGGTAAATTCAAAAATAAAATATTTGTTAATTTACCAACAAAAAATTTTAGTCGGTAAATTAAAAAGCAAAATTTTCTTTGATTTAATTAAAAACTTTCCTATTTACCGACAAAAATTTTAGTCAGTAAATTTACCGACCAAAATTTCAGTCGGTAAATTATAAAGAATTTTTTTTAATTTACCGATAAAATAATTTGTTGGTAAATAAATATTTTGGAGGGAAATTTTCCTCCAAATTTTCATTTGATATTCAAAAAAAATTACCGACAGAAACTTAGTTGGTAATAGTCGGTAAATAAAAATTTTGGAGGGAAATTTTTCTCCAAAATTTTCATTTGATTTTTAAAAAATAAAAAAAAATTACCGACAGAAATTTAGTCAGTAATCCATCGGTAAATAAAAATTTTGGAGGAAAATTTCCCTCCAAATTTTCATTTGAAAAATTTACCGATGGAAATTTAGTCGGTAATTAGTCGGTAAATAGCGTAAAAAAAAGTATAAAAAGGCTCATACTCATCATTTTTTCCCACACTTCTTCTCTTTCCTTTTTTTTATATTTCTTTTTTCTTATCTTGCTCTCAATTTCTTCTTTCCATTTCTCACAAATAAAATTTCTTTTTTTTTTCTTTCTCTTTTAACTATTTCTTCATTTTCTTTTTCATCATTAATATTTTCATACTTTTTAATACTTATATACTCTTTGTTTCATATTCTATTTTTTTTCTATTTTATTTCTTAAATTTCAAACCCTTCAATACAAAAAATCTAATAAATTTATTTCAATTTTTTTTTAGTTTTTATAATTTATTATTTATATTTCTTAAATTGTTTATAGCATAAAAAAGTGTTAATGTGATTTTTTAAAAAATAATTATTTGCTATCTTAAATTTATTTTTTTATTAAATTTTTTATATAAATTTAGTAAACAAAAAAATAAATTTAATAAATTATTTATCTTACCTTTTCATTTTTACTCTTATTATTTTCTCTCTTAATTTTAGCTTCATTTCATTTTTTTTATAGTTTTGAAATATAATTTTAATTTAGTTTTTTTAATTTAGTCATTTTTTATATTCTTTAAGCTTCCTAATTTATTTTATAACTTTTTATTACTTAATTTTCATGTTCACTCTAAAAATTTTAATTTTTTAAATTATTATTCTTATTTTGTGAAGAATATGTATTTAAAAAAAAAATAGAATTTTACCGACGGATTACCGATAAAATATTTTATTTTTTAAAAATTAATTTACAAAATTACCGACGTATTACCGACAAAATATTTACTTTTGAAAAATATTTATTTAAACTTTACCGATAAATTACCGACTAAATATTAATTGGTCAAAGTGTTTTTCTGCCAATATTTTATATATTTATCAATCCAAACTTATCAATTACCGACGGAAAATATAGTCGGAAAAACATAGCGGTAAAATAATTTGCTAATTTACCGACCAAAATTATATTTTACCGACTATATTTTTAGTCGGTAATTTGTTGAGCCAACTATTCTTTATAAATTTACCGACAAAAATAAGACAGTATACTGACAAAAATATCCGTCGGTATTTACCAACTATATTGTATTCAGTCGGTATTTTTTTTACCGACAACGAAAATACCGACTAAATATTATTGTCGGTATATGGTCAATATTTATAAATACCGACTAATTTTCTATGTTTACTGACAAAAAATTTAGTCGGTATTTAGCGCTTTTTTTGTAATGTTTGAAGTACAAAGTTTTTTATGGAAGGAGCAAATGGGGTGGCCATGGCTCTAAAATTGACACCACTAGAGATTTGCAATCTAACTTGATTGAACCAGAACCATGCTTTTTAATGTGCATTTGGAGAATTAAGTTTCAGGATTTTCGATTGAATCATCTTTTGATTCCATTTGGAAAGTTGTTGCATAATTGCCGAGATTTGCTGGACTTGTTACTATCTAATTATCTTCTACTACTGTGTTATTTGGTAAGCATACGAAAACAAAGAAAAATGAGATTGGGTTTTCTTATTTAATGAAAAAGAATAAATCTTTTTTGGGTTATACAAAATTTAGGGTAAAATGATGAGGCTTGATTGTTATATGTGTTTGTTGTTTTTTGAGAGAATAGATGAAAATATGTGGGAAACAGCAACTATTTCACTAAAAACAACAAAACCAAATCCATGGACATACCCTATTGTTCGATCCTTCATTATCACAAGTTCCACCACCTCTCTAAATGACCCAAAATACTTTGAATTTCAATTATAGCAACAATTTCTCTCACTGTAAGTCTCTCTTTTTCTTTCTTCAAATATGAGAAATTACCCAAAAAAATCCAAACCAATCTGATTTAGACCATTGCAAACAAAGTAAGAGAATTGGGTTACTAGAAACGGACATGAGAGAGTTAGTGAGGGTTAAGTTTGGGTGAGTCCAAGAAGTGTGTTGAGACTTAGGTCTATTTGGGTTCGTGCATAAGTGAGATAGGTCACCAGCAAAAAAGAAAAAAGAGAGAGAAGGAGATTGGGTTGGCAGAGATGGTGAGGGAGAGTAATCAGTGAACAGATAGAGAGAGAAACAGAGATTGGGTTTGTCTTAGAATCGAAGAAAAAGAGAAATGAAAAAGAAAAAGAGAAATGAAAAGAAAAATAAAAATAAAAAGAGAAAAAATTAGAGTGCAGGAGAAAAAAAAGTAATTTGCCATATGGCATGATGATATGTTAATTTTTTATGACATGACATTTAGCTAGCTAGCTGAGTCAATAAGTCTCTCTTACATAGTGTGCCATGTTAGCTTCTCACTTGATTTCCTATTAGTGACCTTCATGTAAAAAGTTTTTGAAACATTAAGTATTTCTTGGCAAAAAAAAAAATTCTTCAATGATCACATAGAAAAAACATTAAAGTTTAGTGATTTTTAAGCTATTTACCCATATTAAAATGGAAAGATTTTACAATAATTGATTCATTTAATAAAATTCACTATTTAAAGTATAAAATTTCATCATTTAAATTAAACAATATGACTTTTTTTTTATATAAAGATAAAGTGAGAAAATAATTTTATATTTTTACTTTTCAATTATTTTAAAAAATAAAATTCAAATAAATTGTCACTTTAAATTTTTTTTCAAATACATGAATTCTATCATCAATTTAAATGAATTCTACCAATAGAGTTCAATTGAATTGAATTGAATTCTTACACAAAATTTATTTCAAACATGCCTAAGATTATATTTATTAAATTTGAGTTTTTACCTAAGGAAATGGTCTCGAATTTGCACATCTAAATACCAAGTTGATTTAGCTTTTTCAACTCAAGCCAATGGACATCAAGTAGATACTCAACCACTTAATTAAAACAAGTGCTTGATAAAAGAAAAACAAAATTTAGATATTACATTTTCACCTATTATCTTTTAGAATTGACAGTTAAAAATTAATATTTTTAGGACTCAAAAGGTTACTTTCTTAAAAATATTATCAATTATAAAAATAATTAGAAATAATTTAACAAATATAAATTTGTTACATGTATTTTCAAAATTTTTGATATATTTAAATATATTAGTCAAAATGTTAATTAAATATATAAGATATGTATAATTTATCATGTTATGATTAAAAAAATTATGATTAGTTTAAAATCTTTAAAGAGGAGATTGAACTGGACTTTGAGTATTGGACTTGTTTTTAAAGAGAATGCTTAGGTTCAGCATGTAAAAAGAAGTGAACGTCAAAGGGGCCAAGCTTAATGCTACTCCAATACTCAGGTTAGTGATAGCAATGAAGATTTTGGTTTTGAGAAAGGAGATGATTTCCTATAGATTTAAAGAGTATTTGAGAAAAAAAAAAAAAAAAAAAAAAAAAAAAAAGATAGAGAATCAGTTATTTAGAATTGGTGGTATTTTAGGCTTTATTATACTTGGTGGATTCTCTGTCTTGGTTGGTAATTAAATAATATAACTAAGAGATATGCTCTTTTATAGCTAGTCAGGTATGCCTAGGACATCATAACTTAATATCTTATCTCACATGTGGATATAGAAACTATCCTAAATATGATATGAGGGGGCAGTTGGATTGGAGCTAAAAATGTAACAAGCGACCTTTTTTATTTGGAGCTCTTCGTGACACAGGGATTTTTCATCTTCAGGGACTTAGTTTATAAAGAGTTCATGGTTGAGGAAGCATAACTAAAAGAGTGCTATGGTGATGATACTAAGTCGGTTCTCCATAGACCTCACATGGGGTTTTTTACTTTAGCATGTTGAAAAATATATTCCAATAAATACCACTTTTTAAAATGTATGCCTTTTTTTTATTTTTTTGTCAAAGTATATATTGACCTAAAAATCAGTATTTAAAATAACGATTTTTTGATGCAGAGGAAATCGGCATTTTAAAAATTGGATTTGATAGCCACGTGGCCAGAAAAACCAGAAATCGGCATTGCCCTTTGGTCCGTCACATCCCATCACTGCTTTTGTACGGTGATGAGACATGACTTTTTTTTTTTTTTTTAATTTCTTATTCAATTTTTGTTTAAAAGTCAAGTTTGCGTTTAGCATTTTTGCTTTGTTTTTACATTTAAAGAAGGAAAATGAAAAAAAATATATATATTTTTATAATTTTTTAATATTATAATTTATTTAATTAATTATTTCTGGCAATTTTTATGTAATAAATAATTATAAATATGGCTTAAAAATAATTTTTGAAGTAAATGTTTTTAGGTTAATTTCAGAAAATTTGAATTTTTCAAAAAAATTTCATTGAAAGACGTAAATTTTTTTTAATATTTATGTTAGATATAAGTTAATTAACTAATTAGATTAATTATAGTAAATATAATTTAATTAGCTTAATTAATATATTATACTAATTATACAATATTAAATATTATTAATATTATAGTATTGAATATTAATTAAATTAATTAATTATCATTAACTTAATTAATTATATTAAATATAATTTGATTAATTCAATTTAATTATTTTATATTCATTATATAATATCAACTTAATTATATCATATAATTAACTAAAATGAACTAAAATAATTATATTATATTATTTTATAAAACAATTCAATAAAATTATACAAACTATACTCTACATGAAATATATAAAAAAAATAATTCATGAAGTGATAATGTTTTATATAATATTTTATTTACAAAAACTATAAAAACTATAAAAAGACTATATAATATTTGATGTATAAAAATATAAAAATATAAAATAATATGATGTAACTAATAATTATTTTTTATTAATTCTTGAAGTGATAATATATTATGTAATATTTTATTTACCAAAACTGTAAACAATAAACACTATAAAAAAATTTTATATAATACTTTATGTATAAAAACTATAAAAAATAATATGATATAATTAAGATTTTTTTATAAAATTTTATTTATAAAAATTATAAAATCTATAAAAGATTCTATACAATATTATATATATGTAAAAATTTTTGTAGATTTTATAATTTTTATACATAAAATAATATGAATCTTTTATATTATACAATTATATAATATGATATAATTAAGATTTTGTATAAAATTTGAAGGTTGAGATTGAGAATGGATTTTTGTATAAAAATTATTCATAATAAATTATATGAATAATTAATTTTTTAGTTTTTATATATTTTATATAGATATAGTTTATATAATTTTTATTGAATTTCTTTATAAAATAACGTAATATCATTATTTTAGTTAATCATAGTTAATTATTATGATATAGTTAAGTTAATATGATATAATTATTATAAAATATTATAATTGAATTAATTGAATCATATTTAATATAATTAATTCAGTTAATTAATTTATTTTTAACATAAATATTAAAAAAATACCTCTTTTAATAAAATTTCTTCATAAATTCAAATATTCTTAAATTAACCTAAAAAATTATTATTTCAAGAATTACTTTCCAACCATATTTATAATTATTTATTACATAAAAAATTACTAAAAATAATTAATGAAATAAAATGTAATTTTTTATAATATTAAAAAATTATAAATATATATATATATTTTTCTCATTCTCTATTAAATACAAAAATTAAAAAAAAATGCTAAAACACAAACCTGTCTTTTAAACAAAATTAAATAAAAAAATTAAGAAAAAAAGCAATTCATGTCCCATCACCGCATAAAAACAGTGATGGGAAATGAATGCCCAAAAGCAAACCAGTATTATAAATATCAGTTTCCGCTTTTTTTGGCCATGTGGCAATTAAATCCGGTATTTAAAATACCGATTACTTGAAATCACTACACCAGTTTTTTGATCAGTACATCCTTTGACTAGAAAAAATAGCATATATTAGTATATATTTTAAAAAATACACATATTAATATATATATTTTAAAAATAGCACGTCAAAGTCAAAAATTCCCACACATAGACAGAGAATTTATTAAATTTATTAAAGTACAATTAGATTCTTCGACAGAGTAATTTTAAGATCAGGGTAAAATACAGTAAAAATCATTAAATTTTTATCTGTTTTATATTTTGGTTACTAAATTTTAATTTCTTACAATTTAATCACTAAATTTTAATTTTTTTCACCGGCAAGTCACTAAAAAAATTCTGATGAACAACTTACTAAAAAACTAACGTGCTGTTCCAAGTAGGATGACGTGTCATCAAGGTTGATAACATAAGCATCCCACATCACACAAATAAATATATTTTAATTTTAATTTTTAATTTAAAAATATGATTTTTTAAATTTTAAATTTTAAAAACCTCTCAATATGATGTAGCATGCTAATGTCATCAATTTTGATGAAGTGTCATCCTACCTGAAATGCCATATTAACTTTCTGGTGAGTTATTTTATCAGAATTATTTTAGTAATCCGCCAATGAAAAAAAATTAAAATTTAATAATTAAATTATAAAAAATTAAAATTTAATGACTAAAATAAAAAATAGACAAAAATTTAATAACATTCAGTGTATTTTACCCTTTAAGATCATCCAAACCCAAGTGGATCCAAATCACATATCTATGTTTTACCTTTATATAAATCTTTATTCATCATTTTGCATTTTCAAGTATAAGATATCAAACACTTTTCAATCATTCTATTTATTGACTGTAAATTATTGACAACTGACAACATAATTATGTGTTGGTTGATAATGCAATGTGTATATAATTATTTATTGACCATTTGCAATTGATCATCTCCTATTTATACAAATATAGCCTATCATATTTATAGAAATTCATAAGGGTAAAACACATTAAAAATCATTAAATTTTTAATATTTTTTTATTTTGCTCACTATATATTAAATTTTTATAGAAATATCACTAATTTTTAATTTTTTTCATGGTAATGACACATCATATTTTCTATTTTGCTCACTATATATTAATTTTTAATAAAAATATCACTAATTTTTAATTTTTTTATCGTAATGACACGTCAGCATACCACGTGAAAATGAGCTCCACTTTTTAATTTTTTAAAATTAAAAAATTATTTTTTATTTATTTTTAATCTTTAATAAAAAAAAGGAAATTATTTCAAAAAATATCGATCTCTAAAAAGTTCTTTCTCTCTCTTTTTGCAGGAACTACAATCACTGATCCACCATAGCTCGTCATCACCATAAAAGCCCTGTAGTCCATTCCACCATCAATGCCATCCCTACCAGTGTCGCCGTCGTTCAGGACCGTTCCTTGCTTGAGTTTTCTTTCTCCAGGTACTGAATTTGCATGAATTGTGCCCTCAATCAAGTCTTGCAAAAATCCATTCTCAATCTCAACCTACAATTTGCCTTCAACTTATTTGCAAAAACCCATTGCATATATACCCAATTTGCATGAATTTGCTACCTAATCATTGCCCACGCCTCCTTCGGGAATTGCATACTCAACCCACATAAACCTGAGAAACTCTCTCCCATCCTCTTCATCGTTGTCTCCAACTAATTCGTTTTACAAGGTATTGTTTTTCTATTTAAATTTTTGCTAGGTTTTGGTTTTGGTTTTGTTTTTATTTCTATCAACAAAGAGATTTTTAGGGGTTTTGTAAGTGTCAATTAGCTGTAGAGGGAAGGAGGAATTAATTTGAGGATTTGAGTGATTGAAGCGAAAATAATTTGATTGGTACCCTTATCAAGTAACGAAACCCTAATGGCAGCATCCTTGAAGAAGAAGATGGTAATGTCGACATGGTAAATGCCAATGTAATTGCCATTAACGATGTTTTCAAGCATGATAATGAAATTTGGGTTCCTCTATTTCAAGAGATAAAGTGTACTAGGTAATCTTTTCAAACAGACTAGGAAATTTCATTCTCGCTTGGCTCGGTGGTACGACATAAGGCTAGGGGGAAGGGCAACCGATGGATGGAGTATAGGAAATGGAGTAAGGAGGCCAATTCACGGTGTTGCCGAATGTGTGGTGGATTATATGAAGAGCACATGATGTGGTCAAATTATCGGATGATAGAGGATGAATCAGTTTAAAATATTCTTTGTATGTAGGTTTAGAAGTTGTAGCTTTGGGTATAGGTGATAAATTCTTGAAATAGTGATATGGTAATTCAGATTCAAAGACTGAAGGTGTAAGAATGGTAGTGAAGAAGAAAAGAAGGAAAAGTAGAGCTAAGGAGGTTGCGATAACCAAGCTTTTAATTCTTCTTTCAGCCAAGCGCATGATTTAATTGTTCTTTTTCTTTTTCTTTTAGAAATTAATTTAACTTCTTTTTTCATTAAAAATTAAAAAAAAATAAAAAATAATTTATTTCAAAATTTTTAAAAGAATCAAAAAGTGGAGCCTATTTCCACGTGACATGCTGACTATCATTTTTTAACGACATGGCATCTACGTGGCATAGTTGTTTAGATGGTTTAGTGATGTGGACATGTCACGTCATTTTTCTGTTTATTTTTTATCTAAAAATGCCTAGTGTCATGCCAATGAAAAAACTTAAAGAAGAAGAAATATAAGATTATAAAGTATTATTTATTATTGTATGTTGTATTGTGTTTCTTTAGTACAGAATAAACTAATATATTTATACAAAATAAATATTATAGAATAGGAAAATTAAGATATCCTAAAAAGGTAAATTAACTAGGAATATATCGCTAATTATCCTAAACAGGTAGACTAATATACAGGTAAAATGCACTGAAAGTCACTAAACTTTTGCCTGTTTTCTGTTTTAGTCATTAAACTTTAATTTCTTACAATTTAATCACTAAACTTTAATTTTTTTTTCATTGGCAGGTCACTAAAAGAATTTTGATAAAATAACTCATCAGAAAATTGACATGGCATTTCAGGTAGGATGATACTTCATCAAAATTGATGATATAAGCATGTTATATCACATTAAGAGGTTTTTAAAATTTAAAATTTTAAAAATCATATTTTTAAATTAAAAATTAAAATTAAAATATATTTATTTATGTGATATAGGATGCTTATATCATCAACCTTGATAATGTATCATCTTACTTGGAACACCACGTCAGTTTTTTAGTGAGTTGTTCATCGGAATTGTCTTAGTGACCTGCCAGTGAAAAAAAATTAAAATTTAGTGATTAAATTGTAAGAAATTAAAATTTAGTGACCAAAACAGAAAACAGGAAAAAGTTTAGTGATCTCTACTGCACTTTACCCACTAATATACTAATTAGGAATATACATTAATACCCCCCTTAAACTCAAGAGTATTGTCTCGAAATAATTTTGAGTTTACATTTTGACTCTTGAAAACCTACTGGGAGTATGCTACATGTAAACCTCTTTGGAAAGATCTCCATAACTAAGAGAAATAATTATCTTGACAAATATTGACATAATATCAGCTTAATGAAAAATCCAACGATATTGAAATATGATATTGGCGAATTGCTCCAAATGCAAAATATTTGTATGTGAGTACTCGTCTGAAACTGACTCTGGGATTAAAATTATGTCAAATTGACCCCAAAAAAGCGAGAATAGAACGTCCAAAATTTCCAAGAATTACTTTGAAATAAACGCTTAAGTAACGAGCAAATAAAGTGACAAAATAAGAGGTATA
This sequence comes from Reutealis trisperma, assembly GCA_947687605.1. NCBI lineage: Eukaryota > Viridiplantae > Streptophyta > Magnoliopsida > Malpighiales > Euphorbiaceae > Reutealis > Reutealis trisperma. The sequence goes on along the minus strand of CANTUT010000347.1, from coordinate 817,846 downwards.
AGTGCCATAGGACACTGTAATATTCAAAATGCCCAATAATTACTTTGAATCAAACGCATAAGTAATGTGCTAACAAAGTGAAAAGATAATGAGACAAGTATCATAAAATCAAACGAAAAAATAACACTATGATTGGATATGAAATTGATCTCTCCACATGGCCAAAGAAAAAAAATGAATAAAGAAAGAAGCCAAGAATATGAGGCTAATAGAAGAAAATTAAAATATAAAGCTAGGTAAGATTAAAATAAAAAAATAGCCAACAATGAAATATGGAGTAAAAGGAAGATTAAATGACATGATTTTTAATTATAAGGTAGCTTTAGAAAACAAAACCATTAATGAGAAAAATAATAAATAATAATTTGCGAAAGAAAAATTGGATCATTGTACTTCCTTTTTTTTTTTTTTTTTACATTATCAAAATTAGTAAATCGAGAAACTCGAGCAAAATAAAATTTTAGAATAGAGGCTCTGATATCAACTTATAATAAAGAAGGAGAAATATAAGATTATAAAGTATTGTTTATTATTACATGTTATATTATGTTCCTTTAGTATAAAATAAATTGATATATTTATATAAAACAAATATTATAGAATAGGAAAATTGAGAAATCCTAAAAAGGTAAATCAATTAGGAATATATCACTAATTATCTTAAATAGGTAGACTAATATATTAATTAGAAATATACATTAACAAAAAAAAAAATAAAAGTTAGAGATATTTCTATAAGAAATTAACCTTTAGTAATAAAACAGAAAAATACTGAAAGATTAGTGATTTTTAGTGCGTTTTATCCAAATTCAAAATAAACAGTAAAGATTTCATTTGTTTAAATAAATAACTATTTATGAAAAAATTAAAAATTAATATCTAACATAATATGTCATATATTTACTGTCTACTTAAAAACTTAGATTGCAAAATATAATTATAGACCAAAATATGTCGTTGCAAACTTTTGCATTCTAGTTCAATGAGAAGTTACATGCTCAACATCCATATATTCCTCCATTTCTAAGTTCTGTCATGCGATATAATACATATCTTGGTCGTGCGCTATGATAATATTGGGAATTGGGTCATGTTTAATTTTAACTTATTTAATTAAGTCATTTTTAGTAGTACACAATCAAAATTATAACTAAATATATGTATATATTATATTAGTTATTATACTTTTAGTTGCATATAGTGAATGAGTGAGGAAATATTTTTATGGGAAGTCAAATTTTTTAAACCAAAATTTATGTCAAGGTACGTAGTATATATATTAATTAGCCGATTTCTATATATTTAAAGAAAATTTCACCTAAAATAAGAGAGTCATATAAATATAATATTTTTTTATATATTTTAAAGATTAGCACCTCGAACACCCTAACTCTGTGATTGATTGCATGAAAAATATTTTATCATAAGCTGATGTCAACTACATTTACCATAGCCTTTTATTACTTTATTTATTTTATCACTTATATTTTTTAGTTAATTTAACTTTCAGTACTATAGCTCAAACACTAATTTCACAGTTTTACTTTTGAAAATAATTTTAATATCGTTACACTAAAAGATAATTAATTTCCATGACTTATTCGTTCTATATATAGTATCCTCTAATTTGGGTAAGGATTCTTCCCTTTTGATACAAATATTCTATAGAACATTATTATTATTACTACAAAAAATCCTACTACAACTCTAAATCATACCAATACCTATTATAATATATAAATTTTGAGGTTGTACCAATTTAAATATTTTTCATATATATATATATACACTTAAATTTTTATGGATATGCGTGTAAGCCCCATGCATTTGAAGATAGATTTGAGTTGGTTGGCATAAGACTCCTATCTTAAAAAAACAGAGAGAGAAAGAAATGGTGCATTAAAGAAGAGAGAAAGGAAAGCCCATAGTATTGGTGTGAATACATATGATTAGAAATGATAGCTGCATGTGAAATAGCTATAAGGACACTACACAACACAACAATATCTAACGTGAGAGAGCATGCAATTAAAATAAAATTAATTTTTAAAAAAAAAAACTTAATTATATAACAAAAAACAAGAACCCTTATATATCAATAAATGCATATAATAGAGAAAAGAGGGCCTGCAAGAACTAGGATTCGCTATACACATAGGATCTGCAGCAATCTTTCATTGCCTCAATGCCTCCTTACCCATGCCATTATAGAGTATAATATAATTAATAATTAAATCTCTCTCTCTCTCTCTCTCTCCCCCTTCAATTATTGTTTGCATTTATCCATATCTAAGATAAGCTTTGATCATCTTTAATTTAATAATTATTTTCAACTTAATATCAATCAATGTATATACATTTATATCATTAAGGTAAAAATGATAGAGAAAGAATTAATACAATGAAGGAAGAACAAAAAAAAAAAAAAAAATTCATTTGATGTGTCAAAATGCAACATTTTAATGTTACAGTTTCATTTATTTTAATTTTAGTACCATTTGAGGCTTGAGAGGATCGATCCAAATACTTAGACTAATTAATATGTATATGTTAAATTATTTTTGTTTAAATAATAAATATATTAGCCTTATTAATAATATAAATAACTGATTTTGTGAAATCAAATTTAGTAATGATATTTGTGATAAATATCTTATGAAAAAAAAAAAAAAGTTAAACTTGTTTATTCATTAAAATACTTCTCCCTTAATAGTTGAAGAGAGAAACATTCAGCCGAGCGCAAATATAGAATTTAGATAGGAGGTGAGCTGAAAATACAAAGAAGATGATATAATATAATTTATAAATTTAATAGGTGTATATGTATATATAAATACATACATGTATACACACATACATATACATATAAGCCCAAATCAATCCCCAATCTATTTAGCTATTCACAGACATAATCTAATAGCAGCATATCTCTCAACTGGATAATAGATTTAAGTTTAAATCCCATGTTCCAAATTCTCAAAAAGAAAAATAAAAATAAATATCCTAAGGTATATATGACTTTCTAATTTCTCTCTCTCTCTCTCTATATATATAAATCCAAATATATCTACAGTGGCAACCTAGATCCTTTTGGTTGCTAGATACTTTTAGTCAAGTCATTAATTATATACCTTTTTTTTTATTATTATTTTTTATTTTTTTATTTTTTTTTTATTGATAGAAATGTATCACCCACAAATTTATATATACAAAGCCAAGTAAGTTGAAAAATGAAATCTTATTGGACCACAAAGGCAGAATGCATATAAGTAAAAGTTTCTTGTAAGGTCCCATCTATATATAATTAAATATATATATTATTTGTGAAAGAAGAATCTTTTTCAATTTGCAATTTTCCATGATCTATGATTTCCTTACACAAAGAAGGCAGAGAAAAAAATTAAAAATGATACCTAAATTTGTTTATCTATGAGTTGAAATAATTATTATATAAAAGGGTAGAGTATAAATTATGAAAGAATGAGAGCCCCTAAACACTAATGAGCCACACAATTTTGATAGAATGGCAATTAATTAAGTTGAAGAATTTTATTTACTAGGAGATTTAATGAATCTGATCTACCAACAAGTAACTTGATATAGTTAATTTTGTGAAGAGATTAATAATTAATAATTGAAAACTTTTGGGGATGAGTAATCAGTAGTAATTACTAATCAATAATTGAATATTGAATATATCATACACTTGATTTTATGAAATGATTGCTATGTACATATTGCTTGCCAAATGTGCAATATATGCAAGAGATCAAACAAAAAAATCCAGTCTCTAATTTGTCATTTCAAAGTGAAAGATAATTGATGATGATATTAATTAATTGTGGAGGAATTATATGATTATTATGCAATCTAGCTAGCCATGGTGCACCCTAAAAGAAAACATTAGAGATAAATACACTGTACTTTGGGGCTTTAATCAATTCAAACCCTAATTTTTTAAAAAAAAAAAAAAAGCGGAAAAGAATTTATATATATATATATATATATATATATATATATATATATATATATATATATATATATATATATATATATATATATATATATTAAGTCTAATAGATATTGAGTGAAGAAAAGAAAGAGACCAAAAAATTATGGGCAACAAGGGTAGTTTTCTGTTGATGAAGACCACATAGAAAGTGATAGAAGAAATGAGAGAGAAAGATAGGTCCCATTTGCCTTTAGTTGTGGTATAAGGTCATGTGTAAGTGTGTGCAACTAGGAAGAGAGAATGGCTTACTATGTAATAAAGTAGAGAGGGAGATGGAGAGAGAGAGACGGCCCCATTTTGGAGGTTGATAATGGAAGTAGCCTTCATCCTCTCTGGACTTGTTCCCAAGTTCCCACCAAGCACCCAAATTATATGTTGTTTTAAGTTGTAACCCTCTACCTTCCATATTGCTTCAAGCTTCAATTTTTGATATGTCTACGTAAATACTCAAGTAAAGGCTTGATCTACACTCTAATTAGTAACAAAGTGCTAAGTCAAGTCAATTCTACTTGTATAAATACGGAAAACACATGATCATGAGTTAAATTACTTTAATTCACAAGTTGGATTTTATTGATTGGAGTTTGGATTTTGAATTTTTTTTTTTTTAAAGAATTTGATGAATCATATAAGAATTATAAAAAAAAAAAAAAATGAAAGGAGTAACCGTAGAAGGTACTTTCTCATTCCAAGCAATTTCATCCATAATTAAAGAACAATAAGGAATATAAATCAGGTGGAGTTTGATTAGTTTTTTTATCTTTTTTAAGGGTATGAAAAGTGAGAGGGTTTCATATTCGAATATTTCAGATAACAAAAAGTATCACTAATCTAGTAAGAGATATTAAGAGAAGAGCTACCTCATATTGTATAGCCTGTAATGTTATGTTAGACCTCAAATGGAAAGAATGAATAATAATGAATTTGGATATTGAAATTAAATCATAAGAGAATATTGATTGTTATCTTTTTTATAAGTATGAATAAATTTGATAGATAAATTTATTTATGATATTACTTTACTGCAAAACAAAAATGAGTTATATTATGTAATGCGATCGAATTTAAAAAAAAAATTAAAAATGAGTTTGAAGAGAGAAAAAAAAAAAGAAAAGAAAAAGAAATTTGTGGTCTGTCTATATTTAATATGATAATAATCATAATTAAACATAATTAATGTAAAAACACAAATTAAAAAATTCTTTTATCATGAAATTCTTTTACAAGATAAATAAAAAAAAAAATTGCTAACTTAGGTTTGACCATGTATATATATGGCATTGTATCATTGTAAGTTTAACTAAGGAAATGCATTGATGGCAGCCCTGATGCAAAGACAATTAGTCCATAAGTAGAATCATGTCATTTCATTGCCAGATTTTTCGTTTACTTATCATTACAATGACTTAAAATCTTTGAAAATGATTGCTTAACCCATAATATTTAATCCCTAAGACGAGGAGCTTTATTAGGTTAATTTTCTTTCTTTCTTTTGTGACAAATAACCATTATATGTAATTTCATGTCACTATATGTTCTAAGGATTTGGTGCTGTTTCAACTAACTATATACATATTGACCATTTGTCTAATTTATCCAATATCCCAATCATTTTCTTAAGTGCTAATAATCTTAAATTTTAGACATTTTGACTTTTTGCATAAAATATTCCTTTTTTTTTAAAAAAAAAATGTTAAACTTACTGTTTACCACCACTCTTTGTACCACCTATTTATAATATTATGTGGGACAATATATTTATGTAAAAATATCCTTTATTTTATTTTATATTATATTGTTTTGATAAGAATACAAATATAAATTCACTAATATTTATTTAATAAGGTGCAGAGCTCTTTCTTTTTTTATTTTTACAAAAATTTTTAATTTGCTTTGATTTTTCTACTTTGAATTAGTTAGCATGTAATACATGAATATAAAGATTTGAATAATAAATTCACTAACATTTATTTAATAAGTATAGAACTGTTTTTTTTTTTTACAAAAATATTTAATTTGCTTTGATTTTTCTACTTTGAATTTGTTAGCGTGTAATACATGAATATAGAGATTTGTTGTATTACCTATTTATTTTCTTAGTATATGAAAAAAATAAAATGATGATAAATAAGACTATTTGTATGAAGTTTATGTAAAAATAAAAAAAAACAAGAGTAATTTCTTATCTTGTAATTTATGAGATATTGAAATGGTGAGGTTGGCAGTAATCAAAATTAAGATGGTAAGTGTAACATTATTATTTTTTTTTTTCAAACTCAATTTATGTGACATCTCTTATATAGAAAAATTTATATCGTGTAAGAAATTTCCAAAATATTTAGCAATATGTATGTATTCTTAAATTATCTTTATCTCTTTTAATCTTTGGTCTCCTCATCAAGGATGATCTTAGTAAAAGTAAGGTCCTAAGTGATCAATCATAAATTCAAATTTGCTAAAATTTTTAATTTCATTTATTTAAAGAAACAAGATTTTGTTCCCTTTTTTAAAGAAAAATATGTTGGGATTTAATATATGACTAGAAATTAGTAATTCTTCAACATCATTTAATAAATTGACAAAACATTTAATAATTCTTATAAGATTTGTTGGTAATAAGGCTGAATACGGAGATTAAAAATTCTAAATTAAACTAAATAACAGAACTGAAAATATCCAGAATTAAACCGAACCATTGATCTTTTGACTTTCTCTAAACTGAATTGAACCGAGTAAAATATTTTGATACAGTTATAGAGATTAACGTATATCCGAACCGAAAATTAGACCGAATTATACTGAATTAAATTGGACCAAAATAACCAAAATTTTTTAGTTTTTTATTTATAATATATAAGTAATGTTAATTGAATAATATACAAATAACACAAAAATTATAAGATTATATATGTCATTATAGCAGTTATCAAATTATATTAAAATTATATAAAAATAAAATTTAAATGAATTATAAATCTATAATTAAAAATATATATATATCTTAACTCAATGGAATATAACTATTAATATTTATATAATTTACTTAAATATTAGATTCATGAAAATTATATCAATGAAAAATTAGTAATATAATGTGAATTAAGTTTTAATAATAATAAAATATAACCACATATTACAATTAAATATTTTAAATTCACTACTTATATGTTTTAGAATAAAAAATTTTAATATATATTATGACTGATCAATGAGTGATAATAAGAAAGTATAATGTACTAATAAAATTTATGTAATATTAATAAAGTTTTTTATTAATTAACTTTTATTAGTATCTAATATTATAATATTGAAAAATATTTTTTTATTAATTAACATTTGTGTGATAGGTTATCAAGAAGAAAGTATTTGTAATAGATAATTAATAGTTTGTATAAAAAGTTAGAAATTAATTATAAGAAATTATGTGTTAATTTTAAGTAATATATACAATTATATTGTAAAAACTATTAATATATAGTTTTGATATATAATTATATATATTAACATAATGTATTAATTTATTAATATAATCATTTAATAATATATTATAATTATTAATATAATATATTAATTTATTAAACCCAAATTTCATAAAAAAATAAAAATTGAAATTGTACAGTTAGTTATAAGAAATTAATTATTAAATGCATTTTCTCCGAATCTATGTTTTGGATTGGATTGGAATCGAAATTTCTAATCTTTGAATTGTATTATCCCAAAATTTTCAGAACAATACAATACGGAGATTTTTTATTTTGGTTCTGATTCTAGATCCTTAAAAATTAAAATCTCTAAAATTTAATCCAATTCTGAAGATTTCCAAATCTCCGGATTGGACCGAACCATATTCAACCCTAATCGGTAATTCTAATAAAAATATATGGATATGGATCATATTTAAAACTACTTTCATTTATTGGTCTTTTGGACTATATATTTTTAAGTCTATTTGAAAAGAAACAATTACAATTAGGCTAAAATAACATATACCCGTAAAATAATAAATACCTTTAAAATTTATAGGATCCTTTTATTTCATGGGATTCTGGGCACAGGCCTTAGTTGCTAGGCCTAAGACCAGGCCTGCTTCTCATTCTCCATATTTTAAAAATATATATAGATAATATTAATAACAAATCTCAAATTTGAATTTCCTCATTCATCATCATAATAAAATTAGATTTCACTAATTTAATGACAATCATTAAAAAAATGAATTAAATAATTAAAAAAATTGAATTATCTCTATTATATAACGTTACCTAGAATGTTAGGTGTCTTTATATATAAATATATATATAAAGATAGGCTAAGTTAGAAAAAGAGATGACTAAAAAAAGAAAAAATTACACTCATTGTTGAGTACTTTAAGACTTGCCATTAGATAACTAAATCTAATTATAAACTAAAATTTTAAAAAATAAAATATCAAAATTTTAATAATTGAGTACTTATTTTACAATATAAGAGATAAGATTTTAATATGTTGTGTGATCATTGCCTTTAAAAATTTTCAATATATGTAAAAAATAAATCTTTCTTGATAGTATAAATTGGACTTTTTTCTCATTGTATAAAGACTATGAAACTTTAATTAAGGGAGGAGATATTGGCATTCCTTAAATAGTTTTTAACACTCTTCTTATGAAATTAATTATTTAAATAGATTATTTTATCCTTTTGTATTTTAAATGAATCTTAAAATACCAAGAATGTCCATTATTGACACAAGCACACAAGGAAAGAACAACAAATTTTCAAAGAACCTTTTCTCTATTAAAAGGGAAAAAAATCACATAAACATCCTAAAAACTTAAAATATTAGTGTTCAGCCTTACAAAAATATAATTTATATTTTTTGTTTAATCATTTTTAGTTTTCTACTATAGTTTTATTTCTTTTGCAAATTATTATTATATTTTCTAAACTTATAAAAAGAAAATAAATAAAGTCATCTATACTTTTCTCTATTTTTTTAATGGCAACAAAAGATTAATGGCCTAAGAACACTATACTAGAAACCAAAAACATCATCCAAGGGCTACTAGGATTAGATAAGATAAGATATTGTACAATTTAATTATATTATTGTGCCTTATATTTTCCAAATTCTCAACTCTAATTTCCAATAATTTGCCTAAAAGCAACCCATATTTTGAATCAGAATTTTCTTTTCTCATGTTTAAAAGTTTATTTTCAATCCATTTATTTAATTATTTATGTTATTTCTTTATAATCAAAACTAATTTGACAAAAGGTCTTTATGGAAAGAATGATGAAAACATGGTTTAATCATATTTCATATGAACCTGTTATTACTATTTGAGTTTAAGAAATAAGAAAACTCCAATTATAATGGTAACTATTCAACCTTACCATTGCTGGGACTATCTAAATAAGAGGGCCATGCATATTTGGAATTTGATCATTGCCATGTGGATTTCCAACATTCAAAAACTTGAATCAAGCATTTTTAATTTATTGTTAATCATTGTGAAAGATTTTCACTCAAAAGAGGCCAAGAAATTCCTTTTTTTTTTTTTCTCCTATCGGAGTTGAATATTTCATTTTAATGTTTTGTATTTTTGGGGATAAGTATGTGATCGTTTGCCTTTAATGAAGTAAAAAGAAAAAAAAATTCTATGTTCTCTCTGTGTCGTGCATGAATCAAAGAAAAGCTTGTTATTATAAGATTTATGTAAAATAGAAAAAGATAAGATAGTCTATTTGTATAATGTTAGAGATCCCACATTGTTAAAAAATAAGAAATATAAACAATTTATAAAACTTATAAGTGCTAAAATTCAATAAACTAACAATTTATAAAACTTATAAGTGCTAAGATTTAATAAACTAAGTGACTAATTCTTGTAACGTTAGTATTGGTTGGATCCAATTTCAATTTTATTAGTGAGCTCTAGATTTCACTCATTCATTTTATTCTTACTTTCATTAATTAAATTTCTAATATAATATCAGAGTCTCCCTTTTACTGGGGAAGAAATTATATATTTAATTTGTATATAATTTTCTAATAAGTAATTTTTTTTTGTTTGACTTAATAATAAAAAGGACAATAACATTTTGCCTCATTTACTCAACCAATTTAATGAAAGGTAGGTATGTTAATATATATCTATTTCAATTAAAAAAGTCCAACTTTTTTAACTCTTTTAAAAAAAATGTATTTTTTCCAAATTTATGAAGTAAACATCCTACTTCTTGAAAGTTTTTTTCAATAATTGCTATCAAACAAACTAAAATTTTCCACTTTAAGTAGTAAGCAAGCCAAAATATATTTATGTCCTTAATTGAGTATCTAATCCCAAGATTAAATAAATTCATTAAATACATAAATGGAAGTTAAATAATATTAAGCTCATTATGAATTTTTTAGAATAAGGTGGCTATAAACTTTTTCAGCTAACTTAAGATTAGAGTAACAGGAATAGGTAATTTTGAAGTAGTATTTGAGGATTGATACTAACTTAAGTTACATACTTTCGTTTTCAGTAATAATGCAACAAGATATTTACAATAACTTTCGGTCACAATAAATATTTGTTTAATAAAACAAGTGGGCATGAGTCAGCTTATCAACTATACTCAATCAATTAATTTTGGGTGTCATTTTTAGGACCAAAGTCAATTAATTTTAAAATTGATAGAAAAAAGGATGCAAATTGGGTATGTATATGCACATAATAATTGTAGATTTTAATCAATATATATGATTTTTTTTTTATTATTCTTTAATTAGTTGATCTACTAAACCTGGCTTATATATACATTTTATTTATTAATATTTAAAATCACCAAAAGGTAATATTTAAATTCAATAAAATAGTAAGTTAAGCACATTAGAATATTTTTAAAAAAACATTAGTTAAACAAAAAACTATAATCAAAATCCATGCGTATTAGTTGATAAAAAAATATATATAATAAATTCAAAGGTCAATTTTATATTTTATCCTTTAAATTAATACAAAAAAAATATTAATTTATTTTTAATTTAGACTTTGAATATAATTGAAATTAAAATCCTAAATTAGGGTATAATTAATAAAAAAAAAAAGTAAGATACTATTTAAGAAACACAAAAAGATATATTGAAATAAATTTATTGAATAAACTTTTTATTTATAATTCTTTTAATCTACATCTAATTTATTTGTTTACAATTAAGATAGAGAAATAAATTTAATACAACAAATAAAAATAACCAAAAATATCAATTTATCACAAAACATTTCAATGAATGACAAACAACTTAATCAGTCTCCTCAGTCTACTTAGACCAAAGGAATGTTGCTAAAAGAAACATTGGGGCGTTAATTAATTAATTAATAAAAACATATGCTGACATTAGTTTAGTTATATTTATATTTAGGTATAATTATAAATTTGGTGTCAGAAATTTTTGTTTTTTTTTTTTTTGGTGTCTAAATAAATTTTTTTACAATCGAGTGTTTGAAAGGAGAAGTGTATATCAATATAGTGCTTTGCTCTGTTTTACATTTATTTGAGTACTGATTAGCATTATGAGCTTATTTTCTCACCAAAAAAGTTTGCCGTATCATATTTGCATAAAGAAAGTAAAATAAAAAGATTAAAATGACCTTGTAAACCTACTCAGATGGCCATCTCATTATCTCTTTCTTTCTACTCAGTCCTAGGATTTCTCTTTCTTCCTTTATCTCTCTCTCTCTCTCTAACTCCACAATGCCGTGATGCAACAATTATGAGCTAGAGGCAAGGCTCCTCCATACCGCTATCACCATCTCCAATCATGCGTTGGCATCATCATCTCCATCAACAGTCAAAAGACGAGCTCTTGTTGCTGCTATTACTCTTCAAGATCTAACCATCACCAAAGTTGATCTCGACTTGACTGACAACAAAGCTTCACCACCGCTCGCTTTTGATCAATTCGGCTTTGTCACTATCACAATCGATCACCACCACAGCAGCTACATCATGCCATGCTTAGCCACGAATTTTGACCTCTTTCTCTAGACCTCTTCTACATCATCTGTTCCATTTATTCAAGTGCCCAATACAATGAACGAATTGGTACATGTCCTTCAAATTCGCTTTTGATCTTTTGGGTTTTTGGATGGTGATTGGGAATTGGTAACAATAAGATGTAAAGTAAAACTAAATGAGAGAAATATTTTAATTTGCTTAGCTTAATGACTGGGATCCATTTCTCTTTTTCATCTTGGCAAGCACTACTGAAGTCACAGGGGAGCTCCTCTTAGATTGGCACTGCTGTTCTTGGGTTGGAAGTAGATCAAAAGCTGTTGGATTCTGAGTGCTACTAGGTTCCTAAGGTTTATTTTTTAAAATTTGTAGTGTTAAATTTTGTTTTACTATTTATTTAGAAGTTCTAATTTTTTTTGGGTTTTATTTCGTTGTTCATTATTGTTGATTTTTATTAGGATTTTAGGTTATAATTTTCCTAAGATTATGGCAAAATAATTAGATTTATTAAATTTATGAATAAAATATTTTAATTATGTAGAAATAAATAATTTCAATATGAGATTTTTGAATAAAAAGATTAATAAATTATATTTCTAGTCCGATAAAATCTTCAAACCTAGTTTTCTTTAACCCTTTATTTGGATGGGGTATAGGGAAGGGTAATTAATGGAAGGGTAGGGATGGGAATGAAAGAGGAAAAAAGGGGAAGTGTATGTGATAACCTTATCCTTATTTGGGAGAGAAATAAAGGAGGAGGAGTAATTAATGGAATGGTACATTTTAAAATTACAAGAATACTCTTATAATTTGTCTATTTAAAACAAAAGAATAACATTATTTTATATATTCACCATGTTAAAAATTTTACTAATATTCATTCACACTTATATAATTTAAATAATTCATATATTTATATATTACTTATTTTTTTTGTATAAGCATAAAATATGAACAAATTTAGTATCAAAATAATCTTATAACTTAAAAATAATATAAAATAAATACATATACTTAAAAAATAGTAATATTGTTATATAATTAAATTTTATCTATTCCTCTCTACTCCCCAAATTGGGGAGTAGCAAATTTTGGGTGCTAAAGTGTAAGGGAGGGTAGGTTCTATTACTTACACCCCTAAAAATTTTGTTACATTCCTCCCAAACAAGGGTACAGGGGTACCATTCCATTACTTACACTTCCCTCCCCTTCCCTACACCCCATCCAAATAAGGCATAAATATATAAGGTCATTTTGGTCTATGCAAATCAAATGTGGCAAACCTTTTGGTGAGAAAACAGGATCCTCAATGCCAAGTTAGCACTTAGCTAAGTGTAAACAGAGCAAAATACTAGCTTGATATATACCGCTTCATTCAAGTACTTGATTGCAAAAAAAAATAAAAATAAAAATAAAAAAATTAAGACACTAAAATAGAAAAAACAAAAACTCAAGACACCAAATTTATAATTATACGTTATATTTATTTTATGAATTTTCTAATGAGTGTTAAGGCACTAATTAAGAAAACAAATAAATAAATTTAAAAATAAAATAAATGAGTGAAAATTGAAGAGTATATTTACTTATAGAAATCTTTTTCTCCGTTTTCATTTTCTAATTTTCATTTTCAAAGAAAACTAAAAAGAAACAAAAATGCATTTATTTGCTATGATTTAACAACTATTTTTAATTTTAAAACATGGAGAATTTGTTGACTTAATAACAATAATGATTGTGATAATTATGGTTTGTTATGATGTAAAAACTAATAGTAATGCTGGTGAAGGCGTTGATGAAAGTGGTGGTGGAGGTGGTGGTGGCAGTGGTAGTGGCGATGATAGTGGTGGCAACAAAGAAGGAGGAGGTGATGATGGTGGTGGTGGTGGAGGTGGTAGTAGTAGTGGCGGTATTAGCGATGGCAATGGTAGTGGTGGTGGTGGTGGTGGTTGTAGAGGTGGAGGTAGAAATGGTGGTAGTGATAGTAGAGGTGGTAGTGATGGTAATGGAAGAGGTGATAGAGGTGGAGGTGGTGGTGGTGATGGTAATGAAGGAATGATGTTTTTTTTTTTAAAAAAAAAATTAATATAAAAAAATTAATGAAGAAAATTTTAGAAAATGTCTTAAATTTATTTTCGAATTTTTTTAAAATATTAAAAACAGTTTAACAATTAAAATAAATGTAAGATTCTCTCTTTTTTTTTCATTTAAAAGTTTTCAAGATATTTATACACGCCTAAAACAACGTGTGAGACCTATAAATTATCAGAATGAGACCTTAAACAAATTGAAATCCAGAAATGATCAGTCCAACTAGCATAAGAGTTGGAGATTTTTAGAATAAACTGTTTCTTATAAATACTCTCATTAATACGACACTAAGCATCACAAACATCAATTCAAACAAATTCTCTCAAAATTGATTCTAAGTGATCTTTGGTTAATGGTACAGCTCGGCCTATATACTATCAATATCTCTTGATTGATAGTTCTTACAACCTACATATTAGATCCCTAAATTTGATAGTTGACAATTTTCGAGACACATATATTTCCATTTTTAAGTTATTTTAAACTGTTTTTGGGAATTTTATGCCTATATACATCATTTCTAGGTTCTATTTTTGTCCTTAATTCATATTTGTTCTTATTGTTCATATAAAAATATCAAAAAGTAATATTATTTTGGCTTTTGTTGATACTGATTGTGTGTTATTTTTCTTAAAAGTATTTACTACTTTATCTTGATTTCATAAAAAGTAATATAAATTTTTTATTTTATTCATTAAATCCTAGAAAATTGTAAAATTTTCACATCAATAACATGATTCTCTAGGTTTGGTTAGTATTGAAACATAAATCCATTTTAAATAATTTAAAAATTTTTGTTGTGTCAATTCAGATATTTTTCACATCAAATACAATAAATTAAAATAATTTTCCTTAAGTAAATAAGTATGAAGATTTTAACTTATATTTAAAATAGTAGTCATTAGAACGAAATATAATTTTATTAAAATCTTTATATTTTCATCCAAGTCATTATTTATTATTTAATTATATTTATTTAAAAAAATTGTAATTATATTTTATTTAAAATAATTGTTCTTAATCAACAAGCATTATATATATGTATATAAACCTTCATTTTTATTTTTTCCTGAATCAAAAAATCCTTTATTTTAAGAATAAAGAGTGATCATGAGAAATGAGAAAAACGGAGTCCTAATAATAGAATATTCACCAGCAAATATATATCATGTAATCATATGATTGGCCAATAACAGATAACAGTGCATTTTACGCGCTAAGATAGCGAGTGAGTGTTGAAACCTTCATCGGGCATTTTGTGTGCTCTCTCCCTGTAATCTCTTACAACTTCCCAGGTACCAACTACCAATCAAGAAAACTAAAACCCGTTTGCCCACGTCAGCGCTCTGACATGTCAAATTATATGCCACTAATCGCCACGCGTGGCCATGCATGTGGGTTGCTACGTAACAAGGGCCGAGTTTCCCGCCATCCTTCACGGGCCCAAATACCCAAATAGCGGAAATAAAATAAAATATTAAGAAACAATAATTTCCTTTATCTGCAAATTATTTAGTGTACCCTTACGTACATAAATACGAATCCAACCCGATTCATATGAATTTTATATTTTTATGCGTGCAGGATGTACAAAATAATTATTTCTGTCTGCAAATTATTCAAGCCGCACATATACAATGTTTAAGGATCACAATATCAAAAATTTTAATTAATATTAGTTATATGTAGGGCTAAATATAGAGATTAAAAATTTTGAATTGAATTAAATAATTGGACTAAAAATATCTGAAATTAGACTGAAATATTGACTTTTTGACTTTTCTGAATTAAATTGGACTGAATAAAATATTTTGATACGGTTCTGGAGATTAACATATATCCGGACCGAGAATTGGACCGAATTGAACCGAATCATACTGAATTGAATTGAACCGAAATAACTGAAATTTTTTAATTTTTTATTTATAATATATAAATAATGTTAATTGAATAATATATAAATAACACAAAAATTATAATATTATATATATCATTATAATAGTTATCAAATTATATTAAGATTATATGAAAATAAAATTTAAATGAATTATAAATCTATAATTAAAAATATATATACCTTAACTCAATGGAATATAACTATTAATATTTATATAATTTACTTAAATATTAGATTCTTTAAAATTATATCAATGAAAAATTAGCAATATAATGTGTATTAGTTTTTAATAATACTAATATATGATCACATATTACAATTAAAAATTTTAAATTCACTACTTATATGTTTTAAAATAAAAACTTTTAATATATGTTATGATTAATCAATGAGTGATAATTAGAAAATATGATGTACTAATAAAATTTATGTGATCCTAATAAAGTTTTTGATTAATTAACTTTTATTGATATATAATATTATAATATTGATAATTTTTTTTATTAATTAATATTTGTGTGATTGGTTATCAATAAGGAAGTACTTATAATAGATAATTAATAGTTTGTATAAAAAGCTAGAAATTAATTATAAGAAATTATGTGTTAACTTTAAGTAGTATATACAATTATATCACAAAAACTATTAATACATAGTTTTGATATACAATTATATATCAAAAATTAATGTATCAATTTATTAATATAATCATTTAATCATATATTATAATTATTAATATAATATATTAATTTATTAAACCCAAATTTCATAAAAAATAAAACTTAAAACTATACGATTAGTTATAAGAAATTAATTATTAAATATATTTTCTCCGAATCTCCGTTTTGGATTAAATTAGATTAGATTGGAACCAAAATATCCAATCCCCGAATTATATTGTCTGAAATTTTCAGAATAATACAATACGGAGATTTTTTATTTCAGTTCTGATTATGGATCCTTATAAATTAAAATACCCAAAGTTCAATCCAATTCCGGAGATTTTCAAATATCTGGATTGGACCGAACCGTGCTCAGCCCTATAACTAGTATTTCTAAGAATTTTCTCTTTTATTGATAATTGTATTGTAACTTTTTAATTTGGCTTCTTAAAAATATAAGGCTATAATAGAGTTGAATCAAACTTTAATTTGTTTGGATTCGGCTTTATATATATACTAGCTTTATGCTCGTGCATTACACGATTTATTTATATTTATATTTAATTATTAATTTATTATAATATTATATTATATAATTTAATTTTTTTTATCAATTTCACTAATATATTTAAAAAAATTAGGAAGTATTGAAAATAAAATTTATATAAATGTAAAAATAAATAAATATAACTAAATATCAAAATATTTAATTGAAAATTATTATTTTAATAATACATTTTATAATAATATTTTAATTTTCTTTTAATATAAGTTCACATTTTACTATTGATATTTTAACACTCGTAAAAGTATAAAATTATAATAAATAAATAAATAAATAAATATATATATATATATATATATATATATATATATATATATATATATATATATATATATATATATATATATATATATATATATATATGTTTTAAATTGATAATTTATGTAATACATTCTTTAAAATTATGATAAAATTAAAAATTTTCAATTTTATTTAGATTACATATCATAATTATATTTATAATATATTTAATTGTCATAGTGATTTAAGTTATAAATTTCATTAAGTAATATTAATTGTTTTTAAGATTTGTTTTATATATAAATAAAAGGAAAAAAATTATATGTGGACCAATAAAAAATATACACATAGTAAACACATGCCATGTGGTTAAAGTTAACAAATTTTAAGCCTGTTTTATATATATATATTAGATTTTTTTCGAGTTCAAGTTCGCATTTAAAAAATATGTTCAAATTTGATTTATTTAAGCTTTTGTCTAGTTCTAACTCGAGCCAAGTTTAACTCGTTAATAAATTATGATTAAGCTAACTCCAAGCTCGAATTTGACACATTTTAAAACTTATTTATAACTTATCAAAACATTTAATTTTCTAAATATTTATTTATAATAAAATAACTATAACAAAAATATTTAAAACTGACATAAAAGCAAAGTGTATATTTAGTAAAAAAAAAAATTACAATCATATAACCAAGTATTATGCGTATTATAAACATATTAATTAATAAAAAGATATTTCAAAAAATTAAAATATTATATTATATAATAAATAAATACTAAATTATGTTATTTAGGAGTATACATATTTTAGTCAAATTGAATTATCAAAAGTTTATAGGAGCATTAAAAGATATTTTTTGGTATAATGATAATAATAATAATAATAATAATAATAATTAAACTGTACACAAACTTATTTATTATGTTGTTCACTAATTTATAATCAAGCTGTTCATTAATTTAGTTGAAGTGAGTTTAACTTTGCTCAATTTTAACTCACTTATTTATTAAATATTAAAGTAACATTCAGACTTAGCTCATTTATGAAATAAATTCAACGCGAACTAACTTTTATCAAGTTAAACATCAAATCTTTTATAAATAGTTTGGCTGATTACACCCCTGCAAAGATAAGAGTTAAGCTCTACCACTCTTTATATGTCAAAATTTGACATATCTATTAATAAGTCGTAAATTTAAACTTGTAAATTTTACTGGACAGATTTATAAAAAAGGTAAATTATCCTATTATAATTTATCATTTCAAAATTTTTGATATATATATATATATATGATATATATATATATATATATATATATATATATATATATATATATATAGCTTTCTGCACAACCTAGCAATGAATTCAGATTCCTGGATACTAAATGAAAATGTCAATATATAAATTCCTATTGATTTGGCATTAAAAACAGCAGAAAAATATTTAAAATATAAATACATATATATATGTGCGTTTTTTTTTCTGCATTTTCTAAAAAAAAAAAAGGGGAAAATCCTTAAATTCTGTAAAATTTTATAAAA
The DNA here is from genome assembly GCA_947687605.1 of Reutealis trisperma. Classification (NCBI taxonomy): domain Eukaryota; kingdom Viridiplantae; phylum Streptophyta; class Magnoliopsida; order Malpighiales; family Euphorbiaceae; genus Reutealis; species Reutealis trisperma. The sequence continues at coordinate 798,846 of CANTUT010000347.1, read as the reverse complement.
TTCATTTGAAATATTATTCTTACGTTTAATGTGAAAAAAAGTCACTTCACTCATACAAATTCTATTTCAAAGAATTAAATTAAATTAAATCAAATTTTATCAATTATAAATAAATTTCATGTTTCAAATTGATTTGTAGCAAATACAACATATTAAAAAAAAAAAAAAAGTATGTCATATACTGGACAAAATTTATATCTTACAATATTAAGATAATTTTGTTAACCTGTTCATATTTATTTAGATCATATATATAATTTTAATTATATTGTCCAAAATTATGAATTAAAATGTAAATTTTGGTTGAATTTGTATAATTTAATAAAATCTGATTATCGTATATTCTCCATTCCATTGAATAAGATTTTAGATATTAATTAACAAGAAACATTGAAAAGAGAAATGACAAAAGCAAGTCCAGTCTCTATATATAGTACACACCCTGATTTATAAAAAATTAGATATACAAAAATATTCTTTTTTTTTTTTTTCCAATTTTCCCAAAATAAATAGAAATGACCCTTATAATCTCTAATATATAAAAAAAATTGTAGGTAAAATTATAAATACTTGGTCGTATATTATATTTGACCATTTATTTTAAATGCTTTTTTTTAAATATATAAAATCGTCTTAATTATATATATTATCTTATTGTAAATTATGCTATAAAAAAATTTGGTTTCGCTATAATTTTTTTTTTCCGTCACTGAATATACTTACAATAATTCTTTTGCTCATTTCGATTGGGGTTTCAAATTTTAATTATAATACAATTTAAAAAATATTTTCTTGTAATAAAGAACTTACAATTTTTTTTTTTTTTTTTTGTAAGATGGAGGGTTAATCTATTTAACAAATATGTATAGCTTCATGTGTTTATAATGGAATATAGTTGAATTAAGTTAAGCAATGAAAATAATTATTTTCCCACTGATTATTTTCAACTTGTTCAATTTATATATGTATTTTTAGAGTGTTATTATATTTAATAAAAATAAAATTAATATAATTATTGAAGATTTATTCATAGTATCGGCCTATCAATTGGCCATGGAGACCACAATAAGAAAACATTAGTCGTGCCTTCACGGAATTGCATTGCATTAGCCATGTCATAGAAAGACAATCAGATACGCAAGTCAATAACTTACCATCAATCACACGCAAAATGCAGCTATTGTTTGATACTTACCTCTTCATTTAGATTTTATCCCCTCAGAAATATATACATATTGGATAAAATGACGAGAAGGTCACTAAATTTAATATTATTGCAAATTGGTCACTAATCATGATTTCTTCTTAACTTTTAAAATTATTTTATTATATGGTTACTTGATACCATCGGACCAAAATTCCGGCCAAACAATAAAAATAAACCCTAAGTAAAATAAAAAACTCTTTTTTTTAAACAAAAACATTAATTAAAAAAATTTATCTGACACTCAATTATATACAAATTCCTACATCTCAATCAGCATATTGAATATACCCATTGAAAAAATAACAACCCACTCAGCATATAATAAACTTCAAACCCCATTTTATTATCACAAAATCACAATCACATATTATACTTACAATAAGTAAGTGCTTGCTCATTTTTCTTCCTATGTTACCAATCCATTCAAAATACCTTATTCGTGCGATGATGGAAGAAGGAGATCGATGGAGACAATTATTGAGAAGAGATGATGAAATCAAGAGAATGATTTGGAACATATCAAGGGCGAGAGAGGTCTAGAGGGAGATGAGATCGATTTGTTTCAGATCAAGGGAGAGAAAGGAAGGTAGATCAAGAAAGGGAGAGAGAAAAAGGGAGGCAATAAAAAAAAATTAATCTTCTCTTTTCAGATGCATGTCGATCATGCATTGGCCAAGATGGCATTAACTCTAACAAAGTGGAGCCCATTCAGATTCAAATTATTTTGCTGACATGGCTATTAATGCGTCAAAATGAAGACACCTGTTGATGACATGTCGCTTTGACCCTGTCCAAATTGCTTACATGTTAGGTCACGTTAACTGGTTGGCTAAAATTTTGAACCGGTGGTATCAGATGATGGTATAATAAAATAATTTTAAAAAATTAGTGACAAATCTTAGAAAAAATCTCGGTCAGTGACCAATTTACAATAATGTTAAAAGTTTGGTGACATTCTTAGCAGTTTACACTATATATATATGATATTTAAATATTAATTTTATTATTTTAATTAAATTTTATAAATTAAAATTAAGGAGTAATAATTAAGAAAAAATGTTTGGTTTAGATAAAATAATGATTAACATATTAAAAGTCTTTTTTTTCCCTGTAAAATCAAAATCAAATAAAACAATAGTTAATACATTTAAAATTCTTTTTTTTCTCTGTTAAAAAACTTATGACGAAGAGAATAATAAAATAATTATTCTTTTAAAATCAGAAAATATCTCTTCCCTTACTCCTAATGACAAAATATTTTTAGTATTTTTTAATAATAAAAAATAATAATTATATATATATATATATATAAAAAATAAAAAAAAATAAAAAAAAAAAAAAGATAAAATTATGGCATAACCTGTTGGATGCATTGCATACTTATACAGAGGTACATTTTTGACAATTAGTGCAATGTTTCCTAAACCCCGTTACGGAGGTGCACCTCAACTCCAAATTCCAAATTCCAAACCTAACCCCCTCTCTATTATCTGTCTCTTTCTTTCTCTCTCTCTCTCTCTCTAATCCTACGCCGTTTTCTAGTGCTTCGGACACGCCCACGTGGCGGTCATGTCAGTAGGGTCCCACAACCCACGGCCTCTGGTTATGGATACATTCGATGGCGCTCTGCCCCATTCACTCCTCTCTTTCATAATAATCCCTCCTACGCCCCAGTTGTTGTCATATTCCGGCCACCACCTTTCTCTTCTCTTCCTCCATTTATATATATATATATATATATATACACCCCACCTCCACCCCCTTCTCTTCTTAATTTTCGGCTTCTCAATTCATTATCTATTTCATTTCTCACATACGCAGATACATCAGTACTTTGTTTATGACTTGTGACAAAATAAAAAAAAACTAAAAGTGAACCACTGCTAGTGTTAGCTTTAGCTACTAGATTGCGCAGTACACCCTCCTGCGTACTTTAGCAGCTATCACCACCACCACACTTTTTGTGTTATTTCTTGGAGTTTTCTTTACTTTCGTTTTCTTTTCTTTTTTGGGTTTTTGGGTTTTCTATTTCTTGAAAAGATTCGCGATGGATAGAGCATCATTGCCGGAGATGTTGCACTGTACGGACAGGACAGTGCTTGAGAGACAAAGGGCTCGATTTAAATGGCAACAACAGCAGCAGCAGCAAGAAAGTTATAATAATTTTGGGGATTTGAGTGGAGTATTTCAATTACAACAACAGCAGCCGCAGCAGCTACAGCAACAGGGTTTTCAAGGTGATCTTGGTGAGGTTGTGACTCGGTCTGTTAAGCCTGACCCTGGTTTGATGGATAACGTCTGGCCTGATTTAGTGGGGTTTGCTCAAAATTGTGGATTTGGGAATAATGGGTCTGGTTTTGATATTAATTATGCTATTTCTAGGACTTCTAGTTGTCCACCTGCGGTGGCTGCCGCGGTTGACGCTGCAGTTGTTCTGGATAAAGACAGAGACTCTGTTTTGTTAGAGAAATTGAGTTCTGGAGTTGTGAAAGAAAGTCTGAAGAAGAGAAAGGTTGATAAAGTTCATAATAACACAAAGGTGAGTGTGTGCACATAAAATTGTTGATTTTTTTTTTTTAGCTCTGTATTTTTCCGAAAAGAAAAAGAAAGAATTTGATTCTTGATTTTTTCTGTGCACTGATGCATGGCTATGTTTCAATCTTTTACAGAGTAAGTAGCAATAGACTAATAGTATAAATATTGTCAAATTAAGAAACACAAGATCTTAAAAGTACACATTGTTTGCCTGGTTTAATTTGTTATGTATAAAAAAATGGTTATTAATGAAAGATTCTTTTGTGTGTATATGTTTTAGGTTGTTGCAGAAGATGACACGAGGGTCGAAAAAAAGATCAAAGCAAGTAGTGCAGTGGAAGCAGAGTCGAAGATCACAGACAAAACTAACAACAAAACCACCACCAATAACAACAGCAGCAGCAAAAACAGTAACAAAGAAAATTCAGCTGAAACTTCTAAAGATAACTCTAAATTAACTGAGGTTCAAAAGTCAGATTACATTCATGTTCGGGCTCGCCGGGGCCAAGCCACTGATAGCCATAGCTTAGCTGAACGAGTAAGTATAGATAAGAATTTTTCATTATTTTTCCATATTAATTTTCTTTAGCAACTCTGTTTTGATATTATATAGTTTAATTATAACTTCTTTTTGTGTGTGTGTGTGTGTGTGTTATGCAGGTGAGAAGGGAAAAAATCAGTGAAAGAATGAAGTATTTGCAAGATTTGGTTCCTGGATGTAACAAAATCACAGGAAAAGCAGGGATGCTTGATGAAATTATTAACTATGTTCAATCTCTTCAACGACAAGTAGAGGTAATTAACTAATTAGTTCTTAATTGGGTTAGTTAAAGAATTATCCTTGATTAATTTTACTTGCATATGTTTCTGCAAAATTCTTAATTTATGTCTTAATGCATACTATTTTTGTTTTCTTTTACAAACAGTTCTTGTCAATGAAACTAGCTGCTGTGAATCCAAGGCTTGACTTTAACATTGATAACTTACTTGCTAAAGAGGTAATTAAAGAATCAGAATCGTATTTATTTTTCATTCGTAATTTTAAGTTTTTGAGACTATAAAATTATCTTGTTATCGAAATGTTTTTAATTAATTTGTTTTAACTAGCAGACATTTCCTGCTTGTACAACCAATTTCCCAACAATAGGGATATCGTCGGATATGACTAATCCTGCCTATCTTCAGTTTAGTTCAGTACAGCAACAGCAACATCAGCAGCAGCAACAACAACAGTTAGTGACTTGTTGTGATTTGGATATTGGGATAAATAATCCTTCTGATCTGGGGCTTAGACGAACAATTAGCGCTCCTGTATCGATCCCTGAAATGTTCATGGATTCATCTTGCTTCACTGTAAATGTCTTATGCACTTTATAATTATGTTATTATTTATCTCTAATTTCATTCCACCCGGTAGAGTTATTTGTTTTTAATATAAATTAATTATATTGTTTCTTTAATTGTTTGCAGCAAATCCAGGCCTTACCAACTTGGGATGTTGATCTACAAAATCTTTACAATGTAGCATTTGATCAAGCAAGATCAACATCCTTCCCAACTCAGCCATTTACAAGTAAGATAAAGCTAATAACAAGTCTTGTCAATCTTCACTTTATTATTTGTTTGATATATTTTTTTTTTCATAAGGCTAAAATTAAAGCAAAGTGGGTTTTAACTACCATTGATTGAGACCTTATATAACCCCACAAATGCTAATGATTTTTGCTTTAGAAATAATATATTTTTTTTTTTTTATGAATAAAAATAAAAAACAGTGCTTGTGATTGAAATGAAGAAAGTTGGTTACAGGGATCTTTCTATCTTTTCTTCTAAATCATAAAAACCACAGATCTTTTGAATGATATCAACTATTTTCTTTAGAAAGAAGAACCAATCAAATATGCAAAAGTGTTTTGACTGTATAAAGACATAATAATGGCCATCTATTTTTCCAATTGATGTCATATAAGTGGGGTCCCTAGGTAAAAAGATTTGACAAGGTGTATTATATGATTCTCACAATCAAATAATCTTAATGATTATGATTGTTAATCATATAGTTAGCATTCAACAAGAAAGAAGTTTAATGAAATAACATCCCTTAATTAGATATTGAATATGACTTTTTTTTGTCTCTTACCCATTTTCTTTGGACAACATATCATTAACTTTACTAAGATTAAGAGATTTATTGTTATTATACCAACTTTTGCAGGTGCTATGATTGAAGCTAGTAATCTGAAGATGGAGATGTAAATCGAAAAATCGGTTTGTACAATTCTTGGAAGAGAGATTATTCTAAATGCGTTTGATCCTAATGATTCTTTTTCTTGCCCTAAGTACATACCGTATATATATATATATATATATATATATATATATATATATATATATATATATTTATATTTTGTATGTATACTTGTAACGACATATAGTATGAATAAAATCATTACCTAGCTATTAACATCAAATCCCTTCTTTTCATTTCTTTTTTCCCCTCAAAATGTATATATAACAATCACACCTATAATGATAAGGTCGATGGCGACGGAAGAGGAGGGGGGACCAAAGAATTAGGGTTGAAGGCAAGTTGTAAGCATTGGTGGTGGGGCATTGGAGGGTAAAATCAATGAAAAGAAATATTAATAGTAAACACTGCAGTGAAAAATGGAAAGAAAAAGAAAATCTCAAAGCACAGCCATTTTTGTAGAGTAAAATAAGCCTTCAATTTGCTAGGGTATTCTTGAAAGACAAAAAGTGCAAAAGTAAATAGAACAAAGCCACAATTTGTTGTAATTTGAGGGAAATGGAAGAATGGGCACAAGTGGATTGGATTGAATATTACCATGAAATGAGTCCACTGGTACGAGTTGTCTCTCTGTTGGATGAACCTGAGTGACAAGGTTCAATTAAAGCCAGAGGACACACAGCCCCCCGCCCCTGCATGGTGGACCGTCTCAGCTCCCTCTTTAGGACAGAATAATATTTAGTTTGATTGAGACTTTGATAATTAAGTGATAAATAAATACTAAATAATAATAATATTTGCAGGAATAAAGAGCATGAATTCGTTACAATGGTTTTCATGTCATAGCAACCATCCAAATTTTATTAATTAATGCTCGGTCATTAATTCATTATTATACTACTTCTTTCCTTTCAAATATCTGTGCTGTGTTCTTTTTTTAATTAAAGTATTAAATTAGTTAATTAATGACATGTTTGTCCTACAGCTCCAACCTTAAACATATTCTAATCATATCGTGTGTGTATATAAACAAAAGTTCAGAAATTCAGAGATTTTATTAAACTATTGACATGCTGCTTTTTATTTTTTTATATTTTTTCAGATTTACGATAATTATATTTTAATTATTTTTATATGCAACGGTGTATCTTAATCAAATATTTTAGCTAATGTAAGTATTTTGTTTATTTTTTATTTAGTAAAGAACAAATATACCTTTTTTTTAGTCATTAACATTACCAAAATATGTGAGTTTATTTTATTTTTTTTTTCCTACAATCATTTCAATGTAAATCGAATGAAATTCAAACTTTAGATTTGATAATGGGGATTCTAAACTTTTATGATTAGATAAGATAATATATAAGTTTTCCTGTGCATGTTGTTCATGGATATCACTCTTAGACTTTTAATTAATTTCATACTATTTGACATGTTTCTTGCTTTGAATGCAAAAGACAGCCTATAGAACTTAGTTAAATTATTGTTAGTGTTGACTCAGCAAATTAGTTGTAAATAGTTGGATTAGTTTTATACGTATTTCTGATTGTATATATAAACTCTCTATTGCTAACTAATTTCTAGTATATTCCTAATTGAAGTTTTTAGTAATTTTCTTAAGCTCTTTTCAATTTCTCTTCATGGTATTAGAGTGGTACCTGTGTAAACCCTAGATTAAATCTCTGATCAAGTTTTGTTGCCAGAAAAGTACTCAATGATCAATAACCTCTTGTCGTCTTCTAGTAATCAACCAAAGTAATAGTAATTGTTCAAGTACTAGAATGGCGAAAGTAATCAACACTACTACTGAGAATCACGAAGTAACATCAGAGAAGAACTCTGGTGATCCTTATCAATTGCTCAATTCAGATAATCCTCACATGAGCCTTGTTTCTACTATATTAAATGGAAGTAATTTTCAATCATGGAGTCGGTCCATAAGAATTGCACTTAGAGCTAAATGCAAATTAGGTTTTATTGATGGGAGGATTAAGGCACCTTATGTAAACTTAGTTGATTTTGAGAAATGGCAACGAGCATATATGAAGATAACATCTTGGATCTTAAACTCAATCTCAAAGGAATTAGTTAAGGCCTTCTTGTTCACTAATTCTTCTAAACAGTTATGGGATGAACTATTAGAAAGATTTGGAGAGAGCAATGGACCACTAATCTACCAGTTACAGAGGCAAATTGCTTCAATTGCTCAAGTAACTCTCCAATCTTAGTTTACTATACTCAATTGAAGAAGCTATTTGACAAATTGAATGCTATAGATCCTATTCTTGTTTGTGAATGTGGAGTGGGAAGGAGTCATAGTGAGATGATTAATAGAAATCATCTTATGCAATTTTTAATGGGACTAAATGATAGTTATAAGACTATTAGAAATCATATTTTATTAATGGATCCGTGGCTAACCATTAACAAAGCATATTCAATGATTCTTAAGATTGAGTCACAGAGAATTATTACTTCCACAATTTTTGATCCAATTGGACGCATTGCTTTTGCTGTGAAAAGATAGTATAATCAACATAATTCTTTCAAAAAGGAAAAGGATCCTTCAAGGTTCTGTGACTTTTTTAAAAGAACTGGACATACTAAGGATAGTTGCTTCAGGCTACATGAGTATCCAGAATGGTATAAGGGTCCAAAGATCAAGAACACTCCTACTAGATCACCTACACAAGCTAATGTAGTTCAACATAATCAAGATGATACTCCTCTTAAAGCTGTCACTATCTGCAATGTTAATAGTACTAAGAGTGAGGATTTGGAAACCATGCTGGCTAACACTCTGCATAAAGAAACTTTGAAGTTCTTTAAAGGTCAAGGTCCAACCATGATTTACAATCCTAATGCTGTGAATTTTATTGGTAAGTTCACTTTCTTTAGATTTTGTGGTGCTGTAATTGTTGATAAAGACTATCAGGGGCTACTGATCATATGTCATCTTTCAAAGCCTCTTTTACAACCTTAAACAAACTTCCTAAGCGTATTTTCATTTACTTACCTGATGGCACAGTCAGTAAAGTAACACATACAGCTTTGATCATTCTTTGTAACACTTTTCATTTACAATATGTTCTTTATACACTTGATTTCAAGTTTAATTTGCTCTCATTTACTCAATTGTTAAAGACTCATTAGTATAAACTTTCTTGCTATTCTTTTGGTTGTGCATCTCAGGACCTAAAGACTAATGGCATCTTGGCAGTTGTAGAATTGGTTAATGGCTTTTACTATCTTAATAGCACAAGTTTTACTAAGGATAGTATAGCTGCCTTTAAAATATAACTGAATACTACCTTGTTTCTAATTGTAAATACTACATTCTCTAATTCCATCATAAATAAAGAGAATTCTTCTTTTTAGAGTGTTCATTTTGTTTTAAATTCTAATTTGTAGATTTGGCATGCTAGATTAGGGCATCCTTCAATAACTAAGATGAAACATGTTCCTTGTTTACAACAGTGTAGTTTTGATATAGTTTCTTGTGAAATCTATCATTTAGCTAAATACTCTAGACTTTCCTTGGCAGATAGTGTCCAAATCTTCTATACCATTCAGTTAATACACCTTGATGTTTGGGGTCCCTATCACATTACTTCTATTACTAGAGTAGAATACTTTCTTACTCTTGTGGATGAATATTCTAGAGCCACTTGGACATTTCCAATGGCTACTAAAACCCAAACTTTTTCTATTGTAAATAGCTTTCTTCAAATGGTGAAAACCCAATTTCAAAATTTTGTTCAAATTATTAAATATGATAATGGAACATAATTTGTAAATCACCAATATCCTACCCTATTTGCCAATGAAGGTATTTTGCATCAGACCTCATGCCCTCATACACCTCAGTAAAATGGCCTAGTTGAAAGAAAACATAAGCATATACTAGATATAATCAGAGCCTTGAGATTTAATGCATCCCTTCCAAAATCCTTTTGGTTTGAATGTGTGTTGCATTCTACTTATCTTGTGAATAGATTGCCTATAAAAGTCTTGAATTAGAAAACTCCATACTAAATGTTATACCATACTCATCTTCTTTGACTAATGTCAAGACATTTGGATGTTTATGTTTTGCTTCAAATATTAAAGATAAACTTGATCTTAGATCTTTCAAAGGTGTTTTTCTAGGTTATGTACGGGGTAAGAAGGGCTACAAAATTTATGATTTAGCTACCTCCAAATTGTTTATTAGCAGAGATGTCATTTTCTTTGAAACTATATTTCCTTTTCATTCAATTTCTCTTTGTTCTTCTACATCTATTACCATTCCAATTCCTGCAATTTATGAATTTGATTATAATTTTGCTACTCCACCTATTTCAGTACCTACCAATTCTATTTCCTATACTAAACCTACTTATTCCATTCCTGATAATACACCTATAAATTCTTTTACTCCACCTTTATCTTTAGAAAGTTCTTTTCCTACATCTTGTATTCCATTACTTGTATCTCTAAATTCTCATGTTTCTCTTACCCCATCCACATTAGTTGATTGTCCTACAAATCTTATTCCTCTTAATAAGCCTTCCACATCCCATCTAACCAGTAAGAAGAAGTACTCGAATTAGTAATAAACCTGCGTGGCTACAAAATTTTATAATGCCAAAAGCCAATTCAACAGTAAGTGCCTCAGTTCATTTAGGTATGTGTTCCTTTCCTATTGCTTCTTTTTTTTTTCCTGCTTACATTTCCTTTGTTAACCACGTTCATTCTATACCTAAGCCTACTACCTACTTTTAAGCATCATAAGATCCAAAGTGGGTACATGCTCCTTAGAAACCAATTGCAGTTGGACACTTATTGAGTTACCTCTTGGAAAGAATGATATTGGTTCCACAAGTGTTTATATAGTTCAGTATAAACCCAATGAAGAGATGGACAAATTTAAAGCAAGATTAGTGGCAAAGGGTTACAATCAAATTAAAGGCTTGGATTACAAAGATAGATTCTCCCCAACAACTAAGTTAGTAACTGTCAGACTTCTTATTGTTCTTGCTACTATTCATCAATGGCCAATCTTTCAATTAGACATTAACAATGCTTTTTTACATGGTTTTCTTGAAGAAGAAGAAGTGTACAAGAAACCTCCTTAAGGCTACCAGCTCACTAATCCTAAACAAGTTTGTCTTTTGAAGAGATCTCTCTATGGCTTGAAACAAGCCTCTAGACAATGGAATATTGAATTCACTCAATTTCTCACTTAATTGGATTTCACTCAATTAGCTTATGATCATTGCCTCTTTACTAAAAGTGCTTCTAGTACCTTTATCATTCTCTTAGTCTATGTGGATGATGTTCTTATTATAGGCAGTGATGTTGATGCTATTGCTAAAGTTAAAAATGCTTTAAATGACAAGTTTACAATCAAAGATCTTGGTTTTCTTAAATATTTTTTAGGTCTTGAAGTGGCTAGATCAGATCAAGGTACCTTCATTAATCAACACAAGTTCATCAATTACTTACTTCAAGAAGCTAGAATGCAAGATGTCAAACCTATTTCCTTTCCTTTTTCACAAGGCCTGCAGCTTGATCCTGGTAAAGGTGCACCTCTTTCCAATCTAGATCAATATGGAAGGCTTGTTTGTAAGCTCCTCTATTTGATGTTCACAAGACTAGATGTTAGTTACTTTGTGTAACATCTCAATCAGTTTTTGTCTTCCCCAAGAAAGCCTCACTTAGATGCTGCACTTCATGTTCTTAGATGCTTGAAATCCGCAACTTCTTATGGCTTATTCTACTCCACTGCTTCTCCTTTTACTCTCACAACCTATTGTGATGTAGATTGGAATCTTATGTCTTTACTAGAAAATCCCTCATAGGTTTTTGCATTTTTCTTTGTTCTTCTTTAATTTCTTGGAAAACCAAGAAGCAAAATATTGTCTCTCGTTCCTCAGCTGAAGCAGAATATAAAAGCATGGCTTCTACTATTTGTCAATTGCAATGGCTTTCCTATCTCTTGAGCGATCTTCATATCTTTGTACTTTGCCTATTCCGTTATACGGTGATAATCAAGCTGCACTACACATTGTAGCTAATTTAGATTTCCATGAATGCACCAAGCATTTGGATATCAATTGTCATTTGGATATAGGCAATCAGGAATACATGTAAAACCAATCCAACTATTTACAATTAATTTCTACTATTTTCCTAATTGAAGTTCTTAGTAATTTTTTTAAACTCTCTTTAATCTCTCTTCATAGCCATTGATATAGCATGAAAATGACTCAAATTCAATTACTCTTTGTGTAATGTCTCTTCAGAGATATTTGATAAAGTTTTTCTTTTTCTTTTGAAAAAAAAAAAAGTCTAATCAAGCTGATATAATATTACTTATGACCCGTGATTCATGGTGTTGATTCATAATGTCGATATCGTTTTATTTAAGATTACAAAATTTTTAATTTTAGTTTCAATTGAAGTTAAATTTATCAAAATAATAGAAAATTAAGAAGTTAATTTTAAGGGTGACATAGCCAGTATTACACAAGCTATAACGGCTTTACTAAGTCTATGCATAACTACAACAGTTTGCTTCTGAAAGCTGAATGTACCAATTGCCAATATAGGCAAATTCCACATAAGAATGTTACGCAAATAATAAAGGTAAATTAACTACTCATTTGAGTTTACCTCAAAAAAAATTAAAAAAAAAAAATCATTTTGGTGACCAAAGAAGAGAAAACCCTGTTTAAAAAAAATAACAAATAAACAATAGAAAGAGGGACTACAGCACAAAAATTTGGGTTTTGCCTTTTATACATTCTGCAATTTTTTAGAAGGAAAAATTGATATATTTGGTTTAATAATTAACAAAGAATAATATTTAAAAAGTTGAAAAAGAAATTTAATCTCTAATTAGAAATTTTGTTTTTTCTAATCTTTAATTTTGAGATTCAAGGAATTTGAATATATAACAGGTTAATACATTTCTTTTTCTTAATCCATTAATTTCACTCAATAATTTTATAAATATTGAAAGCACTTAATTTAAAGAGTCTCCATTTACACAAAAATAAATAAATAAATAAATAAGACCATGTCCTATTGATTAGCTATACACTTGTTGGAATATTAAAAAAAAAAAAAAAAAAGTCACTAAAAGTGAAAATGAATGCCTTTTTAAAGAAAGTTTGAGGACATTTCCTATCTTGTTCTCTTGTTTCCTTATTTCCAAAACAAAATTAACCCATTTTCATTTAGTATAAAAGGTACCTTTAGGGATAAGAATCTTTTGGTTATCATCTTGTTTTCTTTACATCATTTGAATAATGATTTTATTTGTATTCCAATTTTTATAAATCTCTATTTCTATTCAGAAATAGAATCTGAGTTTGAAAATATTAAATTATTTAAATATTTGACATATTTAATCTGTATAATTTTCTTTGTAAAATTAAAATATAAGGTTCAATTAAGAAAATTATTTTAATTTGTATGGAAAGTTGATTTTTTAATTTATAATTTTTTAAAAGATATGCATATGTTCTAATATGATTTCTAACTATATTGGTTTAGTTATTAATGATTGTAAAATCTTTACCAATAACTTAAATAATTATATTTTTTATTTTATTAGAAGATTAGCAAATATGATTACTCATTCTGTTGCTAGAGCAACATAATCTATTCTTGGTCATGGAAATTGGAGTTATGTTCCTCCTTCTTTCATCAATGAAGTATTGGTTGTTTTAATTTAATGTTTAGCAGCTTTAGACTTTAAAAAAAAAAAAAAAAAAAGACACATGTGTAGCTTCTGATATTTCTTAATTAATTGATGACTAAGAAGGGGACCACTAGCTAGAGCTAGAGTGCATTTTCCTGTCGTTGGATTTTAGAGGAGCCCTTAATTTTAAGAGCTGCCCTCATTTTCAAGCCACAGAGAAATAGCGAAAGGTAGTGGGCCTGCCCTCATCCATTGCAAGATCTCTTTGATTCTCTTTGTTTTCCATGGATTGTGAAACATGATATTGCCTTTTCCCTTTCTTGGGCCCATTTTAGGGTTCTGTGAATTTTTATTTTTCCTTCTTTTCTAAATTTTTTTTTTTTTTTTTTAAGATTTCTGTCTCCATCCTTCTAAATAAAGTTAAATTACTATAACACCCTGAAAAGTTTGTAATAATTCCCACTTTGGTATTTACTATTTCCAAATTAATATTTTTATTCTCTTAAATTTGTTAAGTGGCAATACTTTAGTTCTTATCTACAAAATTATAAATTTTTTTAGCACATTTTAATTTATATAATGTTTTGATCATCAAAAATTTAAAATATAGGTTTCGTTTAGGTTGAGAAATTTTTAAATCCATATATTTAATAAAATCTATGGATTTTAAATCCATAAATTATGAAATTCATAAATTTTAAGAATTCTACTATTTAGATCGATTATAAAATCAATGGATTGTTAGAGACAATTTTAAAATAAAAAAAAATTATCACAATTTCTCATATATAAAAAAAATGATGGATTTTGAATTTTTCAATCAAGATGTGAGAAATTAAAATCTTAAAAAAATGAAGATTTTAAAAGATAAGAAATTTTTCAAAATCTATTGATTTTGATCATATTTTGGATTATCAGACGGTGAATTTAGCTTAAATATATGAATTTTATAAAATCTCTCATTTGAAATTTTTCGTACCAAACGAAACCATAATATACTTTGTTAAATTTCACATTAGTCATTTTAAGTTACATAAGACTTTATTAAATTTAAGTCCAATCATAACCAAAATGACTAGAACTAATAATATAGATAATATAGGTGGTTAGCTCATATCATGTTTATGCCCCTTTTAGCATTTTGTAACATTTTGCTTTTATTAAAATATGGAATACTCTAATATATTTTAATGATTAATCTATTATATTATAAAACACTTTAATCTCTGAAAATATTACAGTTTTTTTTTTTATTGAAGTTAATTTAGTGACAAAATGTGTTGGTCTTAACACTGCAGAGTGTGTGTATGTATATATAAAAATTCAGATAGATTCTCTTGGCTAAAGTGTGTATTTTAATGATTCGCATGAGATTTTGTTCGGAGAAACCAAGTATATATCTTTATCTCGCGACAAGAATACTCGAAACATGTAGAGATAGCAATTTTATTCTCCCTCTACAGAGATGGATAATCATGCCTTGTACTAATCTCCATTGGAAATTTCATATAATTATGAATCTCTCAAATTTTTAAGTTTTATCAATTGAACTTTTGATATTTTATTGTGTGTTAATGAGCTTACAAACTTTTCAATTTAAGGTATTAAAAACTTATTTAATAATATAAATAAAAAATTATATATATATATATATATATATATATATATACTAATAAGTATTTTCATAATTTTTTTTAAGTTGAACGGCATCAAAAGCTGGCTTTTGAACTATTATTGAATTATATAATTCGATTCTCCAATCTCAGTAGCTACCTTTTGAGGTTGGTACCCTTATTATTACATAAACTCTCAATATTTCTACATGATATCATAGTGCATTCGATTTAAGAAAATCAGATTTAAAAAAATCATAATTGAAAGAAAAATTAATAAACAAGAAATGAAAAATTCTAGGCTATGTTATTAGGTGATCTAGATAATGGCCATTATATAATTATCAAGTGTCAACTTAAACTCAGTTGACACTTAAGGGGAAGTGTTAAGAAAGAAAAAGAATCAAAAGAAAAATTTGATATGAAAATAGATCTCACATTGATTAAATATAAGATATTGAATGAGTTTATATATAATTGGATTTTTCAATCTCAATAGCTAGCTTTTGAGATTAATTGTAACAACCTAATTTTTCATTTATTTTATAAAATCCTATATATGGTGCCAATAGAGATTCTTTAGCGATGAAGATTCTTTTGGGTGAGTAGGGTATGATTAGAGTGTAAGATTATGATCTTCCATGAAGTGATAAGATGTTAAGGCCATATGAATTGTGAATTTGAGGATCTACGAGAACTTGATCTATGAGGTATAAAATGATTTAATTCAAAATTTTAAATGGTTTTGAAATAAAATGTTCTAGTTCTAATTTAATTATGTAAATGAGTTCAAAGATAATAATTGATTTCAAAGCATGATTTTAAAAATAGTTTTGAAAGTTTATTATTTTTGAACTCTGTACTTGTGTTCAGTGTGTCTGTCTACATGCATCGAGTCTAGCATCGAAAAGTCATACATTATCAGTCATGCATCATGAATCTCATCAATCATTGCATTAAGGTTGCATGTCGTCTAGCATCACTAGACACAGTATCTTGAGTTCTAAAATAAAAATGAAAATGATTTGATTTCTACGATTTAAATAATTTTGAGAATTAAATAATTTTAAATATACTTGAAATGGATTTGAGTCTTTTGGATGAGAAATATTGTGAGATTAATGAGGATTATGTTAGGTAAATTACGCAAATTTTCCTATAATCAGATTTGTGAGATAGTAAAATAAATACAAAATAATAATGCAAACAAAATTGATAATAGAATTCGGCCAATTATGCCTGCATCTCCGAAGCTGCTGCAGATCTTTTACTAAAGGCAAAAAAATGTACAATTTTTTTTTTTTTTTTTACAACCTCACAACCCAAAATCACTAAGATTTTCTCTCTAAACCTCTTCTTTGTTTTTCTCTCTTTTTAATTGTTTTGGAATGGAATGAATTTGAGCACCTAATGGGTGCTCAATTTATAAAATCCTACACCTACGTATTTTAGCTAATTTCCTTTTTAACAATTGATGCACCATGTTTTTAGGTGCCTAGTTTTTAGGTTTGTAACTTCCTTTTTTTTTTTTTGGTTATTATTATTTTATCTATTATTAGGTAACATTATTTTAACCAACAGATTAAGCAATGATCTTTGGTATAGAAAGAATTTTATTGGGTAACATAATGGAGTTCTTATTCGGGAGTACTTATGAAATATGTATGTTAAAGTTGAGATAAATCTAGGATGGCATAGATTTGGAAAGGCATGAGAGTTGCATAGAGATTTCATTGAGCATCAATGGTATTAGTGAATTCATTATTTTCATATGGGTAAGTTATATAGGAATGTGATATATGATGGATTTTAGTGAAAATCTAAGCAAATTTGGAAATAATAAGTATTTAAATCTATACGCTTGCGAGATAATAGGTTTTCAAATCGTGAAATAATATATAATATAGAAAGAGGGTAAGTCTGGAATAGTTGTGAGAATGTGAGGTGTGTTTTAGAATTTACAGAATTCCTTGATGACCTTGTTAATAGTAGGATATTGATATGAATTGTAGAATTAATAGATTAGCATATTAATTATTTTGTACGCGTATATGGTGATTTTAAAGTGATAAGATAAAATTTATATATATATATATATATTGGAGAAATTAGCTAGAGTAGGTAAAAGTAATAAAATATTGATAAAGATATAAGGGAAAGATATGTTTAAGATTATAATTGATTGGAAGTGATAATTAAAGGTTATATTAATTTTAATTTAAGGTTATTTTAAGGTTAATGAATAAGAATTATTAAAAATTAGCTGTAAGGGTTATTTGAACAAGAGATGATATAGGTTTAGTTTAAGTTAAATATTTGGTATAGTGATTTTAATAGCTCGAGAGATAGTTGCCTTATTGTATTTGATATGTTAATTGTAGTTTAGATAATGTATCGGAGTGCACAGTAAAAGCGTGGTGGAGAAGTTTAATTTAAGTGTAGTGTTTGGCTTAAGTTGAAAATTCGAGAATGATTTTCTTTAAGAGGGGAAGATTGTAACAACTTGATTTTTCATTTATTTTATAAAATCCAATTTTTGTATGAAAATATATTATTTAATTATTTTCTTACTAAAAGCTCAATGAAAATTATATTTTTATTTAATTTTGTATATTTTATGATTTGAATATTAATTGTTAAGAATTTTTAGAAATTAATAATATGTTAATTGATATTTTTGAGATGATTAAAACATTAACCCAGTGTGACATTGATTTAAATTAATGTTAGTTTGGATATGCTTAATGTGTGAGCCCATAACTCTGTTATGTGATAGTTTTATCATTTAGTTAGTTGTTTGGCTTACTACAGATACTGGTAGCCACGTATATCACCCGTATCCTAGTGTCGGCCAGGTGTCCTCGAGTTCAGGGCGTGACATTGGTACTCCTATTATTATATAAGCTCTTAACATTTATACATTAATACACATATAAAATATATATTAATAACAAATAATTGTTATTTCAATAAGTATTTTTTATTTTTCTTTATATATATATATATATATATATATATATATATATATATATATATATATATATATATATATATATATATATTAAAAATTTAAATAAACAATTTATATTATTTATAAATTAGCTTTTAGTTATAAGGTGTTTTTTATGATTACTTTGTTTTTAAACAAAGTAACCTACTTTATTTGCGAAAAAGAAATAGTCTTTTACGAAAAATAATGATTTTATTCATTATTTTTCCCAAATTAAACTATTTGTTTGTAATTTTTTAGTTACGAAAAATTTTTTAATTTTATGAAAATATGACTTATTATTCTGCAAAACAACAATTTTATGAAAAAGAAAAATAATTGTGTAATTATAAAAAAAAAGTAGCTCTCTTAGAAAAAATCATAATCTTCTTATATTTTTTTATAAATTGGACTTTTTTTTTATAAAGTTTATAAATATATAAATTTAAAATACTATTTTAATTTATTTTAGTATTTTTTATTTTTAATTAGTGAAATGTAATAGTAGATTAATTTAATTATAATACTTTAAATATTTTAATTATATTTATTATTTATAACTATTCTATTGGCCGTAAAAAATAAAATTTTGTACTTTATTTTAAAATAGAATTATATAAAAATTTGTTTATATGATACTTTTTATAAGAAAATTATGCTTTATTTAAAAAGAGTAATATTTTTTCGTAATTATAAAATTATTTTTCTCATAAAATTATTTTTTTTGTATAAAATAAATCATTTTACAAAACAAATTATATTTTTATGAAATTAGAACTTTTTTCGCAATTAAGTAAAATCATGAAAAAATAGTTTAATTTATAAAAAAATATAAATAAAATTATAATTTTTCGTAAAAGAAATTATTTTTTTCGCAACAAAATAAATTATTTTGTTTAAAACAAAGTTATCATAGAAAATACCTAGTTATTAATTCTAAAAGCTAGCGTTTGAAAATACAAATGCAGCTTTTTGTTTTTTTTTTTTTTTTTTTACCAAACACTTAATTTCAATGTCGAAAAAATCATTTGCTAACAGCTGGAAGCTAAACGGTCAACTAAACAGGTGTGTGTGTGTATGTGTGTGTGTGTGTGTGTATATATATATATATAAACTCAACTTTTGAGTTGAAAAGGTAGAATTTTTAGTTTTCAGCCTAAAAGCTAGCTATTGTCCCTATATATATTTTGATGATACTAAAACTTATGTATTGGATGTATTAAAGTGTGATGCAAATATAAGTTCATAATTGAATTATATCTTTTATATACTTATTATTTACAGGGTGTCACAGTAGTTATAAATATACTATCATTACTATTAATCAATGGGGTGATTGACTAGAGTCACGGGAGTTACTATAAGTAACTACCGCTACCATATGAAATGAAGCCAAAAAGTTACTGGAGTTACCATAAGTTGCTACCATTGCCACCTAAAACCAGACAAAAAATATATCCGTTTACTAGCAATTGGAACTTGTCTGGAGTCATTTTTAGTGCATAAAAATTACACGTTAGAGCTTGGATTGAAGACAAATAAATATATGAAGCATCCAAATGAAGTGTAAGAGATTCCAAGTGATTAAAAATTGCCATGCAAGTTTAAATTTCAATAATCTTCTTTTATTCTATTCAAGAATACATTTGCTATTAAACTTATATTTTTTGTTTTCATTATTATTAAAAGCTATAATTTTAATTTCCATCTTGTATTAATTTGGCTTGTTAGGCATTGAGTGACTCAAAATCTTCTCTTATATTGGGTGAAATTCCTATAATTATTGTATTAGGTGACATACTAGAGAATTAAGGAGAAATCCCAGAGAACTAGGCGAAATCTTGATTCAACTATTATAAAGCATTGGTCACAATCTCGTATCACTAGTGGAACTGTAAATTAGTGTGATTTAAAAGAAGTGGATGTAGAATAAGAGATTGGCTTCAAACCACTATAAAATTGGCTAAGTTTTCTCATTCATATCCCTACTTTTTCAATATTATTGAATTTGTCAATGTATTTCATTTAAGGTGAGGAATTACATTGGAAATTTTAAATTCTTATTCACCGCCTTTAGGAATTGCCATACTTGGGTCAACAATTAGTATTAGAGTTTGTGCTCTTGCATTTCATAAAATCCTATGATTTTAAGAGCTAACAATCATTATGGTTGGTATTTTAAAGACTCCATTTGAAGAGGGACAATGTACGACCCTCCACTATTTTGTGGTTTAAATTACAACAAATGAAAGCTGAGAATGAGATTTCATATAAGGTCTAAAAGATATGCCCTTCGATAAATTATAGAGAAAGTGTCATTTGTTCCTATGGATGAAGATACTAAAGAGCCTAAGGATCCTTTAAGCTATACAATAAAAGATAAAAGAAAATTGGCTTTAAATGACAAAGCGGTTGATCTTTTGCTTTGTGCTCTTGATGACACTGAATTCAACCAAATTTCTACTTGTGAATCCACCAAGGAGATATGGAAAGTATTGAGGATGATAGATGAAGGCATTAGTCAAGTAAAGGATAAAAAAATGAATATCCTCACATCAAGTTTTGAAAATTTCAACTTAAAACAAGATGAGTCTATTTCCAACAATTACAAAATTTTTACAACTATTGCGAATGAGCTAAAAGACCTTGATAAAACCTTCACACAAAAAAGAGCTAATTATGAAGATCTGGAGATCTACCGGAAAGTGGGATTTCAAAGTTGATGCCATAGAAGAATCAAAGAATTTGAGTGCATTAATATTGAAGGAGCTAATTAAAAATCTACCCACTTATGAGATGAAGATAAACAAAAGACAAGAACTTAAAGAAAAGGAAGGAGTAAGCTTTACAAAGAAAGAGCGGTCCATTACTCTTAAAGCTACAACTAAGGAAAGAAATGAATCATCAAATGAAGATGACAAGCAAGAAATTCTATGTCTTGCTAAAAGATTTAACAAATTCCTCTCAAGAGAAAATTACAAGAAAAAGATTTTTTACAAGAACAAGGAAAAGCAAAATGTAAAACACAAGAATTATGTGCATACTATGAATGTAAGCAATCGGGCCATGTTAGACAAGATTATCCCACTCTAAAAAAAAGAAGGATTGAAGAGAAAGAAGATATCCAAAGGAAAAAAAAGAAAAAAAGGGCATATGCGGCTTGGAGTGAAAGTGGTACTTTAAGTGATGAAGGCTCATCGAAAAGCATAAAAGATGAGAGAGCCAATCTACAATTCATCGCATTAGACGATCAATAAGAAGAAAAGGAGGTAAATTCTAATTCTTATTCTTTTAATTAATTGCAAGATACATTTGATTAGTTGATGGAAAACTTTTTGATTTTTGCTAAAGAAAATAAATCTTTAAAAAAGAATTTGGTGCATTTGAAAAATGAGCATGAAAATTGTTTAATTGAGCCAAAATTTAATTTTGAGGAAATTTAAAAAGAAAAGGAAAAACTTTTATTTCAAGTGGATGAATTGAAAAATGCTTTTGACAAACTCTCTAGGGAGTATGAGAAAATCAAGAGTTAGCTTGTAGATTCAAAAGAATTAGCTTCTAGATTCAAAAGAATTATTGAGATATATTTTAATTGGAAGCAAAACTCTTGATAATATCATTACTTCACAAAAATATGTGTTTAACAAAGTGGGTTTGGCAACAAAGTGAATTTTAAAGAAAAGAAATATGATAGATTTTTCAAGAAAAATGAAATTCGGCCAAAAAATTTATCAAAATGCTTTTATTGCATTATCATTGTCATACTATGCACAAATGCCCTATTAAACTTAAGAAACCATATGCCATTAGGAAGGTTTGGATTGCAAAAGAATCAAAATAAATTCCTATGACCGTTTGGGTTTCTAAGACTGCTAATTTTGATGCACCCAAAAGAAGAAGGGTACCAATAAATACATAAAAAATTTTAACTTATAGGGAGAGTACAAGGAAAATAAATAAATATATACTCAAGAACTCATGAGAAAGCAAAAATGAGACAATTCTATTAGTGTTGGGAGCAAAAAAAAAAAAAATTGAAGAAATAGTAAGTATTGAAGAAATTTCATTTTGAACAATTTCCATCAACACATATCAAGTAAGTTCTATTAAACTTAATGTTATTTGATGCTATATAATGATTTTTTGATGATACTTGAGCATATTTGCATACTATTTGGCAATATTAAACTTCATGTGTTTATTGAGAACTAAACGATGAAGTTTGCTTTAAATTTCCGTCATTTAAAGTTCATTTCATATTTATTGCTAGTGTTTGCTAATGTTAAAATTATTTTGATGATATTTGTGATGATTGATTGATGTTGATGAATTCTTGATGTATTTTCATGATATATATTAATTCATTTATGCATATATTTTGTAACTGAGAGCAAAATGATTGAATTTAATTTAAATTTTAATCATTTTAAGTTCAATCCATATTAATTAGTGCCATTTGAATGATCTATAATCATGTGAGCATAAATGTATGAGCTAAGTGGCATATTCTCAATCTTTTTGTTGTCAACTGATATTCACCCTGTTACAATCTCTTCACTTCCATAATAAGTTTCACAGAATGTCTAGATTCAAAATCCAAACGAATAATGCTAGTTACGATTTTGTTACTCCCATTACCCATCAGGACTGTATAATTCTACAGGTTTTATTTTTTTGGGGTACATTTGGTGTATTATGGAAATTATGTTATAATTCTACATGTTCAATTTGAATTATACTTGATTTGTCATATATTTGTTATAATTTGCTTAGTCTTATGCTCATTATATATTTGGTACAATTTCTATGATTAGATATTTTTTTTAATCTTGAACTTTTGATGATTAGCGATAGTTTTTTATCTTAATGTGCTTAAATATGAGCTTTCACTTATTCTCTTTTAATTATATTTAATTAATCATTACTTCTTGTATTTGAAAGTAAGTTATAAATGATAGATTTGTTATAGATATAGGGAGAGATTATGATGGCTGCCTTGATTATGATTTGAATATAATTGAGTTCTTACTCATATCAATAGGGAGATCTTTTAAATAAATTTGAAATATATCCTTTGATAAATTATGTTGTTTGATTAAGGAGAAGAATAATATGGAATACTCTTAAACTTTATTGGTATATTTCTCTGCATCTCTTATTTTTTATTTTTAATTCTTGACAAAAAGAGGGGAAATTTCTAAAATATTTGATGCATATTTTCAAAGGGAGAAGCTTCAAAAAGAAGGAGAATAAATTTTGATTATTATCTACTTGTTATTTCATATGCATTTCATGATTACTCAAATGGAAATTGATATATTACTTGTATATGCATATTTTAAAGGTAAAGAATCATTGATAAAAAGGAGAGATTATTTTAAGCATTACTTATTTTGATTCTCCATCACTTACTTGGACAAAAAGGGGAGGATGTGCTTAAGAGAAAGAAGTATTAATGTTAAAGAATTTTGATGCTTTAACTGAGATAAGTTTTGTCGTCACCAAAAAGAAGAAGTTTGTTGTTCCTGTATATATTTTGATGATAAGTATTTAATATATTTAAGTGTGATGCAAATATAGGTTCTTAAATTGAATTATATCTTTAATATATTTATTATTCACATAGTGTCACGATAGTTACCAATAAGCCACTATCATTACTACCCAATTTTTTTTAGAACTGATCGTCAAGTACAGAAGAGTAACTGCCGTTATCATTAGTCACTATTGTTACCCTAACTAATTAATCACTACCGTGACTTAACTGATCAAAAGACACATAAGCAGTTAGAAGTTATTACCATTACTATTAGTCACTATGCTGACTGATTGGGGTCACAGGAGTTACTATAAGTAACTATAGTTACCATATGAAATAAAGCTAAAAGGTTGATGAAATTACTATAAGTCTCTACAGTTACCACCTAGAAACAGATAAAAAAATTATAGCTGTTGAAACTTGTCTTTAGTTATTTTTAGTGCACAAAAATTGCACGTTATAGCTTGGATTGAAGAAATATGAATATATGAAGCATCTAAATAAAGTATAAGAGATTCCAAGTGATTAAAAAGTGTCATCTAAGCTTAAATTTCAATAATTTTTTCTACTCTATTTATGAACATATTTGCTCTTAAACTTAAATCTTTTGTGTTCATGATTGATAAAAGTTATATGCTTAATTTCTATCTTGTAATAGCTTGCTTGTTAATCATTGAGTGATTTAAAACCTCAAACATTTGTTTGAAATATCTTGTATTGAGGAAATTATGTATAACTATTTAGGCGAAATCTGGATTCAACTATTTGTAAAGCGTTAGGCGTAATTTTGTATCACTAGTTAAATCTTAAATTAGTGTGATTTAGGATAAGTAAATATAGGAGAAGATATTAGCTCCGAACCACTATAAAATTGGTTAAGTTTTCTTATTCTTTTCCATACTCATTTCATTGTTATTGAATATGTCAATATATTGCATTTATGGTGAAAAATTGCATTAGAAATTTTAAATTCTTATTCACCCCTTCTCTAGGAATTGTGGCACTTGGACCAACACTAGTGTTTAAAAATATAAATGTAGCTTTTGATATAAATATATATTTTTTACCAAACACTTAATTTCAGAATTGGAAAATTCAACCACTAACTGTCAGAAGCTAAACGCTCAACCAAACGGGCACTTAATTTATATATATATAATAAAAACGGAGTTCAAGAGTTATTTAAAAAAAAAAAAAATCATGTATAAAGTAATAATTTAACCAAAATCTCACAAAAATGCATGTTCACAACTAATTTTACTAGATGTACAAATTCAATTAAAAATTCTTTTATCCCTTCCGAATCAAGAAAAAAAAAATACCAATCTTTTATATTATTGACTCTAGGTGATGTTTAATAATACCATTCAGCACTTAACACTAAATCGTTTTAAGTTTATTTAATAACTTGCGTTTTAAAAATCTCAGTTAAGTAAAACCACTTAAAATGGTAAATCAAAATTTTTAATTTAGAATTTATGTTGAATGCAATAAGTGATTAAATTTTTATGTATTTTTATAATTTAAAAATTATATCACTTATTTTATTCAATATTTAAAATTTAATACTTAATTAATTTTTACTTTTATCAAACACCACCTAATATTACATCAATAAAAAGTAAAATATACATATATGTGCTAGCCTATCTCTATATTAGCATCACAGGATTTGATACCTTTAATTAATGTGGGATTTTCGCTTCTCTCAAGTGGCAATTAGTTTTTTTTTTTTTTTTAAAATCTAATTATCACTTGACAAGCATACGATGGCTCAAGTGGATCATATCCATTCATAATTTGAGATCGAGATTGATTATCGCTTTGATATAGGAATGATAATTTTATTTGCCCATTAGGTATCTGACTCGGCTCTAATGAGATGAGTTTTATTGGCCATGCTTTATAAATAGGATGGGATGAGTTTTTTTAAGTTACGCTTGAGTCGGGTCCAAATAATGGTATAACCCGATCCAAATCCTACCCGATTATATATATTATATATATTTTCATTTTTTAAAAAATATTATATTTATTTAATTAATAATTTATTTTTTATGTGAAATATAAATTATATTGTATATATAACTAAAAATTTTTTTGAAGAGAAAAAAAATAAAAAAAGAAACATAAAACAAGTACACTGGATTTGTCCTATCACACTCGCTACTCAACTCGTTTCACGGTGGAGTGGATGACAAAGCAGGTATTTTATCTGTAAGCTAATTTAGTTAGAGTTTTACAAAACTCATCTCAATTCCGACTCTTTGCCATATCTAATATGATATTATGTAGAAAATAAATATAAATTAAAGAAAATAAATTTTAAAAATTAGTTGAAGAGTTTATTTTTATATTAAATACTTACTATCTTTAATCAATGTGAATTTTTCAGATTTTATTTATATCCAACCAATAACTATAAAGTTAGTGTCGAAAGTTTTATAAAAAATTTTATTTTCGCATTTCAACTTTTTTTTTTTTTTTATCAATGTTCAAATTTCTAAAATATAAATTTTTTTAATTAAAATTATTTGGTCAAATTTTCTTATCAAAATGTATTATTTTACCTCTTTTTTACATTTTATTCATTTCTCGTAACTGTCTGCTTATCTCTTTATTAAATTCACTTTCATTTTATTGAATTCTTTTTAAAAAAATAAAATTAAAAAAGAAAAGATAGAAAATAATAATAATAATAATAATAATAACTGAAGGAAATGTTCAGACAGATGAATGAATTTGCATATTTGATAATTTATAGGCATGAGTCTCAATATCTGCTGATCTGCTCGGAGCGTAACCATACTTGGAGGTTTCATACCCAGACGGGAATGAGAAGGTCGGAGTTAAGCATACGCCGGTTGAATGTAAGCCTACTACAAAGGCTACATGTACGTCGGTAATGGATGTTTATTCAAGAAGAAGAAGATGAAGAAATTCAGTTGAAGCCCATGCTAGATATCCAGGCTTAAACTATCATTAAGTCTAGCTCTATTGGATTTTTGACTTTTGAAAACATAGCCCAACTCTATTTGATCCAAGCTTGTCCCCATATTGATTATTAAATCAATATAAATTTGCAATTTAAAATTTTTTTTCCTACAATAAATTTAAAAATTATATATATACAAAGATAGTAATGAATGTTAAAAAAATAAACTTTTAATAAATAATTAGCACATAAAAGTTTTTATTTATGAAATTTCAATATAAATTAAATATTTTAAAACTCAGTTGACAAGTAAATTTATTTGCTCATTTTATGATTAGCTTCACATGTTAATTTTTATTATGACTCATTAAAACTCGATAGAAATATAAATATTTATTCTAAATTTTTACTTTTTCCTTATTAAAGTTTTAATTACCAATGTTTTGTTATTTAAATATAAAATGATATAAAATTTTTTAAATAAATATAATGAGGCTGAAATCTTATTGGTTGACTTTTAAGATTATCATTGAGTAATATTTATATAATTTGATTATTAAATTTACTTTAATTGTTGAATTCAAGTTAAGTTAAATTTTCATATAAAAAATATAAAAATTCAATGAAAATATAATTATACACAATAAATATTATCTAAATTATATAATCGTGCATGTTTAATATAATTAAAATGATGGCACAAAATAATTATAAATCTATACTATATATAAATGTAATGAAAATTTTAAATAAATTTAAATGTTTATAGAATTATAAACAAATTAATTTTTTTTAAAAGAATATACCATTATAAATAGAAATTTTGACACTTAATAATAAAATAATAAGATTTTGCTCATTGTTGTTAAATAAATTCTCAATTAGTGTATCTTCTTTTTTTTTTTTGCTGCGTCTTCTTATAAAACAAAAAGTAATTTTTATAATCTACAAATTATTAATAATGGTTAAAACAACTAATTTTAAAATTTATAATGGGACAAAATAATAATTTACAAAATGAAAGTCAAATTATAATTTCTCTAACTTCTTAATATTTGAATAATTAAAGTTAAAAGAATTTCTCTAGGTTCTAAATATTTGAAAAAATGATTTTGCTCATTATTATTAAATGAACTCTCAATTAGTGCATCTTTTTTTTCTGCCGTATTTTTTTATAGAATCAAAAGTAATTTTTCTAATTTATAAATTATTATTAATAGTTAAAAAAATTGATTTTAAAAGTTATAATTGGACAAAGTAATAATTTACAAAATGAAAATCAAATTAAAATTTCTCTAACTTGTTAATATTCAAATAATCAAAGTCAAAAAAATTTATTTAGTTTCTAAATATTTGAAAAAAATTAAAAATATAAGTTATTCTAATTGAATTTTTTTTATTTGAATTAAATATAATTAACTATATATTAAATAATAATTATTTTATTCTCTCCTTATTCTAATTAAATTCATTTTTTATTTAAATTAAATTAGATAATTAAATTATTAAATTATAATAACTATATAATTATAAATTTATAATTATATTAATTATATATTAAATAATAATTGTTTTATCTTTTTTTAATCTAATTGAATTCACTTTTTCTTATTTAAATTAATTATAATTAAATATTAAATATAATTAATTATATATTAAATAATAATTATTTTCTTATTTTCTTATTTTAATTGAATTTATCATTTATTATATAAATTAAATATAATTAGATTATTTAATTAATAAATAACCATTATCATAAATGCACAATTAAAAATAACTTAGTGAGAAGCTCTTACGTAAATGTGTTTTCTCCTCTCTTCCATACATTTATATATAGCATAGATTATGATTAAGATTTCAATTATGAAATCAAACCAAATAAATAAGAATAGTCGTATTTACACATTGATGTATAATCTAATAGTAAGTGTATATTTACCTGGACAAAACCTAAAATCGATTCTTCTTCCTAATGCTAAAAAAAAAAATAAAAAAAAAAAAAGAATATTCATATTTAGAAGATATTTGGTAATAATGAAAATGAATTGTTGAAAAAATTGACAGTTTTTTACATTGTAACAAGTCCAAAATTACTTGCACTGGAGACACAGAAAACATTGTTCTCATTTCAAATATGGGATTTGCAAACCCTAAAACCAAGAGAATGAAGAAATTGGAAAATTCAAAGCAACCAATCAAAGTGCAAGTTTGTCATCATACCACAAAAAATAATCACTCATTCTGCTTACACATAGCCAAACTTTGTTATAATAAATATCAATAATCATACAGTAAATCCTATTTCTGAGAGACCCTACAAGCTATCTAACTAATCAAACAACTACATCATCACACAAATCCCACAACCTCAAATGCCAATCTTGTAGCTAGTTTCCACCATTTTTCTTCCCTCTATGGCAATGTTATCACTTCCATTGTATCAATGATTCATCTCCAGCTTCTACAAAAGATAAATTTAGCATTAAATTCCCTGAGGTTCCATTTAAATAAAAATGAACTTAGATTTGTTTTTCAAGTGAAAAATCATAAAACAAAAAAAATCGACTAAACATTAAATTTAACTATCCATATTTTTTATGCATCGGAAATCCTTGAGGAGGAGGAAAGTAGTCAGGGTTTGAACTTTGAATCTCCTACACCGCCAGGCAAGCATTTGGCCATTGGACTCTTAGCCGAACGACAAATATCCATTTCTTTCAAAAGACTATTTATTTACATGGACAATGATACTTTTAATTTAGTAAAAGTGATTTCATGCCAAAAGTAATACCTTTCCCTGGAACAATTATAACAGGTGCTGCTTTACAGTGGTGGAAACAATACTCGCTCACACTTCCCTGCAAGACACTGTAAGAAAACAGTAACAAGACATTATTCAATGAGATGTTTTGTGAATGAACCATATATGAGAGAGAGAGAGAGAGAGAGAGAGAGAGAGAGAGAGAGAGAGAGAGAATTTATACCTTTGAACTATGCCTCTGCCTCTGGTACCCATAACGACAGCTGCAGGCCTTAAACTTTCTGCTTCTTTGCAAATAACCTTGCCTGCATCTCCTTCTACAATCCGAGCTACACTCTTCACCTAATTCCATACAAATCAGACAAAATATTTTAGGAAGGAATTCAATTCTTGGAGACTACTTGCCCCTTAATAAGTTTTTAGAAAGTTTCAAAGGCAGTTGCAAAGTTTGAATATATAATTTCACATATGATTACGCTTAGCTGCTTAGCTATTGTTGGAGTTCAGCAAAAAGATCATTGTAAGAATGCATGGGCAAAACAAATATGCCTAAAGAGACAAGATAAAATTTATTATTACAGGTTATAATTAGTGAATCCATCAATTAGAGTGAAACAAAACTGGTATAATTTAACCAAAAGATGCAAACTAAAGATTATGAATGCAAAATGCATTGTCATTAGACTAATATCTCTTTTCTCAACCATTCACTAATCAATGGATTCATACTTTCATTTGGTTAAAGGCATGAAATAGCTATTCCTCACTTACATGTGGAATTTATACCTCACAAATTACAAAGGAAAATTCTTTATTTTGCGAAAGAGTTGTAGGATGAGAAAACACAATTAGTGTTGATTGGTGAGTTTAAAAGAGTTGTGTTCTATTAAAATCATTATCATTTCCATTTCCAATTGATAAGTCAAAATTCTCACTTTTCTTCCCACAAACTCATTAGTGAATTACTTTGTTTAATGCAATTGTAGTGTATAGCAAAACTCATTAATAAAAATATCTATCATATATACATAATAATAGTAATTACAATTTAAAATTTTAACAAAAATTGAGATCATTAAATAGTTAATTTATAGAATAATTATTCGTTCTTTAAAAAGAAATTCACAGCCAAGAATCCCATTAACCAAACCAAAATATAATTAAAGAAGACGCATAATGAAACTCTAAAATATGAAATAATGACTTATAGCAATGAATAAAAAATAAACAATTCAACAACCAAACTTTCAAGTTAATGAATATAAGGAATTAAAATCTGCGTGTAAAAAGAAAAGACAATATATAAATTAAATACGGTTTACTCACCATGACAACCTGAAAAGCCTCCACAGCAAGTTTCTCCATAAGCCCTTGAGTCATGTCGTACACTACATCATTCTTAACACCTATATATAGTATATATAAAGAAACCCATGAAAATAAAGAAAACCCAATTAATTATTTACATACAAAAAAAAGAGAGAGAGAGAGACATACTGGAAACAGCATGTACAAGATGAATAGTATCAGCAAGCCTGCAGAAATGGATCAAAGCCCAATCAAAGGCGTGCTTGCTATTGGGTCCATGATCAATTGCGATAAGAATATCTCTGCCTCTTCTTCTCTCTCCATTTTCTCTTTCTAGCTCTGGTTGTGGAACCACTGGGATCAACGATGGTAGCTTTACTTCTCTCCAATTGTACTCTTCTTCTTCATTCAGAACCTCCATTTTCTTCGATTCTCTGTTTCTCTCGCGGCCAATTATAATTCTTGATGTCTGATTTCCAAAACCCAAATCACCGAATGGTTCAATTTGATCCTTTTTTTTTATTTTTTTCCAGTTTTATAGAATGAGGCATTGGACTTTTCTGGCAGCCACCGAAATTGACGTGTTTGAATTTGAGTGCGTTTGAAATAATTTCACGTTTGTGTATGAGTAACAGCTGGCTTCATTTTTACTTATTTAAGCCGTCTTCTTTGGCCCAAACCAATACCAAGTGTTATTTCTTTTGTATGTCTTTACGGAAACGGGTAAGGTGAACAAATATTTTTCTATTTATATTTTTTTATGCTAGATAAAAGGTGGTTGAAAATTTAAAAATTATAATAGCCAATCACACTGACAATTTTATATTTTCATTCCTTTTTAGTAAGTGGCGATGTACTTAATTATATTTAAAGTTGTCTTTTGTTTTTTATTTTTTTTTTAATTTTTAATTTATATTTATTATGTAAAAATTTTAATTAATTAAAATTATGAATTTTTATATATTATATAAATTTAATATTTTCAATTATTAAAAATCATAAAAAATATTTTTTAATTTTTACATAAATATTATTATTAAAAAAATTTTGCACATACAAAATTATTACAAAAAATAATTTTTATATATAAAATTTTCATACATAAAAAATACTTACTGATCATGTATGAAAATTATTTTTAACATTTTTTTATTTGATTTTTCAATATTATTCACTTTTTAATATTTCATAAGAAAGTTTATTTATTTAAAATTTCTTTTAGTATATGAAATTTATTTTTACTATAAAATTAATTTTTGATATTCAATAATATATAATAAATATAAAATTATTAAAAAAAAATTGATACAATTGGTATCTATATGAAAAAGCGCATGCAGAGATACAGTGTCACGCCCTGAACCCGAGGGCACGTGACCGGCACTAGGACACGGAAAATGCATATGGCTACCAGTGCCTGTAGTAAGCCTGATCTCACACAACCCAACAAACCAACACATAATAGGGTTACGAACCCACACGTCAAGCAGATCCAAACCAATATCAATTTAAATCAAAGTCACACTGGGCTAACAACTTTATTATCTCATAAATAACAATTATAACATAATAGTGGATCCTGCTTAACAACCAAGTTCCAACTCAAAATATACATAGTAACTGATAATCACATAAAATACAAGTAACAAAGATAACATTGCGGAGTTCTATAATTACAATACAATTATGAATATATTATTTACATTTCTCAATACTTAATAATATGGACTACTGCCGAAAGAAAATTGGCAGTTTACTTAGTTTACAATTCCTTTACAGGCTCATTCTCCGACATGAAAAATAACAAATTGAATAGGAATGAGCGTCCGACTCAGTGAATAATCCTAACTAATATATTAAACTAGTGTCATATAGGCAGGTTTCTAATGTTTGTGCTATGCATCATATCACAGAGACAGACAAATTATACAATCAAGCAAGGATGAGATACGATCTACAATACCATACTAATAACCAATGTGGGGAGCCGATCTCCTATCCTGACTCTCTCAATCCAATAATTTGTGTCTTATGTCCAATGGGCCCAGCCGTCATTGGTCTGTACCAAGCAGCCCTGACCCGACTGATAGCGACCCTAGCGATGAGCAGACCCGGCCAGCATACACCAGTCATAGCTCATCTTCTCAATCTATCATAATCCCAATTATAACCATAATCATAACCATACCCATGATTATAGGTGGTACTGTATCTTCTCAACCTCCATCCGTTAACCACAATCACAGTATAACATAGAATAAAAAATATCGATTCAACGTTCACAATCAAATGTTACATGCATTTATGCAATAATAGTGCATAATATATATATATATATATATATATATATATATATATATATATATATATATATATATATATATATATATATATATATATATATATATATATATATATATATATATATATATATATATATATATATATATATATATATACAGTAAATGCAAATGCATATGGAATAGAGTAACATATTAGGGAGTGTCACTCACCTAATTGACGACGCGTTTGACTGGCTTCCCTCGGAAATGCAGCCTTTGGAACTAGGAAGACGCTCAAACACCGACACTGGACAACAAAGGATATCATCAGAATATGAACGACTCATATAACCAGACATAACTTAAAGAACATTAAGACTCTTATCGGGATCTCGACAGAACCTCACTAAACTCGGATATCACCCCAAAGTCAACAGAGCACAAAACCCTTCTAAAATAGGCTTAACAGTCAATACTACCCAATACAACAGAAAATATAATACTTCTAAAATAACCTTAACAGACAACACAATCTCAGCGACCCCTCCTGAGTCCACCCAACTCATACTCAACAACAGATTCAACAAACTCATAACAACTAAAAACTAGAATCCGATAAACATAATATAACTCACTTAACAACTGAGATATAAGAGTTTTGGGTTTACCCTCACAAATTTCGATTATACGGACGTCGAGAGTTGCACCGGAATGACGAAATAGAATTGCTGGACTGCCCCATGCGCCGTTGCAAAGCAAGTTCACCTCGACGCCAGGATCACGAAAATCACTTTCACTCGCCATCAGTCGCCGCCGTCTCGCCGAAAAATGCCTTCAACCGTTCGGTTTCTTCATCTCTGATCTCCGCTTCCGGTGAGTCTCAGGGGACGAGGTAAGTACCAAACAAAAGCTCTCGTCACCAGGAGTCAAATGGAACCGACCTTGCTCGATTTGGCTGCCGAAATCGGCCGAAATTTGCATTTGAAGTCTTGGCACCGGCGATCCTTCTCTCCTCACGTACGTCGCCATGCGTCGCCCGATCAGGGTGCTGCCGCTTCCCCTGGAGTCGCCGGACAATGCTCTACCCAATACTGGTGGCGGTGCTCGACACCTCCAGCTGGAACCCCACCAACCGTCCCTCTCTCTCTCTCTCTCCTCCTCTCTCTTCCCATTCAACAGCCAATCACAATGCTCCATTTCTTCCTCTTCTTTATTCATTTAAAACATACTTATATATAATAATAATAATAATAATAATAATAATAATAATAATAATAACACCGATAATGATACTAATAACAATAATAATCATAATAATAATAATAATAACAAACCATAATTACATAATAATAATTCAATTAATAAAACTTATTCATAATAATAGTAATTATAATGAAATCCCAAACTTCCGGTAATTTATATAATTAGCAATATAATTTCGATTAATCGAACATAATATTAATTTCCGATATCAAAATATAAATTCTTCAAATAACCATTATAATATTTTCATAACTAAATATATATAATACTTCTTCAATTCTATATATACATATAATATTTAAATAAAACTACCATTAATAATATATATTCAAATAGTATGAATATATATAATTTAATAAAATATAACTTCAATATTTGCTTAAATAAATAAAATATTAGAATAATACATTTCCGTACAAAAATAAGATTTTAAAAAAATAATTAAAAATTTAGAATATTTCATACAGTTTCATTAATATGTTAATAATTAAATTATTAATGTTAATAATTTTTATGTACAAATATCAAAATATTTTTTACAATTTTTAATATTTGAAAATATTAAATTTATATAATATATAAAAATTCAAATTTTTAATTAATTAAAATTTTTACATAATTAATAAGATAAATATAAATTATAAAATAAAATGAAAAAAAAAAGAAGGTATGGTTGCCACTATGAAGTGGCAACCATGCAACAGATTATTTTATTTTGAATTCACAGTGGTAATCATATAACAAATTATTTTATTTTAAATTTTTATATATTATATAAATTTAATATTTTCAAATATTAAAATTATAAAAATATTTTGATATTTGTACATAAAAATTATTAACATTAATAATCTAATTATTAACATATTAATAAAACTGTATCTTTGTATGTGTTATTCATATTGATATCAACTGTATCAAGTTTTTTTTAATAATTTTATATTCATTATCTATTGTTAAATATCAAAAGTTAATTTTATAGTAAAAATAAATTTGATATACTAAAAGAAATTCTAAATTAAATAAACTTTCTTATGAAATATTAAAAAATAAATAATATTGAAAAATTAAATAAGAAATTGTTAAAAATGATTTTCATGTGTGATCAGTAAGTGTTTTTCATATATAGAAATTTTATATGCAAAAGCTATTTTTAGTAATAATTTTTATGTACAAAATTTTTTTAATAATAATATTTATGTAAAAATTAAAAAATATTTTTATAATTTTTAATAATTTAAAATATTAAATTTATATAACATATAAAAATTCATAATTTTAATTAATTAAAATTTTTACATAATAAATATAAATTATAAAATTAAAAATTAAAAAAAAAAGATATAGTTGCCAAGTGGCAACCAAACAAAAAAAATGAAAAAAAAGGACATAGCCATTTAGAGTGGCGATGTCCTTAAATATAACTAAGTACATCACCACTTAGAGTGGCGATGTATCAAAAAAATGAAAAAATAAAATCGCTAGTGTGACTGGCGATTATGATTTTCAAATTTTCAACTTTTTTTCACTTGGCATAAAAGAGTATAGATGAAAAAATATTTTTTCACCTAACTCATATATGTAAATATTTTTTTTTAACCTTAATTATGTAAAAGTCCCACGGAAACGTATGTAGCTTTCTTCATAATACCAGCCAATGATTAATAATTAATCTTGACCTTGATATCATCCAAAGGGATAAAGAGAAAAAAAAATTCAAAATATGTATGCATCCCACTCAAATCAGAAATGTAGAAGAATTGTATAAGACTTGTTTTTTGTTTTTGAGATATATTATATATCATTTGGGCTGGTTGGGTTTGATTAGGCATGGATAATTTAAAAGTATTTTCTCAATAAATCTAATTGTATTTTGGACAAGCTCAACAAGCCCTCTGCCCGTGTGCAGTCTAATAAGCTCCCAATCCACATGTAATCCATGGAGTCCAGCTAGGCACTCGCACTCTCACATTGATGGCCGAAGACTAATTTGAGTACTCCTTCAGCTCTACTTTTTCAATTAAGAGTTATCTACAAACTAAACATTTAAAGATAAAGAGTCTTATGGTATGAGAGCTCTTCATCAGAAA
This sequence comes from Reutealis trisperma, assembly GCA_947687605.1. Lineage (NCBI taxonomy): Eukaryota > Viridiplantae > Streptophyta > Magnoliopsida > Malpighiales > Euphorbiaceae > Reutealis > Reutealis trisperma. Next base: position 762,383 of record CANTUT010000347.1, on the reverse strand, counting down.
ATGGCTTATCCCATCCTTAATTTTAATCCAATTACTTACTTGATGTAAGATATAGGACCGCTCCTATACCCACACATGAGATATTAAATCATATTTGTCTAAATATCATATAATTTGTCACAGTCGCGTATGTCCATTAATCACATCATCTAACCATCAATTAAAAAAGAAAGTTCACTAAATATAAAATGTATAGATACCACCCATTTCAAGTAGTTTACTATCAATTTTTTTGTCTATTTATTTTCTCTCAAATATTCTAGGTCTATAAAAAGTTATATTTTTTCTTAAAACAAAGATTTCATTCTTGTTATTAACTTAAGCCTTGAATGACTATATCAAGTCAAGATTTGGCCTTTTGATATTTTTTTCTTTCTATAGATTAAATCCAAAGATATCTTTCGAATAAGCCTAAAAATCCAACCTAATATTCTCTTCGATCATCTAGCATAGATCACTACACATATCATAATATCAATAGAAATGTCGAGAAAATATATTTATTACATAAATATGAGTACAAAAGTATCAAATGGATATGGATAGCAGCTTAATTAAAATAAAATAAAATCAAATATTTTCCTGCTTATAAAGGCAGGATCTAAGCTTAGGGACGAACATCGGCAAAAAAATTGAAAATTAAAACTTATGGAAATCAAAACCGAACCGAATCAAATAAATCCTTAAATCGAATTTTAAATTTTAATTTAGTTCGGTTCAATTAAAAATCAGTTTTCTAATTTGGTTTTTATTTTTTATATATAATATAATATATAAATATATATTAATAATGTATAAAATATATAATATATAAAATAATTATTTATTAAATAACATATAATATATAAAATAAAAATAAAAATAATATTAAAAGTATTAAAAATATATTTAAATATATAATTTAAGTTTTTCGGTCAGTTCAATTTTTTAACTTCTAAAATCAAACCGAAAATTGAAATTATTTAAAATCTCAAATCGAATTGCTAATCGACTATTTAATAACCGAACTAAACATATAATTTTAGTTCGGTTTGATTCAAAAAATGGTCCAATTCAATTTTTGCTCACACCTATCTAAGGTATACAATTAATTGACATTTATAACAATTCAATATAAAAAAGAAAATAAAGTCAAATAAATCAAATATTTTCCACTTATAAAAAGTAAACTCCAAGATGTACAATTGAAACTATAAAAATTCAATATAAAAAGAAAACAACATCAAATAAATTAAACATTTTGTGCTTGTAAAAGTACGGTTCAAGAAGTCTTAAGACTTCAACCTTAGTTTAGAACGTCAGCCTTAGACATCACTTCTTAATCATTTGAATTAGGTATCTCATTTTTTTAACCACTGAAGTGGTATTTAATAACACTATTAAAATTAAAATTTTTAACGTTTAGTCATTTTAAATTTATTTGATAATTATGTTTTAAAAATTTAAATTAAATAAAAAAACTACTTAAAATGACAAGTCAATTTTAATTTAAAAATTATATTGAATAAAATAAGTGATTAAATTTTTAAGTATTTTTATTATTTAAAAATTATATTACTTATTTTATTTAACACTTAAATTTTCAACAATTAAAGTTTATTTTGTGTTCTTTTACAATTTACCGCTATATTAGTAAATAATACTACGTTTGGTATATATGAATTAAGTTGGGTTTAATAGTCCCAAAAATTTAACTAACTCATAAGATCGATATTATCTAAAACCTAGTCTCCTATGTTTTTAGTAATCTTTTTTCTATGGAATTACTGATAGAAATTAAGTTGAAAAGGTATATGTGATTTGAATTGGTATAGATTAACCTCACGAATCAATTGAGTTTAATGAGTTTGGGTTAATATTGTTAAAATATTAGACCAAACTAATTAGGTAGTCAAATCTAAATCATTATGTACTCATATATTTTTGATGTATTTTTTCAATATGAGATTAATTTTTAACAATTACCAATCTCATTATTTATGAAATTTTAATCCTTAAAATAATCTCACTTTTTTACTTTGTCTCAAAGATAGTCTTAGTTTTCTAATTTATTTCTCCATTATTCTTAACCCTAGAAATAAAGAAAAATGCTTGCCTTTTATATGAAAATACGAATCAACTATGAAAAGAGCAGACAATTGGCTGTAAAGAAAAAGAAATTTGTCTTTCGAGAGGTAATTTGATTTTTTTTTAGTTTAATTATTTAAAATAAGTTATTTTGGGTGACTAATGAATAAAATCCTTTGGGTTAATTAATTTTTATATTTGGATTATCTTCCCTCTATACATATGATACATAAATTTTTTAACATATAATAATTACTATGTTTAGAAATTCCTTGAATGCATAAAAATTAAAAATAATTAAAAAATTAAAAATAAAATAATTTAATTATGATTAAAAATTAATTATCAATAAATGCCATGCTCCGAATCTGAGGGCACATGACTGGTACTAAGACACGGGAAATACACATGGCTACCAGTGTCTGTAGTAAACCTAACAGAAACACACAACAAAAAGCCCAAAACTGTAAAGGGATATGGGGCCAAATAAGTTAAGCAGATCCAAATAAATATCAATACAAAACAAAATTACATTGGCCCAATAACTTGCTTATCTCATAGATGAAATAAATTATAAAGGGTTCTGCTTAACAACATTATCTTAACTCAATAGTTACATAATTGAATATTAAACAAGATACAAGTACAAGATATAACATTGCGGAGTTCTAGAACTATAATTACAAATATACATATATTACATACATTTCTTAATACCGAATAATACAAACTACTGCCGAAGGGAAATTGACAGTTTACTCAATTACAACTCCTTCACATGCTCATTCCCTGACCTGAAAACAACAAAGTGAACATGAATGAGCGTCCGACTCAGTGAATGATACAAGCTAATATATTAAACTGGTACCCCACAGATAGATTTCTAATGCACATGCAATGCACTATGTCATAGAGGTAGACAATTTATATCACTAAGTAAGGATGAGATACGGTCCACAGTATCACTTTAATCTCATAATGGGGAGTCGATCCCCCTATCCGGGCTCTCTGAATATAATAATCTGTCTCTTATGTCCAATGGCCCGGTCAATACTGGTCTATACCAAGCGGCTCTGGCGATGAGCAGGCTCGGTCAATATCCACCAGTCATAGCTTATCTTCTAAATCTCAACAGAATCATAATCATAATAGTAACCATATCCATATTCATATCAAAAGTTCATAAGTGGTACTGTATCCTCCCGACCTCCATCCGTCAAACACAATCACAATGCAGTACAAAATATAGAAGATTAATTCATTATTCACAATCAAATATTACATGCTTATATGCAATAGTAGTGCATAATATACATATATATATACAAACAGAAATGCAGATGTATATGGAAACAGGATAATACATTAGGGAGTATCACTTATCTAATTGACAACGCTTCTGACTGGCTTCCCTCGGAAGTGCAGTCTTTGAAACTCGGAAGGCGCCAGAACACTAACACCTCGCAATAACGGATATTATCAGGATAAGAATCACACTTAACTAAACACAATTAAAAAATTATTGAGATTTTGATTGAGGTCTCGACAGAATCACACTAAACTCAACAACAAACTCGGCAACTCAACAATTACTCTAAAGACTGCTAAACATAATATAACTTATTTAACGACTGAAATACAAGAGTTTCAGATTAATCTTCATGAATTTTGATCATATGGATGCCAAGAATCGCGCTAAAATGATGAAACAGAACTACTGGACTGCCCCCACGCGCCGCCGTCGGCCGACCATGTGCCATCGCTGCTAGTGGCAGATCTAGGTGATCTCCACATCAGTAAGTTCATCTCGATACCAGGATCACGAAAATGGTCACCACTCGCCGTCACTTGCCCTCCAGCCGCCAAAAAATACCTCCAAAAGTGCGGTTTTAATTTTTTCGATCTCCTCCTCTGGTGATCCTCAGGGGGCCTGGTTGGTACCAAATTAAAGCTCTCATCTTCAGGAGTTGAATGACACCAAAATCGCTGGATTCCACAGCCGGAATCCGCTGAAAAATCAAATTGAAGCTTCGGCGCCGTCGGAGCTTCTCTCCTCTTGTACGCCACTGTTCGCCGCTTGATCAGGGTGCCGCTGTCTTCCTTGAGGTCGCTGGACGGTGGGCTAGCCACTGGTGATGGCGGTGCAGCCCACCGCTGGACGGGTGGTGGTGAAACCACCACCTAGGTCTCTCTCTCTCTCTGTGTCTCGCCCGTCTCTGTTTCCCCCTCTCTCTCCCCGTCTTCCTCTCCTTGGCTGCCAGCTAGCAGCCAATTGCCTCTCTTCTTTCTTGTTTTTTTTTTTTTTGCTTTTCCCTTCTTTTCTTCTCTTTTTCTTCCCACCAACGTATAATAATAATAATAATAATAATAATAATAATAATAATAATTTATAATTTACATACTAATAATACAATTAATAAACTTATTCATAATAATAATAATTATAATAAAATTCCGAACTTCCGGTAATATATATAATTAGCAATATAAGTTAGATTAATCAAACATAATATTTATATTCAAATATCAAAACATAATTTCTCCAATAACCATAATAATATCATAATAATATACATATATAATATTATAATAAAATTACTATTAATAATACATATTCAAATGGTATAAATATATTTTAATAAAATATAACTTTAATATTTACTTAAATAAATAAAATAATAGAATAATACATTTCCATACAAAAATAAAATTTTGCAAAAATAATTAAAAATTCAGGGTATTTCAATAAAAATTATTATTAAAAAATTAAAATAATTAAAAAGAAATGGAAGCAACAATAATTAATTTTTATTATAATTAAATTGTTTTAATAATAATTAAATATTAACAAATAATAATTAAAAATTAAAAATAATAATTAATTATTATTAATATTTTTATTATTAGATTAATAGTAATAAAAATTAATTTAAAAATAATTTAATTATTTATAATTAAAAATATTTTTAATTATTAAAAAATTAAATAAAAAATAATTAATTTTAATTATTTTGTAATTTTTTTAATTATTATGATTTTAATTCAAATTTTAATTATTTTTTAAAAAATAATTATTTTAAAATAAATAATAATTAAATTATTTTTAATGATTATTAAAAATAATTTAATTATTTTTAATTAAAAGTAATAAAAATAATTTAATTATTAAAAATTAATTTAATTATTATCAGTTTTCCACGTGCCATGTCAACTAACAAGTGCCACATGTGTAAAAGATTAATAATGCATTAGCAGCAAGCCATTGAATTTGCTAATGAAATGAACCACATATCTTATTTTACTAAAAAAAAAAAATTACAAATTCTTATTTGCAAATGCGCGAAAACACATGAAACTTTTTTAAATTTATCTCTAAAATTTTAATATCAAACAAGGTTTAAAATTAATAATTTTATAATTTAATTAAGTTTAGAATTAACACTAATTTTAAAAATTACAAATCTATTTATCAAACGTATTGTTAAAGTACTCGTTGGTCATCACCTATCCTGCAAGCGAATCCAACTTTAAAATCTATTATATTTTTAATAATTAATATATATATATATATATATATATATATATATATATATATATATATATATATATATATATATATATATATATATATATATATATATATAGGCTTATTGAATTAGTAGTTTATTATCTTTATTTATATTGTGATCTATTGTTAAATGATAGAAATTTATTCTTTTCAATATAAAAAATGAAGTTCATGTAAAATTATAAAATTATAATTACTAAAATATTATAGTACGGTATAGTTAATTGTATATTCACTTTTTTTTCATCTTTATTTATGATGTAAAATTTTGTAATAAAAATCATTACAAATGATATAATAATTTTCATTATTTACATTCAAGTAAGAAAAATTAAATGTAAGAACTTTTAATAATAGACATTATTATAAATTATAAAATGATTTCTATTATTTACATTTAAATAATAAAAGATTAAGCGCCTAAGATTCTTGCATCACTTTTTACTAAATATATTATCATAAACTATAAATTATGATGAATTATAAAACAAGATTAATCAAGAAAAAAAATCCCGATTTTTTTTGATAAATATTCATATATTTTGATTAATTTATCATAGACAATTTTAGTATTAATATAATACTAATTATGTGTAAAAAATTAATTTTAAAACATGAATGTACACTAAATGTATAGATGATCTTATTACTAAAATAAAATAGAAATTTAACTTTTTCCTAAAAAATCAAAATATAATTTTAATTCTAGTTTCAATATTAATTATGATATTATTATTATTATTATTATTATAGCTTATAAGATATACAACATTTGTTATCTATATAATAACATCTTTTTTTTGTTTTATACTTTTAATATTAATTAAAGAATTTTAAATAATGTATTGAATAATATTTGATATCCTCAAAATAATATTTTAGATTTTTTTTAAAAAGATTTTATTAAAAAACTATAATTATATTATAAGATTATTTATAGTAATAATAGTTAGTACAGAATATGACTATATATTACTCAGGAAATGATTTTTTTATTTGATATTTTTAGGTATTTGAACTTATCATTATATTAAAGTATTAGTTTTATTTTAAGAATTCATTTTAATATTTACTTTGTCTTAATAAAAGATTGATTTCTAAATTAATGAAATATGTATTTACTATTATTATTTATAAGAAGAAGAATAAATAATTTAATCAATAATTTTTAAATTATTTAAAGAACATATATGAAATAAAATTTTTTGAATTAAAATATTCATTACTATTCTCATTCCTTAGTTAGGGACTCTTCAATATGGGATTAATCAATGATTATTATAAGTAGTATGTTAATGGAGAATATTATTTGAGAGAATCATTATTAAATAAAAATAGTTAAAAGAGTAGGAAAAATCCAATTCCAGAATTGTGAATCGAAAACTTCTAGCAACCTCTTAGCGTTAGCAATAGAAATAAAATCATACTTCAGAAGAAAAATAGAACAGAAAGAGAGATTAGAGAAAGGCGCTCAGAGGATTTAAGAATGGATTAGAGGAGTTGTCCTCATAATACTTATCAGATTAACGAGATTATAATCTAATCATCATCGCACCATTCTCTTCTCTTTAATTTTTCATAAATGTATAGAAACAGAGAAAAAAGGGTAGCAGATCTGGTTTTTTAAAGAAACCACGCAGCTGCCTCCGATGGAGGAATATTGGGTAGGGTTTTGCTTTACCACCTGTTTTTATAGCCAAGATTGACCCCAAAGTGCATGGACTTGGATCTCCTAAATGGACCTATTGAGGCCCAATGTTTGATTAGCTTTCCATAGAAAATGGCACAAGAAGAAATTATATTAGTGGAAAAAGCAAGGAAAATTCTATTTCCAACCTTCTCTTTCTCTACATTCTCTTTCTTTTCACAATATTTTTTTATTTAAAATTTTCTTCTCACAATTCTTATTTTTTCTACACTTTTATTATTTTTACAATTCTTTTTTTCCCAATTAAAAAAAAAAATTTACAAATATTTTTACTTTGAAATTCTTATCTTTTACTTAATCTTTATCTTTTACTTTCACTATACCCTCCACGCTTTCATAATAGCGATTTTTATAAAATCAAGAATAAATCAAGCTCAAACACATAGATCTTAAAAAATAAAAAAGAAACCCTGGTGCCCAAAATTGAAAACCAAAGTATAAATTAAACCCAAGAAGAACGAAATTATCTAATCAGCAAAAAGAAAATAGAGAAAGCATCGAATTATTGTGTTGAATTTGATAAAAGATGAAAATATCTAAGTAAATCTTGTATTTTCTATTAAGGCAGCAAGATACTCAGTTTCACCGTGACCTTGCATTTCTGCTTTTAAGAACAGTGCCCAGCAAACCCAATGAGAAGGGGTTGTAATTTTTTTTTTTTTAATTGGAAAAAAGAGGTTGTAAATTAAAAGGGTAAAAAAGAAAAAGTGGAAGTTGTGGGAAGAAAATTTTAAGAGATTATAAAAAAATGGAGAGTGTAAAGAAAGAATGAGAGGTTGTAAATATAATTTCCCAAAAAGAAAATTTTAAGTTGGGCCTCTACCAAATCAGAATCAGATCCATTAATCCAACCATAATATATACTATTTTCATTTGCATTAGATTATCTCAGATGTGTGTATATACATAAAGAAATGCAATTATTGACTTTGGACAACCACAGCATAATTAAAATAGTTTCTGTTAACCTAATTCTGGTCTACCAACTACCTAAATTCTTTTGTGTTGCTTGCTACTGTAAACAAAATATTAAGGAATAATGAACCAATTAGTGCACCTAATGAGCTGCCAGTATGACCTTCTACTCCTGGTTTTTAGGACAAAAAGCTTTAAATTCAAGTTACTTATTGAAGTACATATGGCTGCACCATTTCTTTAATTAAGAATTAAATTTGTATTAATATCCTCTTAATAAGTTCAATGTAGCATATTAAATCTTCAGCATTATCCTATAATGAGGATGAAGTTTTAGAAAAAATGATCATTGCATTAATACATATATTGTCTCTTTGACCAAGTGGTTCATAGTTAATTTGAATATTTGCCTTTCATATTACTTTTTTTTTTTTGAGCATAGGGAGGAGGAATCGATTATGAATCTAGCCTTTCATATTACTTAGTTTAACCTTTAACGCCATATATAAATAATTAGAAAATTATGTGCTTGTCCATGTTTTGAAGTCAAATATCGATCTTGAGTCTAACTTTTCTTATTATTTAGTTTAACCTTCAACGTCATATATAAATAATTAGAAAATTATGTGCTCGTCCATGTTTTGAAGCCGAATGGTTTTGAAAAATTATTAAGATAAGAGCATGTTTCTCCTATTCATATATTGAGATGGGTTCAAGAGAGAATATATTTTCATCTTATGTGTTTCTTATTTACATTTTATATGAGTATTAAGTCTAAAAAAAAAAGGATTTTTTTTAAAGTAAATTCTGGACGTTTCAAAGAGTAGTTGAGAATTAGTATAAATTACAATTAAGCTTTTAATCACCCATCCAAAATATTTGATTATAAACAAGATTTTTTTTAGCATTATAAATATGATGTTTTAAGTAAGCATTCAAAATTATAAATAAAATGTTAAACATTAAGAGTACATTTGATAAACCGTAATGGAACGTAATTTAATATAATCAAATGAATTTCTAATATAAAATTACATTAAAAATTAATTTGATTATATTACATTACATCTTATTATGGATACCAAATGCACCTTAAAAATTTTACCTAGTTGCCAGTGTTTGACCTTTTAATTATTGGCCGCTAATCATCAACTACAATGGTTGATCCACAATTAACCATAATTGTTGAACCAAACATGCCCTAAATTAATCTAACGTATACTTTTTCCATTTTAAAAAAGTTGTCCACTTTCTTTTCTTGCATAATTTAAGAAAATATCATTAATTATTTGCCAATTTATAAATTTTATTATATTTTTCCGTTTATACCCTTACATATACTCATTTATTATTATATTTATTATTAATTTTGAGAATATATACCTTTCAATTAATAAGGATATAACGGACAAATACTTATATCTATTTTTAGAGTAGGCAAGTTGATGAGGGATAAATGTGACTCTCAAATAGAAGATTTGGATCCTCCTATGCCTGAGGCCCATTATGAGACCTCCAGAGACTATGAGAAAAGGAAAAAGCCCATTGGCCAGGCCCTCGATCGACTCAAGTCCAAAGGCTTTCAGACAATCTACCATTCCCTTCCTTTGGAGAATGACTTGCGGAACAAGCAATGGCCGAAGCCCTCTGAGGACAGGTCTAGTCATCTAGCAGGAGGACCAGTCCTCAGACAGTCCACGCCATGTCCTGACACCCCTCTCACCGAACATCCCTAAGGACGGGACAGAGGACATGCGCCTACTACCAACTCTCACCAACCAGCATGGCCGAATGACAGGGGACATCCCTTCTCAGAAGAAAGGTGTCAGAAGTACCTAATCCGAAATCATACAAAAGGGAAAGAAAAGCCTAAACACAAGTAGTTGGAATTCTGCACTCTCTCATCCCCTTTCTCTCACTCAAAATACTCTGGATAGATGACTGACTTGATTGTCGGAGGGTCTTAGCCAGGCAAAAGGTCTGGTTTCTCCTTGATCATTTTTCTTCTCCTTCGCAGGTATCAGGCTCAGGCCTAGAAGAGAATATCCAGCTCATTCCTCTTCATATTGATCTAACATGATCACAAGTATTTCGAGACATTTTAAAAAGAAATAGTAAATAATCTTTTTAGGACTGAAGGAGTATTTTTTTTAGAAATAATTAACTAAACTAATTCCATTAGAATGAGATATGTTATTAAATAATAACCAAATTTCTCTCGGCTAGGTTGGCTCTCCTACCTGGGATCCCAAGTACCATCCATATTTCCTTCTATCGATAGTCCTTCCACTTGTTACTCACTCTCTAGCGGTACACATAGAGCTATGAGTCTTCAAGGAACCTATAAAGACTTCCTCAATCCAATCAACCCAATCTAAGAACCTACTTCAATAGTTTGCTAACCACACAGAACATATTTGCAGTTAAGGATATCAGCTAGTTGGTCGTTTGGCTCCTCGATCTGGCACATTTACTTGAATGGTTAAAATAATAAATTCACAATGGTTAAAAATTAAAAACTTATTTATAAATATATCAACGAATCTTGTTCCAATAGTATTAATTAAATCTACTTATACTACAAAAAACTCACTAATTAGCAACAAAAATTAGTCTAAATTTGTTGCTAATTCTAATTAGCAACAAACTAGTGAAGGATTAGTTTCCTCATAGAAAACCTTCTTGCTAATTGGAATTAATGACAGATCGCCAATTCTATCGTTATTTTGTGATGGATTTATTTTGTCACAATATTAACTAGATGAATTCAATCTCTAATGATGAATTAAATGATATTTTTTCTTGCTAATTTTTGGTTAACAATGGATTATTTCTTTCACTAATCTATCATATTATTCATCATTATTCTATTACTAAATAGTTGTTATTAATTTAATTGATTGTTCCATTTACTTTCACCGATATTTTGCATTTTTATTTAAATTTTTGTTTTTTTATTCCAGATTAGCAACAAAATCTACTGCTATTCCATCATTCTTTTATAAATTTTAATTTTTAAAAATATGGATTAGCAATGGAATCCATCGGTATTTTTTCAGAATTTTTTAAAATTTATTATTTATTAACAATTTATTTATTATTTGTTTATAAATATGAGTACTATTATTGAATTATAATAACAATTAAGTTGAAATTTTTAATTAGGTATTAATATAATAAAAATAATTAAATGTATGAAATATTTACAATAAAATATATAAATATACAAAAAGTATAGTACATATATAAATGTCATAATACATCCTAAGGGTTTGGCTACCTGATTCCATTTTGGACCAATCAAATTGTTTTATTGGTTGAGATGCTGGGAATGAAAATGCAGAACAGAGAGAGAGACCGAGAAAAGAGATGATAGATCCAGTGGCGGACGCAAGATTTTAAGTCAGTGGAAGCTGATGATAACAATAATAATTTATAATTGAAATACAAATTATGATTAATAAACAACAAAAAAGTCATATAATATTTTTTATTATAATAATACTTTTCTAGGTACCATATTTTGAAATTTTTGAACAATATCTTCTATATCAATAGATTTTATTATGTCTTTCTCAATATGTGTGACTAAACAATCATCCATCAACTTATCTCCAAGTTGATTGCGTAATGAAGTCTTGACAAGATTCATAGCAGACAAAGCTCTTTCAACTATTGTTGTTGCGACAGGCAAGGTCAAAGCTAATTTCACTAGCAAATATACCAATTGATAAATACGATACCTTTTCGATTGAACCAATTTCTTGGAGAGCTCACTAATACCCATAAGATTAGAGAATTGATCATTTGAGTGCACATTTACAATATAGCAATCAAGTTGCTGCTCAAGTGCCATTAACTCCATCATTGAAAAATCATTTGGGTAAAATTCAGCAAATCGGATCAATTTTCTCTCATCAAATGATGAGAATGAATCACTTGGATCAAGACATGACATACACAACAAAAACTCAGTATTCAACTAGTCAAAGTGATTATTCAACTCTTGAAGTTACATATCTATCACCGTGTAAAACAATTCAACACGATAGAAATAAAGATTGTTGGCTTCTTCAATATTTTGTCGAGATCTTCTTTGAACTACATACAAGTCTTCCATTTTTGGAACAAGGATATTACACTTCATGCAAAATAAAGTAACTTCCTCCAACAATGATTCCCATCCTTCCTCTCTCATTTGTTGAAGTAATTGCTTGGTTATCTTTACAAGATTCATAGCATTGACAATATCATGGTCTTTCCTTTGTAATGCCTAAAGCAAATCATTCGAAATTCCTAAAATATTTTTCATTAAGAATAAGCAAAATATAAATTCAAAACATTATAGGAATTCCATGATATAATCAGCTTGAGCTCTTTGCTTTACAATTTTTGATTCATTTCCAATAGAGATAAGCACTTCAATTGTTGGGTCAAACAAACAAATCAAACTCATCAATGTTCTATAGTGAGGATCCCAATGTGTTGCTTCCACTCGATTCAATGACACTTCTTGATTCAATCCCTTTCCAGACATAACTTCACCATCACGAATTGTAGAAATAACTTGTTCAAAATTTTTTTCTCGAAGCATGTCTTTTCGTTTACATGAGGCACCTATAACATTTGTTACCATCATAACAATCTCAAAAAACTTACTAATTTTTGGGTGACTTTCAGCTATAGCTACTAGTGACAATTGAAGTTGATGAGCAAAACAATGAATATAAAATGCAGATTGATTCTCCATCATTATCAAGCTTTTGAGGCCATTAAATTCCCTTTGCATATTGCTAGCTCCATCATAGCCTTGCCTACATAAACTTGGAATACTTAAACTATGCTTGCCAAATAGAGTTGCAATATTGGCTTTTAATGATGAAGCAATAGTATCACTAACATGTATAACACTAAGAAAATGCTTAACAACACTTCCCCTTTCATCCACAAAACGTAAAGCAACTGCCATTTGCTCTTTCACAGATATATCATGAGCTTCATCGACTAAGATAGAAAATATTTCATCACCAACCTCTTTAATGATTACATTTCTTGTCTTTACTGCAATTGCATTGATGATATCCTTTTAAATTCTTGGTGATGTCAATTTCAAATTTTCAGGTGCATGATTCAGGGTAACTTTTTTGATTTCATCATTATGACTAGCAAGAAATTGTAAGAGCTTAAGAAAGTTTCCTGCATTGCTTGATTCAACAGATTCATCATGACCACGGAAAGCCAATCCTTAATGTAAAAGAAATCTAATCCAATCAATTGATGTGGTCAATCTAATATAATAATCAACTTGGCTTTGATCAGAATGATTAGACAAACAAACTTCTATATGCTGTCTATGTTGCATTAAATCTTCACAAGCACACAAACAAATGTTATGAATACTATTATGATCTCCAACATGAATGTCCAATCTATTCTTCTTCTTCCAATTTCTAAATCCTTCTCCAACAAATGAATCACCACCTGATTGGCTACCATGATCAGGTTTGAAAAAAATAGCAAAGTAGGCAAAATGCAGCAACTTTTAATATAATATACTCCAACCAACTACCATAATCATTAAACCATGCAGAAAAAAATTTACATCTTTGTGATCCAAATAATGTATAAGGAAAATCATGACTTCTAGGTTGACAAGGGCCTTTTTGCAAATATGCTTGTCGAATCTTCTCTCGATCACTAACATCATATGCATATATACTTTTTCTTAAACTTGGGTTAGCAGGAAGTTCATCTAAATTAATATCTGAATTGGGGGGAATAGAAGCACTTGTTAAACTAGAACAATTTACTCTTTTTTTACAAATGGAGGTTGAACTTGTGCCTATATTTGTAGAATTTTGATTACCCTTCTTAACTCTTCCAAAATTTTTCTCCATTCTGAAACAATAAATTTAAACACATAGTTACCATAGGTTTAAAAAAAAGACACTAAATTGACATATTTTAGTTTAACTAATCAATGAAATAAAATCAATAAAAAATGCCTTCCCACAAATTCATTAAATCAATTTATACACTTAATCGACTCAATTGCACATAGAGGGAAATTATGCTATTTGAAAATTTATTACCCATTTTTCCTTTAAACCCTAATTTTTTCTCTTAATCTTAAGTTAACTAGTATAAAATTTAAATTAACTAATATAAAAAATAGATTAAGTATTACAAAGATGAGAAAATGAGTATTTACCTTAATTTTTTTTTTTGGCTTCTCTTTGATCTTCCTTTACACTGGTTTTTCTCTTTTTCTTTTTCACCTTCTTTGTTCCCATCCCTTTCTCCTTTCTTTTGCTCTTGTCCTTTTCTTTCTTTTTGTTTCTTTAGTTGTTATTATTATATATGAAGTTTTTTTTTTCTATGTCTATTTATTATTTACCTACCCACTAGGCCTTTATATATATATATATATATATATATATATATATATATATATATATATATATATATATATATATATATATATATATATATATATATATATATATATATATATATATATATATATATATTGTACTGATCTTCAGCATTTGAATGGGGGCTTCAACCTCCATTGGACTCTTATTGGATCCGCCCCTGGATAGATTGACAACCTTCGGCTAGCAGTAGCTTACATTGCTTGCATCAAAGGAAAGCCTAACCATTGGTGAGTGCCTAAGCAATAAAAATGACTAGATTTTTCTATGTCTGTTTATTATTTACCTACCCACTAGGCCTTTATATATATATATATATATATATATATATATATATATATATATATATATATATATATATATATATTGTACTGATCTTCAGCATTTGAATGGGGGTTTCAGCCTCCACTGGACTCTTATTGGGTCCGCCCTTGGATAGATCGACAACTTTTGGCTAGCAATGGCTTACATTGCTTGCATCAAAGGAAAGCCTAACCATTGGTGAGTGCCTAAGTAATAAAAATGACTAGTAGTGACAACTGGCGGCAGCACATGCAAGGAGAGAAGCTTCACCATTGCTGAAGCTTTTGACCCTGATTCCAGGCAACTCTAGCAGTGGACAACAATGATCTTAGTACCGTTCTTCTCCTCTTAGTGAGAGCTTTCTTTTGATATATACCATGCCCTTTAAAAGTCACTGGAATCAAAGATCGAAAAGTGAGTGACTGAAATTTTGAGCTATGATCTATGACGATATGCAGTGAGTGGCAACAAGTGACCTGCATATTCACATTCCTGGCTTTATGACGAACAAGTTGATGTATTCTCTAACCTCCAGATCTATCTATTCATCAAATAAATTATGGTTTTATTTATTAATATATATCCATAGTAGCACATCATCGACGGAACGGCTCTAGCAGTAGCGTGTGGAGTTTAGTTTGGTAGCCCAATTTAATATTCTAATGCATTTTATGATATTAGTTCAATTCGATTTCAGGTGGTATTGACATTTCAAGTGTCTTTTTAGCTATCAGCTGTCACACTCCAAGGAGAGTTATTTATGTGTATGTTATTATGTATATGTTCTGTAATCTATAATTGTTATGTATATTTATGGTTGCAATGGAAATATGATGATGTGAATCCAACCCATACTAACACAGGAATGTACATGATTATGCGATGATTTATTATATGAGATGATGTATGGTTGATGATAGCATTATAAGGATAGTTTAGTTAGAGCTAGTCTCATCGTAGCGCTTGGACATGGATAGGAGAGAATAGGGATGCCTGGTTTGAATTAGACTCATCGTGGGCCCCATAATTTGGATTTCTAAAAAAGCCAAGGGAGGGAATCGACTTTCCATTTATGATAGATTGAACATTAGATGAAGGTTAGATTCCACAGACTAATTCTATCGTAATTGTTAATGTATATTTATGAATGATTCTATGTAATGTGGATTTTTCATAGATTAATTATATCATATATATGATATATTAAATTATATCAGCTCATTGAGTTGAGTGCTCATCTATGTTTAATATTTTCTCTAGGCTATAATGAACAACATAATCAGATGAAGTCAATTGCATTATTGAATAATGGCACTATATTTCCTCCTTCATAGTTGTGTAGTTGACTGTCCCATAATTATTATTCTATTATTTATCATTTATGTGTGATCATATTGATTTTGAGAATAGTTGTACTCCATATTCAAGTTGATGATGTTGTTATGGTTGTTGTTTTGAGTCTTTATTGACAAATTTTATATTGTAATTTTTATCATTTAGTGGTTAGTCAGACTTATTATGGGTTCTGAAAGCCTAATACTTTCCTGTTTCCTAGTGCCAATCATGAGCCCTTTACATTCTGGTTGCAACATATCAATTTCCATAATAATCTCTCGATTAGTCTCTATAATTTGATCCCCTTATACAAACACTACTATTAGTAGTGGCTTTGTTAGAGCCATGAACTTCAGTATGGAATTTGTATCCGTTGATGAAGTACACTAGATAACTAGTCATTGTCCGTAGGGGACCTGATGTTAATGACTTATAAAATAGTTTGAGATGCCATTTGATGGATTTTGTGCCTACCAATATAGGAATGGATGTTAATCGATTAGAAAAAGAAGAAAGTAGCATGTTTGGTATCTATGACATTAAAGAAATATATGAATTGTTGGAACAACTCATATAATTTTTGAACCATTTTGCAAAATCGCTTTTTTGCACTGAATTTATCGCTACATTGATAATTGTTGGATTTAGAAGACATAATTCATCAACATAGATTCTAAACAAATTGAAATAATTATTAATATTGGAATATTTAACTATTGTTATATTGGAAGTGTATTCACTTACTGGAGAAATGGATGCATCTCTTCACAATTCAATAGAATATATGTTTGAGTTGCATGAAATTCAATTTCTGTCAATTGCCTTCGACTTATTCGCTTGAAAGCACAACCAGGATGAGCAAATATAGAAAGATTTCCTTCTATCTCTTCCTCTTCTGCACTTCCACCATCATTATTGTGTGATACTTTTTGATGCCTTGTATATATATGAAGCTCAAATTAAGTAGAGGAGCAAAATGATGATGTTCTTCTACTAAATACGCATTGTATATTGAACCTTCAACCTTAGATATATTTTTTACTTTGTGTTTCAAATATTGATGAAACCTAAACAACAATGAGGAATAGATTATAAGCTGTAAACCTAAGTAATGAGAAGCATACATTTCAAATGGATACATCCATCAGTATTGAACCGGACCTACAACCTAGCTTCATAGGGCATGTCAACTGGAGGATATTCCATAAAGTCAAAGAAGCCTAGTGGAATATCTTTTCCAATTTGCAAAGATTGAAAGGAATTTCCTCCTCAAGTCTGACCATTTCATCTTTTAGTACGATTTTGGATGTGAGCTCCTTGAAAAACAAACTCAATTTTGTCAAAGCTTGCCATATATACAGTGGGAGAAATTCACAGAAAGCAATTGAAAGTAATCATTGAATGAACACACAAGAGCGTGACTTTTCATTCCAAACATTTTATACTTCCTCATGTCTGCACATCAACTCATATTAGATACATATCCATCTGAAATTGAAGAGTTTTCATCCACTCACATACAATCTTCTTACTAGCCTTGTCCAGTGTGTAGCATGCCTTTGGATAGATCCCTGTCATTAAGTTATATATCTGTTATTAAAAAATTACCTGCCATATTCTAGCAATAGTAAAATTCTGCCGCTAATTTTGTTGTTAATTTGTCATTAAGTTATCGTAAATTCGTAGTTATTATTTTCAATATTTTTATTTCACATTTTCAATAAATCCATCACTGTCACTTGTTATGATGTTAATAAATAGTCCGTGGACATTTCATGTTTTTGTTGCAGTGTTAAAATTTTTCTTAAAAGATATATAAAACTACTTATTCTTAATTCATTTAATTTTTTGTATTCATTAATTAAAACAGTCAAAATAACATAACGAACTGTACAATTATGATAACTTTTCCTTTTTATAATTCTTACAAATTATTAAAAACTCTTACTATATAAATATAGAGATTCCAACTCAAGACTCTCTACTCCCAATTTTAAAAAAGAGTGAAATTTATTACGTATTGAACTACATAGGATTAACCATTCTTGGACCCTTTAAAATGAATGATCTTTCAATAAGTATATTTTTATATGTGTGAGTCAATGGTTGATTTGGTAAAATATGCTCCATTCTAATGTTGTGTCCCACCTTAAACTTGTTAGTTTTTATTTTTGACTTGCAACAATAATGGGAGATGGATGGCCTTTTAGGCTGGTAAATTTTCACTGTATAATTGTTGATTTTTTTACTTGATAATTTTTTAAAAATCTATTTGCTTAATTTTGAAGAGAGTGCATTTACTAATGAATTTTTAATTCAGTAGTACTAGATTTATTTTTAAAGTTGAAAGATCTTATTTCGAATTTCAATAATTATAGTATTTAAAAATAAAATTTTTTAATAAGTATATTATTATATGTGGAAGTCAATGTTTGGTTTGGTGATGCTCCAAATTCCATTTTAATGGAAAATTTGTGTCTCACCTTACACATGTTAGAATTTTTTTTGTCTTTAATACTCACAACAATAATGGGATATGACTTGCAACAATAATGGGATATGGGTGGATTTTTAGGTTGGTAAAAACTTTTCAATGTATAAATGTAGACATTTCCAATTCTTTTTTTTTTTTTAGAATTTATTTGCTCAATTTTAAAGAGAGTGAAAAAATTATTAAACTTGAACTCTTTAAAATAAGCGTTTTTACTAATGAATTTTTAATTCAGTAGTATTAAAATTATCTCCAAAACTAAAAAATTTTTAAGTTCGAATTCCAATTATAACCATTTTTTTTAAAATAAATTTCTTTTTAATAAGTATATTTTTATATGTGGGAGTCAATGGTTGGTTTGGTAAAACATGCACCAATGCTCCATTTTAATGAAAAATTTGTGTCCCACCTTGAACTTGTTGGAATTTTTTTTTTTCCATTTTGACTCGCAAAAATAATGGGATATGGCCGGATTTAGGTTACTTGTGTAATTATAATTTTGAGTTTTATAATATGAAAAATTTTATATTAATAATATATTATTTGTTACACAAATTTATTTTTTCATAAAAATAAATAATAATATATTACAAATTTCACATATAAATATTGTGAGAGAGAGAGACAGAATTTTCAGATTATTCATTATAAATAGGTATTAGAAAATTATTGGTACTACAATAATACAAACTCATCCTTATTAATTTATTAGATCTGCACGTGTGGGATGCCTAGGATTTATGTCTTTTAGTAACCTTAACCCCAATTCAATTAATCATTTGTTCTTCTAATGAAAGCCGCCAATCAAACTATTTTTGAGGGATTATCTAGAGGGCGATGTTACTTCATTTAGAATTAATTGATGCACTTTATAATCATTATTTTTATCAGGTACTATCCAGGTACATGATTTTGATTAATAACTTAATTAAGCCGCCATATAACACGTAGAGTACATTTTCAATCAATTCTACTCGCAAATGCTTCAACTAATGCATAATTTATATATATATATATATATATATATATATATATATATATATATACATACACACACGCACATGTTACTCCCTCCGTTTTACTTCAAATGTCGTATAAAAATGAAATTTACAGACCAAAATAATGATAAGTGATTATAAATTTTATAAAAAATTCATAATAATTTACTTAATTACCCTTTTTCAAGAATGCTAAAAAAAAGAATGTGTAAATTAGCTAAAATTAAGGGAATTTAATAAATAAGAGTAAATTTAAAATTTTTTAATTAATTCTATATTGAATTTATAAAAGTGACACTTAAAATAGAATATGAATTTTTTTCTAAAACGACACTTGAAATGGAATGAAGAGAGTACGTTAAAATGTTAAATTAAACAAAAAAAAAAACACACACCGACTCTGATTTGCATTTGAATGCTGGAAAATTGTTATAGCTAAGTCTTGAATGTTTACGTTAAGACAGCCATCTTAATTTGAACTTCAATAGTAAGAAATCGGCTATAGGCCACAAATTTCATTGACCTTACATAAGGAATGTCCTATATGACAAGGCCATAATTAAAGGTCTAAGGTCTTCTCTAATCACTATATATATTTAACTACCTTTGCTTCATTCTTTTCACTAAACCATTGTTTAATTAAAAACATTTCATTTTTTATTTTCTCTTTGTTCTCTCGTGTATCGATACAGAGGAGAAAAAAAAAAATCAAGATTTTGCACATGGCTGCAGCAGCTACAATGAAGATTTGTGATTATATTGTTGTGCTTTTAGCTTTAGGTTCTTTCATGGCTGCAGCTGCTTCCATAGACTTGTCAACTGCAATTCTCATAAGGGTGGATCAGTCTGGTAAAGGAGATTTCAAGAAAATACAAGACGCCATTGACTCTGTTCCTTCTAATAATTCTGAATTAGTTTTCATTTGGGTTAAGCCTGGAATATACAGGTTTGTATACGCAACATGCTACGTAATTGATACTAATTAAAAACTTAATTAACATAATTTCATTTTTTCCCCCTTGTTAATTTCATTTGATAAATACTTGTTAAGATATTAGTTAGTCAGTGTATTAGGTGTGTAATACTTGTTTTAAAATTTTTGTTTCTTATTTTGGTTATTGTATGTGCATGTAAGCAGAGAAAAGGTTACTGTGCCTGCTGATAAGCCTTTCATAACATTGAGCGGCACATCAGCTTCCAATACCATAATAACATGGAACGATGGAGGGGACATTTTCGAGTCTCCAACACTATCTGTAATTGCTTCTGATTTTGTTGGACGATTTCTCACTATCCAGGTATATATATATATGTGTGTGTGTGTGTGTGTGTACATATCTATAGTTGTTTTTGTTTATTGCAATGCAAATTAATTTGTTGTGATGAAGGAATTAATTAGTTAAATAATTTGTATGTTTGGTTATGTCCATGCATATATAGAATACATATGGAAATGGTGATAAAGCTGTTGCAGTGAGGGTATCAGGAGACAGAGCTGCATTCTATGGTTGCAGAATTGTTTCTTATCAAGACACCCTTTTGGATGACTCTGGATCACACTATTATAGCAATTGCTACATTGAAGGTGCTACTGATTTCATATGTGGAAATGCTGCTTCCCTGTTTGAGGTATTAAGAGAGATAAAAGCATGCACATGTGTAGAGTCTGTTTAATATCAATGTTTTACTGGGGTCTAGTTTAGTGGTACTGAGTCAAATTTACCAAAAAAAAAAAAATTGTTGTTTTACCTAATAATTTTGTGTATGCAGAGGTGTCATTTGCATTCAATTTCAAAAAACAATGGATCCATAACTGCCCAACACAGGGACGCAGCATCAGAGAATAGTGGGTACACGTTCTTGGGTTGCAAGATCACAGGCATTGGAACAGGAAGTGCATATCTAGGAAGGCCATGGGGTGATTATTCAAGAGTGGTGTTTGCCCTAACTTACATGTCTGGTGCCATTGTCCCAACTGGTTGGGATAGTTGGGGAGGCCAAACTAAGCAGAGGTATGTGTTTTCATATGGATATACAATTGACAGTCTGCATAGACAAGAATTTTTATAAAAATTAATAATATATTTAATAAGTCATAATAAAATATAATGCAATAAAATCAAATATATTTTTAATAAATATTTAAACTCAGCCTTATATTCTTAAAATCTTATTTAATGATTTTAACTCTATATCCAATAAAGTTTAAAATTTTAGGCCCAAATCCTGAATATTAAATGCAAATTTCAAATAAAAACATTATTAAATGCAGCAAATGAGAATTTAATAATCTCATTCTTTAGTAGTAATTGTTTGGAGTATGGCTTGACAATTGGTGTTTTAATAATGTGTATAGTACGGTGTTCTATGCGGAGTACAAGAATTATGGTCCAGGAGCTGCTATGTCTAAGAGGGTTGAATGGTCACACAGCTTGTCGATTGAACAGGCTGCACAATTCTTAACTAAAGACATGATCGGTGGCCCAAGTTGGCTTAGGTCTACACCAACCTACTTCCAGAGAGGCTCAACTATTATCAAGGCTCATACTGGCGGCAACAACTAGACAAAAAAAAAATAAAAAAAAAAAGTAATTTAATTTAATATATAATTCTTTTTATTACTCCTATGTATATAATGTGTAATTATTAATTAATTAATTGTAATTTTTTCATTGTTTTAATGAATTTCATTATAAATGTTCTTTTCATTTTATTATCTTTTCATGAAAAGAGATTAGTTTAGTTACATAAAACATTACGTGTATAAAGGATTTTCTTATACGTATCCTCATATTATTAGAGATATTTTTAATTTCATCACGAATATTTTTCTTTTAGTAAATTTAGTAAAAGAGAGGGGAATGGAACCTCAATTCATCATTCAAATAATATAAGTACTTGCCTTGGTGTGCTCATCAAGAATATCTTATCAAGGTAAAATTTGAAACAACATGCTTTCAATCTCTTGTTTTTAAAGAAAAAAAATAAAGAAATTATATTACCCCGTAAGCTCAATTTGAGTTTGGAGTTTTTATTTTTTATTTTTTAGTAATAGCTCAAAATCATAATTAATTAAAATATTAAAATTGAGTTTTAATTAGTAATATGTAATTTTTTAATATTGAGTATCGATTACCACGGCTTAATAAAAATGATTGAATTAAACCAACCCCTATTTTTTTTTAAAAAATTAAATCATATGCATGAGAAAAGAAAAAAGAATTTATCAACATTCTGTTCCATTTAATTTCCATATCAACCATACAATACTCAATGAGTAGGGATGGCAATTTAGTCCATCCCACCAAATACTCTTTTTGTCCAAATTTCATTTTTTTTTAAAATTTTTAAACTTGTAATAAGTTTGAGTTAGTACAAATAATGATATAATCCGATCCGATTATGTATGTTATATATTTTTTTTAATTTTTCAATATATATATATATATATATATATATATATATATATATATTAAGCAGCTAAATATCAATTAATAGTAGAAGTTGGTAAAATGTTGAAATTTAGCGACTAATTAGCAACTAAAGTATAGCTAAAATTATTGAAAAAATGGCTAGACATTAAGCTTCTAACATTTAGTCGCTAGTTATTGACTACATAACCTCTAATTGTTAATATGATACTAAAAAATGAAAGGGAGAAATAAATTTGATGGCGAAAAAGAGTTCAACGACTATATATAATAACTAATTAGTGACTAACATTAGTGACTAAAATTATTCGCGAAACGTCACTTAAGTAAATGGCAACAAAAATATTTGTTTTAAATTTTAGCGATCAATTTAGTGACTAAATGTTTTAGTTGCTAGCATTTTAGGGTTAAAAGTATGATCTCCTTCCTTTCCCTCTTATTTTTTTTTTCTCTGCACTTCTCTTTCTTTCACTATCTCTTTGTTTGCAGCTCTGCTGCTTCCCCTTCCCCACCACACTCTCTCCTAAATTTTTCGTACCTATTCTTTCACAACTATAAGAAGGGTGTCTTCGCCGCCAACGATTAAGCATCAATCTAGTTCTTTGTAGCCATCGATTTTATTTCTTCACCGAATTTGTATTCTACTCTCTCTGTCCGGCCTTTGTTCATGTCCTCAGGTAAGTTTTAATTATATGTTTTGTTTTTGTATTTTTAATTATTTATTATATATTTTTATTGTAGATTATTGTATTTTATTGTGTATTTTGTGTTAGATTATTGTATATTTTTTCTTAGAGTATATTAGATAATTTTTTTTATATATAAATTATATATTAGGAAAATAATAAACAGTAATAATATATTAGGTATTTTTTTAAGTTTTAGGGTTTAAATTAATTAGTTTATTAGAAATAAATTTTAGGTACAAAAATTTTAGTGAAAATAATAAATATAAACATTATAAATTTTAGGTAAGTTTTAGTTTTACTATAATAAAACGAAATATATAAAAAATTAAAAATAAATATATTAATTAGTTTAATTAGTATAAATATTATATAAGATGGTAAATAATATAAAAACTTAAATTATTAGACAAATGTATATGCTATAGATTGTTGAATTTTATTGTTATTTACGAGATTGTTTAATTATTTATGACTTAAATTTGCATAGTAATTATAAAGTTGAGGTTATAATTTGTGAATATATTGGAAGTGTTATAATATATTGTTAGGGTTAATAGAAATGTAGATATTAATATATTTTATTAACATATTAAATATATATCAGGAGCTAGGTATAGCATGGTTTGAAGAATTCGATCTACTTCAGATTTGACTCAAGATGGTTCAGCAAGACCTGGCGGTCTTGGATGTGGTTGGACGGCCCCTCTTTCCTCTTATCTCCCTCTGCCAACTAGCTGTTTATAGGTCAGATGGCCCTTCCCCCTCCTCCTTGCTTCCTCCTGTAGATTTTTCAGTTTCTCTCCCAATTATGGCTAGTCCATAATTGTTGACATCTTCTACGTTGTCTGCATTTGGAAGCATGCCTACTAGCTGTAAAAGTACCTCATGCGTTGATGAGAATCGTAAGTAAATAATTATTAATTATTATATTATATTGATATTTTTATATAAATTGTTATTAATTATTGCATGATATTGATATTATTGCATATGTGTTACTAATTATTAATTATTACATTATATTGATATTATTATACAATTAATTGTTATAACTTGCAAATTTCCATATCAAAACATGTGCACATACGATTTCAGAGTTTTAAGAACCACTTGTATAAAGAATCGTACAATTTGAAAGCTCTCCCGGACCATTATAAGAAATATTACTTAAATGAATTTAAGGCGAAACAAAATCTCATATATATATATATATATATATATATATATATATATATTCATATATGTTTACATTTAATTATTTTTTATCAAATTAATTGAATATTTTTTAATATATTTAATAGTCAAAAGATTTAAAAATTTAATTTAAATTTTTTTGAATCAAATTTATTTTGCATATTTTTATAATAATTGTAAAAAATAATTTAAAAAAATTACATATTTAGCTGATAAAATTGCAGTCACTAAATTTAGTGACTATTATTTTTAATTGCAATTTAGTCATAGGTTATAGTCACGTCGCACTGAATTTGATAGTTAATTAGCTATTATTTTTATATTTTGGCGATAAATTTTTTTAGTTGCTAATTAGTGACTATTTTTTTTAGTCAATAATTAGCGACTACTTTGCTCGCTAAAAATATTTAGCAAGAAGAGTTTTAGCAACTATATATTTTAGTTGCTAAATTCTATTAGCGGCTAAAAAAATTATATTAAATAGTAATTAAAATATATATTTCTGATAATAATATTAAAAAAATATTTTTAAATAAAAAAATGGATATATCCATGGGTTTCACTATCCACCCCATCCCGAAGCAAAGCGGATGGTAAGACCAATACAAAAGTACACTGATGGGGCGGAAATGAATAATGAATAATGAAAGAAGGCAATGTAACAATGGCTATACATATACTTAAGTATTTAAATCAATAGAGTTACTTGTTGTGAGCATTAA
This sequence comes from Reutealis trisperma, assembly GCA_947687605.1. NCBI lineage: Eukaryota > Viridiplantae > Streptophyta > Magnoliopsida > Malpighiales > Euphorbiaceae > Reutealis > Reutealis trisperma. Next base: position 736,528 of record CANTUT010000347.1, on the reverse strand, counting down.
AAGGTTCTATATAATATTCCAACTAATAAAAAGCCATAGAATCTTAGAAGCAAGGCTCTTGATTGATATCCAAACTGTTAAGCAAGGAGAAAGAAACTATATATTAAAAAAAAAGAAAAGAAAATAACTTACTACTAACTCTATAAAAGAAATAAACGTGAAATTAAGACTATTATTAATATAAATGCAATCACTTTTCCTTGACGGTAATGCTAGAGGTGGTCACGGTTGGCTCAAAGTAGCTCTCATGCTCATATATGGCTTACTATATTAAACAAAACAATAAGATGAGAGGGTTTCTGAGCTCTTCTTTTATCTCTTCAAGTTCAATTCATACCCTCTTCAAGTCCTTATCAATTTCTTGCTTAAAAGCTTTAGTTTTCAACCCTTCACCTAATTCAACAACAACCTTCTTTACTAACAAACTGATGTTCTATCTTTCAATTAGCCACTATAAATTCCAATTTGACTTCCTTTCTCACAGCCAATAACATATTTTCCTTATTATTAGACCCACAAAAAAAATGGCTCTAAGTGAAAGAGTTTATAATATTTTCTTTCTATGCTTAATTGGAATTATAGTCTCTTTGCCAGTCCAAGCTGACGTTAAAAAATACCAATTTGATGTGAGTTATTAAAATTAATGACATTATAAATTTACTTTAATTTCTTTGTTATTTTTCGATTCAGGTAATGCCATTATTATCTACAGGTATCCTAATTGAGCATACAATCTCCAATTTTGTTCTTCTTGGTGCAATTAATTAAGTACTTTGTCTTGCTTTTTTTTTTTTTTTTTTTTTTTTTCAGATTAAAGTGAAAAATGTTAGTAGACTGTGTCATGCCAAGCCCATTGTAACAGTAAATGGGAGGTATCCAGGGCCAACAATATATGTGAGAGAAGGAGACAGAGTTCTTGTGAATGTGACTAATTATGCACAATATAACATGTCTATTCATTGGTAATGATTAGAAATACTGAAATTAATTAATACTATAGAACAAATATCAATTAAGATTATGGAATGGAAATTAATAAATTTTTGGTGTTTGCAGGCATGGATTAAAGCAGTTTCGTAATGGGTGGGCAGATGGACCTGCTTATATAACACAATGTCCTATCAAAACAGGCAATACTTACACCCATGATTTTAATGTAACAGGCCAAAGAGGAACTCTTTGGTGGCATGCTCATATATTTTGGCTAAGGGCTACTGTTTATGGTGCTATTGTTATTATGCCTAAACTTGGTACAACATTTCCTTTCCCTCAGCCTCAAAGGGAAGAAGTCATTATTTTAGGTGGGATTTCTTAAACGAGTTTTGACTGAATGGTATTAGAGTTATCTCCAGAATTATGAATTTAAGAGTTTGAACTCTTAAAAAGCCTAATTAACCCAGAAAAATTGTGTTCATAGTTTACATTTTTAAGGCATTTGGCTATGCTATATATAATTGTTCAAAATTGATTGTGTAGGAGAGTGGTGGAACAATGATGTGGAACAGATAGTTAATCAAGGGAACAAGCTGGGATTGCCACCAAATGCATCTGATGCACATACTATTAATGGGAAACCAGGACCACTCTTTCCATGTTCTGAGAAATGTGAGTGAAAAATTTTGACTCGGGTAATAAATTATATGGATCATACCGTTGGGTTCAGCTGTTGGGAGCAAACTGTTAGCTATTCAGTTCTGAAGAGCTAAATCGAATATGTTTCTTTAGAAAATGAAATTAACTAATGCACAAATTATATTTCTTGCAGATACATTTGCCATGGAAGTTGAACAAGGAAAGACATACCTATTAAGGATTATCAATGCTGCACTAAATGATGAGCTTTTCTTTACCATTGCTGGTCACAACTTGACAGTAGTAGAAATTGATGCAGTTTACACCAAGCCCTTTACAACTGAAGCAATACTAATTGCTCCAGGTCAGACTACAAACGTTCTTGTTCAAGCAACACAATCGCCTGGCAGATATTTCATGGCTGCAAGGCCTTTTATGGATGCACCAATTTCCGTTGACAACAAAACTGCTACTGCTATACTACAATATAAAGGCATTCCAAATACAATACTTCCTCTCCTTCCTCATCTTCCAGCACCAAATGATACAAATTTTGCACTTAGCTACAATTCCAAGCTTAGAAGCCTAAACTCTCCACAATACCCGGCAAATGTGCCTCTTAAAGTTGAAAGAAATCTATTCTACGCTGTTGGTTTAGGAATGAATTCGTGTCCTTCTTGCTTAAATGGAACACGGCTCACTGCTTCTTTGAATAACATAACTTTTGTAATGCCTCAAATTGGTTTGCTTCAAGCTCACTACTTTAACATAAAGGGTGTTTTTACAACAGATTTTCCAGATAACCCACCAACAAAATTCAATTATACCGGCGCACCTCTAACTGCAAATCTTGGCACTACATTAGGCACCAGGCTTAGTAAAATTGCATACAATTCAACTGTGCAATTAGTACTGCAAGATACAAATCTTCTCACTGTTGAGTCACATCCATTCCATTTACATGGCTACAATTTCTTTGTTGTTGGAACCGGGATTGGAAATTTTGATCCTAAAAAGGACCCAGCAAAATTCAATTTGGTTGATCCTCCTGAAAGAAACACCGTTGGAGTTCCTACTGGTGGATGGACTGCTATAAGGTTCAGGGCAGATAATCCAGGTATCATATTAATATATTTGTTGTAGAGTACTTACTAACTTTTCTGATCAGAAAAAATTATGGTCTTGATTTTCTTCTTTTTTTTCTTTTTCTTTTTTTGGTTTTGCAGGGGTGTGGTTTATGCATTGTCACTTAGAATTACATACAGGCTGGGGTTTGAAAACAGCATTTGTTGTTGACAATGGAAATGGCCCAGATCAATCTATCTTGCCTCCACCTCAGGATCTTCCTCCTTGTTAATCAACATTACAAGAATTTGAACAACTCGGTTTCGAGTATTTGAAGAGGATGGTTATTTATCTTTCCAACTGACAATTTCCATGTCATTATCAGCTTGAGAGGCGCAATAATTAGATTGAAGGTTATGTACTCAAATGGAGTAACATAATTAAACATTTCAAATTGTAACTAATTGAAATTGTTATTCAATAAAATTCTTGGTCCGAAATGGCCCTATGTTCTAAGTATAACAGAGCAATATCATGATAAAACCATCAAATCAACAATCTAGGATATGTTATTTTCCACTGGGGAAACAAAAAGTAATATTTCAGGATATTTCAAAATAAAAGTGATAAAAGAAACTGATAAAGCTCCAAGCAAAATTCTCTCTCATTCTCTCAATTGTCCAAATTTCAAACTACACAGAAACAGTAAACAGTAGGAGATGTAAAGAGATCACCACCAAACACATTAAACCTCAAAACGACAAAGAAAAAAAAAATGGAAATCTATCTACCAATATAAAATTCCAAGATAAGCCCCAAATTGTCTTCAAGAAGCTAGAATAGAAACAAGAATTACCAATAGAACCAGCAAAAGTGTTCCAATCCAACAACCCCAATTCCTTCTCTTCTGTTTCATTTGCTTAGCATAGTATAGCCCATTAGTCCCACCATTAATGTAAGTCCCAGCACGAGCTACATTCTCTTCAATATTATTAATCTCATCACCTTGAGTCTCTACCAAAACAGCCATATCAAGAAACAATTTATGCAACTCAGTCAAGCTCCTTTGTATCTCCTTCAAAGTCTCATGCCTTTCTTGATTCTCCATTACTAAATCTACTTTCCCTTCAAAAACTTTCTCTTGCCCACCTCCCAAAACCATTTTCTCTAACAATTCCTCACTGGGTTGCTGACCAGTCACATTATAGTACCTTCTTTTCAGCCCCTCTTTATGATCTTTCAAAATTTGTGCTCTCAACTCTTGAAAATCATGCATCATCTCTCTTAATTTAAGTCTCAAGCCATTAGTTACTGAAACTCTAGTTCGATCAATGGGGCTACCTTCTTTATAAGCCATTGACAAACTACGATTCTCCATATTGGACTTGTCAAGTGATTCCAATCTTGATTTGATAATCTTGGCTTTTCGAAGAATGGTAACCATATCTGAGTTAATTCTGTCTCTAGTTCCTTTAAGTACTTTGGTACTGTGAGTGGATTTTGAGTCTTCATTTAAGTCTTGAAGGTCAAGAAGAAGATTGGTGATCTCTTCCATGTCAATCTTGATTGCTTTTACTTCTTCAAAGAACTTTGTGAGGTTTTGTTCATCAGCAGGGTCTAATTGGCCCATCTCAAGATCTGGTTCAGATTCCAGGTCTTTCATGGCCTGTTTCTTGAGTTCTATGTAACTGAGAAATGATTTAGTCATTAAATCATTCATCTTTGCTACTATTTATAAATACCCACCTGCAAAGAAAAAGATAGGTTCAATTTCTTGGGAATTGTAACAGTCTTTCATAATGCTTATCGAAATTGAAGAGAAACAAGAAAGTCCATTAATAGATGAAATGAAAGTTTAGAAAGAGACCACCAAGATCAGTTGAATTTTAGTCGTTGATGCTTCTGGTGTGGATCCTATTTCTCCAACCAGAAACCTGAAATTACAAATTTTGTATAAGAACTCGTTCATAGAATAACAATGCAGAACCATGTAAACTTCAAAAAGTATCAGTCTCTCAAAAAAAAAAAAAAAAATCAAAGAATCGTACGAGAAATGAATTGTTAAACTTTCTTTTCCTTTCTAATTACCGAAACTTGGGTCTGAAAATTTTATACTTCTGCTTTTCTTTTTAAATTCAAATTCAACCTAACAAGGCGGAGTTCTTCAATTAAAAAAAAAAAGATTTAGAAATCGCAAATTCTAAGTAGAAAAAGAAAGAAAGGGGAAGACTAGAACGAAGAGAAGGAAGAAATTGAATGAATGAAATTGATGATCTTTCAGAGAAAGAACAGTCTAAAGCTTTAATCTTTACTCTGAAACTGGCTCTTTGAGAATGAAATTCAAAGAGAAAATAGCGAAAGAATAATGGGTTTTGACTTTTGAGAGAGAGACACTCTCTGCAACTTATAAAGATAAAATCATACGAGAGAGAGAGGGCCATGAATGGTTCTGGTTTCTGTTACGCTTTATTGGGTTTTCAAAATTCAAATTATGTGTCTGTTGCCACCAAAAAGCCGTTTCAATTTCAGTTATCCTTTTTTTTTTTTAATTTTGTGCGAAAGAGTTTCACTTGTACTCTTGAAAAGTCCAATTTGACCTGACATAAAAACGACGACGTACTAAACCTGCGAAACAAAACTGCAAGTGAGAGACTTCGAAAACATGCGCCGCCTTTGCCAATTGTAGAAGAAGCCAAGAAGACAACAATGGAGAAGAAGAGCAAAATACTGATAATTGGAGCAACTGGAAATTTAGGGTACCATTTAGCACAGTTTAGCCTCCAATTTTCTCACCCAACTTTTATTCTCGTTAGGGACTCTGCTTTCACTGACCCTATCAAAGTACGAAAGCTAAACACTCTCTGTGATGCTGGTGCCACAGTGCTCAAGGTCCCTCCCTCTCTCTCTCTCTCGATTTTTTTTTTGGTGGGTTTTTCTATTTTAGTGTTCATTGTGATTTTTAATGTGCAAAGATTTTTTTTTTTTTTTAAATTTTGTCGGGGATTTTTAGGGGTCTTTGGAGGATGAAAGGAGTCTCGTTGAGGCATTGAGGGAAGTGGATGTTGTGATATGTTCAATTCCATCGAAACAGGTTCTTGATCAGAAACCTCTTATCAGAGCTATTAAAGAAGCTGGGTCTATCAAGGTTGTTGATGTTACTCTTATCTGTGAATTTACTGTAGAGTTTTCATTATATTTGGTTTCTTCTTACATGGGTTTTATTTTTCATTTCTCCATTTTTTTTTCATTGCCCTTTTTCACGGTGGTTTGCTAGTACTAACAGGCATTGTAAAATAAAAAAAATGGAAATCTGGTATATTTATACATAAAGAATGAAATATAAAACTTTAAGATAGAAAAAACCTAAATGGTGAGGCTTGGAAAGTTTGTTGTCTATTTGCTGACAGCGTATAAGAAAACTTGTCTTGACCCAAATCCTGTAGTGGTAATGTGATCAAGCACTAATGGCAAGCAACCATTTTCTATAAATTTAATAAATGTAGTATTTGTTTCATATGTTTTTATTTTTGATTTTTTATCCAACATTCTGAGCAGTATGGTATTGACAAATAATGTTGGCAGCTAGTTAACTGAAAGCATAGGTTTACTGTGGTAGAATGTGGTCTAAATAACTAATATTGGTTTATAAGAACTTTGTTGGACAGACTATTTGCATGAAAGATCTTTCTACACTTTCATTATAATGAAATGATTTTGTTGAAACATAAATGCTTATATTGATCTTTGTTATTAATCTTAATCTACGGTGTCTTCATAGTTCTTATTTAATGTAATTTCCTTCTTTCAATCTAAATTGTAAATAGAAAGTCACAAAGCAAGTACTCATCATGGTTCTTGTTCAATTTTGGTTTTTGGAAGTGTTTAACCTGATGCTAGGTACATTCTTCTTGTTGAAAAAGGCCAAGAAGATATATTCACTCAGCAGATTAAATGAAATTTCTTTGAGAAATAAGTATTTTACCCTTTACCATCTCTGTAGTATATCTAATACTATGTATGCTAAAAAGTATTTATGCACATATGCTAGGAGGGAAAGATGGAGGAATGCCAGATTCCTAATAAAAGACTGGTTTCTCTTATTCAATAGGTAATTTTTTTTTTTGCCAAATTCAATAAGAAAGATGAATGTTTGAATTGTTACAGAAGTTCATTCCATCAGAATTTGGAGCAGATCCAGATAAAGTTCAAATATCAGACATGGACTACAACTTCTATTTGCGAAAATCTGAGATTCGACGTCTAATTGAAGCTGAAGGCATTCCCTATACTTATATCTGCTGCAACTTGTTGATGAGCTATTTACTTCCATCACTGGTTCAACCTGCTTTAAAGACTCCACCCAGGGATAATGTCACAGTGTTTGGAGATGGGAATGTTAAAGGTACGTGGTTCAAGATTCAACTAATTAACATTTGTTGATTTGTCCTTTAAGGAAGTTCTAACCTAGAAATCCTATTAGATGTTGTTTCATTGCAGGTGTCTTTATGAGGCAGGAAGATGTTGCTGCCTTCACCATTTGTGCAGTTGATGATCCACACACCTTAAACAAGGCACTGTACTTGAGACCTCCAGGAAATGTCTACTCAATAAATGAGCTGGTTGAGATCTGGGAGAGTAAGATTGGGAAAAAGCTTGAAAAGAATTTTGTACCAGAAGACCAACATCTTAAAATAATTAAAGGTATTTAAATTGTTGTATTGATGATAATCTCCTAGAGGCTAGAGCAGCTTCTTGTTGTCATTGCTAATGAATTCAATCAAAACATAAATGACTTTCAAGATTAATTACTTCTAAGTTGCATATTCTTACTATGAGAACTATATGTGACAATAACTACTTTTACTTGAACCAAAAGCATTAATTTCGAGGGTAAGTTTGGATTTTACTATAATGAAGCAAGTGCTCCGCCATGGCCTAATGTTTGCTATATTTGAAAATATTTATTTTATACCACTTTTGCTGAATTGTGTTTGCTTGGAATTGAATTGGAATCTTTGCATTAGCCTGGTTAAATGCTCGAGATTAGGGACTTGCTTACATTTTTTGCAAAGAAACAAATATCTGTCCCGTTTCGAACTGAGATCCAATAAAATATGCTCATCTTCTTTTGCATCTTTTTCACCCTTATCTTGTTTATTTCATTTACCCTTGTTTATGATACCAAAATTGTGTGGCTTATTGCATTGCAGAGACTTTGTTATACCCAGACAACTAATAAGAAAACTAATAACTTTTTATAATTGGATTGCAGAGACTCCATATCCAGACAACATGCCTTATATTTTTATATACTCAGTGTTTGTAAAAGGAGATCACACATATTTTGATATCGAGTCTTCTGGAGGGGTAGATGGAATACAACTCTATCCACATATAAAATATACTACAGTCAGCGAGTATTTGGAGACCTTATTGTAAGAATGTGAGTGATCCTAACTTCTAGCTTCTTTACCTGCTTGATACCTCTTCGGTTTAGAGACTAACAGAAGATGTTTGGTCTGTCAATCTAAATGAAAAGGTAAGAAGAAACATGTGCACAAAGAATTTACTCATCTCTGTTGGTAAAGCTGATAGGTTGTATTGTTTGTTGTAATGCATAAAATGCCTGTACTGAGTTGTACTGTATGTATTTTTTTTTTTAATAATTGGTTCCTGCAAATAGCTGGAATTGTGCAGTCCATTCAATTTCTCTTTATGCCAGTTCCTATCTTGATTTTCAAATAAATTTCACATGTTTAGCTATCATGGGGACATTTTGTTTAAGTTTCTATTACATTACAGAATGGATTTAGAGGAAGTGTGTTGACAAAGCTAAGGAATGAGGCCTTTTATTTTATGAAGCAAGTTGGTTTATATAATTATATTGCATTCTAGAAGTCATATTATTCCAATATTTAAATAAAAAAAAATTCTCAGGCCTTTTTGGACAGAATATTGGGCAGAATGGAGAAGTGGAAAAGTCATAGCTTCACATGATCTTTCATTCAAACGATGTGAATGCATGTTGGGTATTTTATAGCCTTCTACGAATATATAAATATTTTATTACAAATAAAACGAAGACTGGTCTCATGTTGGAAGTGGTCTTAATTGGGTTCTTGCATTTGTTTTAATAACCCCAAAAGATTAAAATTTTATTTTATGAGGCTAATCCATGTTATTTGCTCCTTAATCTTTAATTTATAGCCGACATGTAAATTAGTATGAAAGGAAAGATAATTATTTATATTTAAAATTTGAATAAAAACAGAGAAATTATTGTTTTTGCTCTCAATTCGTAGTTCTGAATGAAAATATCTCGTATTTAATATAAAATAAATATTCTATTTCTATATAATATTTCGTATTATTTATATATATATATATATATATAGCTAAATTTTGAGCAAATAAAATATTTTAAAATCTAATCATTTAAGGAACAAAGCATATAATAATAATAATAATTTTTGAAAAAATCATAAAATGTTGAACAAGAAAATGTAATAAATAAAGAGTGCAATAAACTATTATACTGCACTGGGCTCCTTCCTACCCTTTTCTTTCTTCTGTTTTCCTTGTTTTATACTGAGCAATTGGTCAACTTTTCCTATTATTATTATTATTATTATCGGATTAGATTATGAGGGCTAACCAAACTTTTCTTTTCTATACCAAATTTCAACTTTCTTTTTCCAATCAAATAGAACTTTCCTTTGGACATTTCATCGTTCTTTTGATTATAATATAATATTTAAAAAAAAAAAAAGCCTCAGATTTTATAGCCGTCAGAATATATTTTTTTTTCTATATAAATCCTATTCTTCAGCTTCTCTTGACTCACTAATCGATCAATTTCTCTCTCTGTTTTCATCATCTGTTTATACAAAATCTCACCGGAAAGTTTGAAAAATGGCCTCTAGCAGCAAGATTCTGATCATCGGAGGAACTGGGTACATCGGAAAACACATATTGGAAGCTAGTGCAAAGTCTGGTCATCCAACTTTTGCCCTTTTTAGAGAATCCACTCTCTCTGATCCTGCCAAAGCCAACATCATCGAAAATTTCAAGAGCCTTGGCGTCAATTTCTTGATTGTATGTTAATTCCTAAACTCTTTTTTCTTCTTCTTCTTTTTCCCATTTTTAACTTTTTTCTTTTCCGGTATTATTAAGATTTTGAACACCTGAACTCCTTCAACACCAGACATTTGAATACCAGACTACTAGCTTCTTTACCTCTGTTGGGTTATCAACTTTTGTTTATTTATTTGTGCAGGGAGATTTATACGATCACGAGAGCTTGTTGAAGGCTATAAAGCAAGTAGATATAGTGATCTCTACAGTAGGTCAAGGTCAGGTACCAGATCAAGTCAAGATCATCGCTGCCATTAAAGAAGCTGGCAACATTAAGGTATATACTCTGTTTCTTTTCATTTTTATATTAGGATTCGAATGATATTTGTCATTTATTCTAATTTTTAATTTCTCTCTTTTTTTTTTTTTTTCAGAGATTCCTTCCCTCCGAGTTTGGAAATGATGTGGATCGCACCCGTGCTGTTCAGCCAGTACAATCAGCATTCGAGGACAAAGTTAAGATCCGAAGAGCTATTGAAGCTGCAGGAATTCCTTATACAATTGTGTCTTCCAACATTTTTGCTGGGTATATGCTTCCCAATTTGAACCAGTTTGGAGCCACATCTCCACCAAGAGATAAAGTTGTGATCTTGGGTGATGGAAATGTTAAAGGTAAAACAAACAAATAAAATGATCACAGAGAATTTGATTAGTGATAATAATTTGTTAAGAAAATCTTATTAATTAGTTGGTTTGATCTGCAGCAATTTTCAACAATGAAAGTGATATTGGCACTTATACTATTAAAGCTGTAGATGACCCACGAACCTTGAACAAGATCGTTTATATTAGACCTCCAAACAACATCTATTCATTCAATGATCTTGTATCCTTGTGGGAGAAGAAGATTGGCAAAACCCTTGAAAGGATCTATGTTCCTGAGGAGCAACTTCTCAAGGATATTCAAGGTAATTCGCCCATGAAATTTTCTTTTCTTTTCTTTTCCTTTTTTAACATTTGTTATGTTTCAAAATTCACCTCTGCTATTTGTTGAAAAGCATTAATGAGTACTTTCGACTTTTGATTAAATGATAAATACATTTGATTATAGTCTAACTTAACCTAATTACTTACTATAGATACAAATTTCTAAGAAGTTTTGACATTATTGTTTGTTTGGTTGCTGTGCTGCAGAAGCTGAATTTCCATTGAATATAATGCATGCACTGGGTCACTCTATTTTTGTGAAAGGAGATCAAACCTACTTTGAGATTGAAGCATCATTTGGAGTAGAGGCATCAGAGCTTTACCCTGATGTCAAATACACTACTGTGGACGAATACCTCAGTGTGTTCGTCTGAGTCCTTCTGAATTTTAGCCTATCAATAATCTCCGCTTGCCATCTAAGTTTGAGTTTTATTTTTTTTATTTTTAATCTGTTTTTCTTGTTTCTCTAAGCTTTCATTGGATCTATAAAAATAAAATGTTATTGTTGTTATGCTACTTATTAATTTACATGCCTTTTACTTTTTATTTTTCTTGCAAATATACATGAATGTTTTGTTATTGATTATTATTAACCTACTAATAATTAATGACAGGTATCTATCTTATAATATAAAATTAAAAATTTAATTTAACCTCCAATTATATACAGTTCCAATTTGACGAAAAATACTCAGAATTTTTCATAAAAGTTCAATGTGTCAAGAAAAAAAAAATTGTCCAATTAGTTCTTTATATTTCATTTTTGGCTTAATTTAAAGTACTTCTGTTAATTCACATTAACAGTCATTAATAAATTTTATAAAGTGAAATTATGGGACTCAGCTTCATATTTTTAAATAATAAAATTTTTAAATATTAAAATTTAAAAATTTACTTAGACATGGGTTTCAAAAATAAAAGAAAGAAAGAAAGAAAGATGAAACCAAATAAAATAAACCAAACCAAATAAAAAATTGATAAAAAATAAAATAATGACTGATTAGATTTTTTTATTCAGCGGTATTAAAATCTTTACAAAGTTAAACGTCTCCATAAGTCCAAATCAAATTTTAAAAAAGTGGTTAAAAAAAAAAAAAAGTCATTGCTTCACATAAATAAATCATTTTCAATTAGCATTTAGCACTTTCTGTGGAGTATTTAGTGCCTGTTTAGGTGGATCTTATGCCTTGTGTATATCCTAAGTTCCTAAAACAATTCAAAAAAGAAAAAATTCATAGCACAATTCGTATAAAATGATAAGTAATGCATCTCTTCTACTCTTTTCCCTATTTTTTTATTGAGCAAGTGGCAAATGAGTACTAGATTAGATGGACGACTATGAAAGCCTACAAAAACTTTCCTATACCAAATTTCAACTTTCTTATTCCAAGCAAATCGGACATTTCATCCTCCATTTGATTTACACTTGAGTGCTACAATGTTGCAATGAGGTACTGTAGTTTTAATGCTGTAAAAATAATATAATCATATGTTATAGATTGTACATATAAATCTATGAAAAAGTTACTTTTCTTAATGAAAAATTATATAATTTTTAACTGAAAAATGTAATTTAACCATTGAAATATATAATAAATATACTATTTGTTATATGTAAAATCTGTAATGAAAGGAGAACGAAATGAAAATGAAAAATGATTGATTGAAAAAATGAAAAGTAAAGTTATATATTAGAGGTACAAAGAAAACATATATATAGAAGAAGCTGAATCTTTAAACTTATAAGAAAATGACAAGTGGATTAGTCTAAAGTCACACTTCCAGTACACGAAACTAATTCTGTTATTAGTAACTAAATTTCAATAACTTACATCTAACTAACTTACAACTTAGCTTTACTGGTTTTACATTCAATTTCCTTTTCACACTCCCCCTTAAGATGAGCATATATGTTGCTGATGTTCATCTTGCTTAGTAGGAAATTGAATTTCTCTAAATGCAAAGCTTTAGTTAGTATATCTGCTACCTGCTCTGTGGTCTTGACATAACTAGCTTGATACTTCTAGCGGTTACTTTCTCCCTTATAAAATGACAATCTAGCTTTAAGTGCTTTATTCTTTCATGGAACACTGGATTCCTTGCAATATGCATGGCTGACACGTTATCACAATGCAAGAGTGTTGGTTGTTCAAGTTTCTCATTAAAATCATTTAACAACTGTCTCAACCATACTAGTTCACTGGATGTAGAGACCATTGACCTATACTTAGCTTCTGCTGAGCTTCTTGAAACAATATTCTGCTTCTTAGACTTCCAGCTGATGAGAGAATCTCTTAGGAAAACACATTAGCCTATGAGAGATCTTCTTGTTTCTTTACAAGCTCCTTAATCACTATCTGAGTATGCCACTAATTGTAACTTTGATTGAGATGAGAAATGAATTCCTTGTCCTGGAGACCCTTTTAAGTATTTGACTACCTTGAATGGTGTACTTTTGTAGGTTTATCTATAAATTGTGTAAGCACTTGTTGCGTGATTTCTGCAAGTGCACAGGTCGTGAACAAGTAATATAGTAGTGAAATAAGTGTCGATCCCACGAGGAAGGGTTGACAAGTACCAAAATTATTGAATATTCTATTATTTAGAAAATCAATTATGAGAAGTCATATTTTAAGCTAAAGTAAAGTTCAAGTAAATAAATGATAATAATATGAAATAAGATTAAAGGCCTAGGATTTAGAATTCATCAATTGATTACCTATGATTACTTTATATATTTTTTAGATTGGATTATTTTTGCTGGAATTAATGATTAAATTTCCCTAAATTATATGATGTTCTCTCTCAAGATACAACATGTGTGTTTATATTAACCTTACGTGTACTCTCGTGATCATAAGCAATTAACACAAACCCATTAAGTTTCATGGAAATCCTTTTGAAAATCACAAAAGAGTGTTCTTATCTCTAAGCAACACATACCCTAAGTCTAATATCTTAATGAACTAATATTGTATTTCCACTCTCGCTACTTCACACAATATCTTAAATCATGCAATTAATGGCCAGTTAATTACAAGCATTAAGTTCTAAGATAAAAGATTAATTCCAACAATCAACCCAATCAATTAAATATAAATAATCATATGCAAATCAAAAGATTACATCTAAATCCTAGAAAAATAAATTTAGCTATTCATAATTAAAAGAGAAGAAACAATTAAATTAACAATAAAAATAATAAACATAATAATAACTTATAATTAAATTCAAGAATAGAGTTTAGAGAGAACTTGTTTTGAGATACAATCTTTGATAAACTTGAGCTCCAAAAACTCCTCCTCTTGATAAAAATAACATAAACAAAAAAGAAACCTAATCTATTTTTTTTTCTCTCTAAATATTTTTTTTGATGGATTTTTTTTTGATGCCATTTCCCTTTGCCAAGCATGGTATTTATAGACATGTTTGGTGGAAGAATTCAAGTTCCATTAAAATTCTTGCATCAAAATTCAACATTGATGGTTAGGTTGGTCACCAACCATTGAATTCCTTCATCAATATTCAAAAATGGTTAGGTTGGCTACCAACCATTGAATTTTAGCCACCAACCATTGAATTTCTTTATCAATATTCAAAAATGGTTAGGTTGGCTACCAACCATTGAATTTTGGCCACCAACCATTGAATTTATTTCTCATGGATTGAAAACTTGAATCATTGCTTGCATCTTTATTTTTACTGCATCATTTTGATCTGCAAAAATAAAATAAAAATACTTAAAATATGTTATAATTTATTTATAAATTGTAGAACTATTTATTTCTGAAAATATGTAATAATATTATTGCATTTTCGAGAACTGAGCTAAAATTTAAGTTTAAACAAATAAAATAACTCTAAAAATATAGAGTTATCACACCCCCAAACTTAAGTTTTTGCTTGTCCTCAAGCAAAGGAAAATTCAAAACCTAAACTAGTCCACTTTCGTAGGAAATTACGATTGCATTTAGCATATGCAACAAGCCTTTAAACCCCTAGGTGTCCCATAGAGGACGAGTTATAGTCTCGTGAGGGCTTCCAGTGGTGATACCCACAAACACCTTTAAAAATTTATTTCAAAGAAAAATAAAATATCACAAAAAAGAGACTTAATCCCTTCATGCTTATGTTGATTTTTTTTTTTTAAGGTCTTAAGAAATTAATATTTACAAACAACATATCAATAGTATTGCAAGTCATGCTTCTATCTCAGGTTCAAAACAATCCTCATCTTAATCATGCCTTGAATAACTATGCATTAAATCAACTGCAAAGAAATTGTTGGACTTCAGATAGGCATATACACACTAATATCTTTAAATGCCTCTATCAAATGATATAAAATAGATGTACAAATCTCATAAGCATATTAAAGCAAACAATCTCCACTAATGGAATTCACAAATCAAGAGAGATCAATAGGTCCTGACTAGGGTTGTAATGGGGCTAACACAAGGTATTTTTGGCTAAACAAAGAACAGGCTAAATGAACAAAAGTAAAATAATTATGCCAAGTTTACAAAATCAATAGCTCAAATAAAGGAATTATATTAATGAAGGATCCTTTTCATCTTAAGCACTATTCTTTTTCAATGTTTTCTTCTTTTAAGCCCACCTCTTCTTCTTCTTGTTCTTTTTTTTTTTTTTTTTTTTCGCCAACAACATTATTCCAAAGACAAGCAAGAATTACTAACTTTTATTGGTTCAATTTTCTTACTTTCCCCCAAACTTATTTTAAGCAGAAGGTGGTCTTTTATAATGAATAATACTCTCAGTTATTAGAAATCCTTATTTTCTTTTAAAACTTCAATAATTCCCTTTTCTTCATTAAAATGTAAACTTGACAAAATTATCTCACAAACAGGGTGAAAGATAACAATTAAGGTTAATTAACAAAGAAAAGAAAGCTAAAATTATCAAGGCACAAAAGGGTAAACTAGGAAAAAAAATTAAAATAAGGGTAGATACAAGTA
The DNA here is from genome assembly GCA_947687605.1 of Reutealis trisperma. Classification (NCBI taxonomy): domain Eukaryota; kingdom Viridiplantae; phylum Streptophyta; class Magnoliopsida; order Malpighiales; family Euphorbiaceae; genus Reutealis; species Reutealis trisperma. Next base: position 720,854 of record CANTUT010000347.1, on the reverse strand, counting down.
ACAGGCTAAACAAATAATGCCTAAATCATATCTCTCTTTCAAAATGAATTCAAAATTTCGCCTCAAAAGTTTGCAAAAATATGTTCTAAGATAGGTGAGGCAAATGAAGATAAAAATGTGTAGAAGCCCTCTCTAAGTAAGCATACACAAATTCAATGCAATCAATATAATGCAAAGCAAAACAAAATATAATCTTAATAAAAGTTAATTTCTTACCCAAAATAGTTGCTCAACCTGAAATACTTTAATAAATTGTCCATAAATATCAATTATAATCTATCATTGACTTTTTATCAATTTATTTAACACAAGCATATTTTATTAATAAAAGAGTAAAAAATTTTAAATTTATTCATCAAAACATGAAAGAAATTACTGAAAACAAAAAAACAAGCTAAATCTTCCCCAAACTTGCAATGGACATTGTCCTCAATGTCAAAAAAATAAATCAAAAGAAGAAATACTCCCTCTTGTAGAAAATTGGATTTCAAATTGTAAGCAGGGTGTGCATTCCATCTCTTTGTTTCCTATAAAACATCATGAAACAACTAAAAGCAAGTATGAGAAATTAATCACATAAATTTTTTTTTTTTTATATAATTTTTTTTAATTATTTTTTTTTAATTTTGGAGAATAAATAAATAATTAAATAAATAAAGAAGTTAGAAATTTGGGTTGCCTCCCAAAAGCGCTTAATTTATAGTCTTTAGCTAGACTTTCTCAGAATTTTGATCACGTGGCCTCTTTTAAGGAGTAAACCATCCCTTGTTCCACCAAATCTCCACTGAAATAAGGTTTAAGGCGTTGTCCATTTACTTTGAATGTTTCTCCCGCATTGTTTTGTAGCTCCACAGCTCCATGATGATGTACCTTTACTACTTGAAACGGTCCTGACCATCTATATTTCAACTTCCCTGGAAAAAGTTTCAAACGTGAGTTGAAAAGCAATACCTGTTGGCCTTTCTCGAAATGCCTCTTACGGATGTGTTTGTCATGCCAACATTTGGTGCGCTCTTTATAAATCTTGGCATTTTCATAAGCTTCCAGTCGTATCTCTTCAAGCTCACTCAATTGAAGTAACCTCTTGTGACCAGCAGCTTCCACATCCATATTCAACTTTCTTATTGCCCAGTAAGCTTTATGTTCGAGCTCCACAGGTAAGTGACATGCTTTACCAAAGACAAGTCGGTATGGAGACATACCAATTGGGGTCTTGAAAGCAGTCCTATATGCCCACAGAGCATCATCCAATTTGAGTGCCCAATCCTTCCTAGAGTTATTCACTGTCTTTTCTAAAATATTTTTCAATTCTCTATTTGAAATTTCCACCTGACCACTCGTCTAAGGATGATACGGAGTGGCTACTCTATGGTTGACTCCACTTTTCTTTAACAAAGCGTCAAAAGCCCGATTACAAAAATGGGAGCCTCCATCACTGATAATGGCTCTCGGAACACCAAATCGAGAAAAAATATTCTTCTTAATAAATCTCAGCACAACTCTAGAATCATTGGTAGCACTTGCAATTGCTTCAACCCACTTCGACACATAGTCGACCGCTACCAAAATATATCGATTGTTTAGGGATGAAGGGAATGGCCCCATGAAATCAATCCCCTAAACATCGAATATTTCAACCTCTAAAATCCCATTAAGCGGCATATCTTGCTTTCTAATTATGTTCCCTGTTCTTTAGCAACGATCACAAGACATCACAAAGTTTCTAGCATCCTTATACATAGAAGGCCAATAAAAACCACATTGCCATACCTTTGCAACTGTCTTATCTGTGCTTGCATGCCCTCCACTTTCCTTAGAGTGACAATGCTCTAAAATGCTTGGAATTTCCTCCTCTGGCACGCATCTTCTGATCATCCCATCTCCACAATACTTGAAAAGTAATGGTTCATCCCAGAAATAATACTTGACATCTGCAAGAAATTTCTTTTTCTGATGATAAGAAAAATCACTAGGAATGATTCCACTCACCAAGTAATTGACAAAATCAGCAAACCATGGAGTTGATCCCTTCACTACCCATAACTGCTCCTCTGGAAAATAATCATTGACTGGCTCATCATCTTCAGCTGTTCGCTGCCGTTCCAATCTAGATAAATGGTCTGCAACCACATTTTCCACTCCTTTCTTGTCCTTGATTTCTAAGTCAAACTCTTGAAGCAAAAGTACCCATCTAATCAATCTGGGTTTGGCATCTTTCTTGGACATTAGGTACCTAATTGCTGCATGGTCTGTGAAGATTATAACTTTTGACCCAACCAAGTAGGAGCGAAATTTTTCTATCGCCACTATCATTGCCAACATCTCCTTTTCAGTAGTTGCATAATTTTTCTGTGCATCATTTAAGATCTTGTTGGTGTAGTATATCACATGTACCTTTTTGTTCTTTCTTTGGCCTAAGACAGCTCCAATTGCAAAGTCACTTGCATCGCACATGATTTCAAATGGCAAACTCCAATCGGGTGATGCAATAATGGGAGCTGAAATCAAAGCTTTCTTTAACCTGTCAAAAGCACTCAAGCACTCCTGGTTAAAATCAAAAGTAGCATCTTTATTAAGCAAATCACAGAGAGGCTTAGCAATTTTAGAAAAATCTTTGATAAACCGACGATAAAAACTGGCATGGCCAAGAAAACTTCTTATCCCTTTTACATTAGTAGGTGGAGGCAATTTTTCAATAGTCTCTACCTTTGCCCTATCTACTTCAATTCCTACTTGAGAAATTTTATGCCCCAAAACAATTCCCTCTTGTACCATAAAATGGCACTTCTCCCAATTTAGCACTAAATTGCACTCAACACAACGTTGTAAAACTTTTCTCAAGTTTTCTAAGCATGCATCAAATGAAGAACCATATACAGTAAAATCATCCATGAAGACCTCCATGGACTTCTCAACAAAATCAGAGAAAATAGACAACATGCAACGTTGAAAAGTAGCAGGGGCATTACACAAACCAAAGGGCATTCTTCTATATGCAAAAGTACCATAAGGACATGTAAAAGTGGTCTTTTCCTGATCTTGAGGAGCAATAGGAATTTGAAAATACCCTGAATAACCATCTAGAAAGCAAAAATATGCATTACCTGCAAGCCTTTCTAACATTTGATCAATAAAAGGTAAAGGAAAGTGATCCTTTCTGGTAGCATTATTCAGTTTCCTATAGTCAATGCACATTCTCCATCCTGTTACAGTCCTAGTGGGAATCAATTCATTATTATCATTTTTCAAAACAGTCATCCCACCTTTTTTGGGTACTACATGCACAGGACTAACCCAAGAGCTATCAGAAATGGGATAAATTATTCCTGCATCTAATAACTTAGTAATCTCAGCCCTAACTACTTCTTTCATGTTTGGATTCAACCTACGTTGATGTTCAATTACAGGTTTGTGGTTATCCTCCATCAAAATTCTATGCATGCAAATAGTTGGACTAATCCCTTTAATGTCAGAAATATTCCAACCTACTGCTGATTTAATTTCCCTCAAAATTCTCAATGTTTTCTCAAGTTGAACATCATTCAAGTTTGCATTCATAATCACAGGTAAAGTATCATTGGGACCAAGAAATGCATACCTGAGATGTGCAGGAAGTGGTTTCAACTCAAGAACTGGTGCTTGCTCAATTGATGGTGGAGGAAGTGACTTACCTTTTTTTAATTCTTCAAATTGTTGTCTCCTATAGAAAGGCATAGGTGAACTCCCCTCAAAAAGATTAACAATTGTGGCAACCTCATGATTTTCATTCTTGCTAGTTGCCCCATTAATCAAGCATGTTTCTAGGGGGTCCGCAAAATGCTTTTCCTCCAAGACTTTTTGAACTTCCTCATCAATGACATCAATTTGAAAGCAACAATCCATGATGGCAGGTTGTTTTTCTGCTTTAGTAATGTCAAACTCAATCTCCTCATCACCTACTCTCAAAGTCAATTTGCCATGTTTTACATCAATTAAGGCTCCTGCTGTTGCTAAAAATGGTCTTCCAAGAATCAACGGGATCTCAATATCCTCATCCATGTCCAATACCACAAAGTCCACAGGTATATAAAACTTACCAATTTTTAACAAGACATTTTCAATGATACCTACTGGATACTTAACAGAACGGTCAGCTAATTGCAAGGTCATTGTGGTTGGGGTTAGCTCACCCAACCCTAATGTTTTACAAATAGATAAAGGCATAAGACTAACACTAGCTCCTAAATCACATAAAGCCTTTTTAAATTCAGTGGTACCAATTAGACAAGGGATAGAAAAGTTACCTGGATCTTTAAGCTTTTGTGGAAGTTTGTTCTGAATAATTGCACTGCACTCCTCAGTAAGTGCTACCACAGCATGCTCCTCAATCTTCCTCTTGTTAGACAGTAAATCTTTAAGGAACTTCACATAGGATGGCATTTGTGCCAAGGCTTCAGCAAACGGTATGTTTATGTGAAGTTGCTTAAAAATTTCTAGAAACTTCTCATATTGTTTGTCTGACTTCTGCTGCTTCAATCTTTGAGGATAAGGAATGGGTGGTGCATAAGGCTTAACTTGTGAAGGTTTAGATACCTCCTCTTTTTTTTCTTCTTCAGCTTGATTCATTGGGGTATCTTCTTTTGAAACTTCACCACTATATTCATTTGTTTTCTTTGGTACCATTTCTTCAAGTTGCTTGCCACTTCTCAAAATAATTGCCTTGCATTGTTCTCTAGGATTAATTTCAGTTTTGCTAGGCAATGTACCTTGAGGTCTTGCGTTAAAAGTGTTAGCCATTTGTCCCATTTGAAACTCCAAATTTCTATTTTGGCTAGCAATTTGATCGACTTTCATCTCCAACTTGTCATATTGTTTCTCCAATTTGTCAAACCTTTCAGAAGTGGCTCCAATGAATTTCTCCAAAGCGGTTTCGTAGGAAGGCTTGATTTCTTGTAGTGTTTGGGATGGAATTTGATTTCTCCCTTGAAAGTTGGATTGGTATGGTGGCCTTAGATTGCTTCCTTGATTTCCTTGATTTCCCCATGCTAAGTTGGGGTGGTTCCTCCATCCTAGATTGTAAGTGTTCGAGTAGGGATTATTTTGTTGTCTATTGGGGTTAGAGACAAATTGGACTTGCTCTACTCCATGGCATTCAAAATTATGATGATTACCCCCACATGAGTCACAAACAATTGGATGACTACTTGATGGGGCATTAATGTTTACTCTCTCCAATGACTTGGCAATTGCATCAACTTTTGCTGCAAGAAGAGAATACCCATCATCCTGTTGAACACTTGCAACCCTCCTTGTTGTAGTCCTTTCATTGGACCAATGGTAGTTGTTAGTCGCCATTTGCTCAAGAAGATTATGAGCCTCGATAGTACTTTTGTTCATAAGAGCTCCTCCGGCTGCTGCATCAATTGTGCTCCTTATTTGATTTGAAAGACCATTGTAAAAAGTTTGCACTATCATCCAGTCTGGGATACCATGATGAGGACACTTTCTTTGTAAATCTTTAAACCTTTCCCATGCTTCATATAGTGTCTCTCCATCAAATTGAATGAAACTAGTAATATCATTCCTTAGCTTAGCAGTCTTTCCAGGAGGGAAATATTTTGCCAGAAAAGCACTTGTGAGTTGATCCCATGTAGTGATTGACCCTGGGACTTGAGATATCAGCCAAGTTTTTGCTTTATCCCTAAGAGAAAATGGGAAAAGCCTCAGTCTAATGGCATCATCAGTAACACCATTCATCTTGATTGTATCACAGATTTCTAAGAAATTTGCCAAATGAGCATTGGCATCTTCCATGACTCCTCCTCCAAACTGGGACTGTTGAACCATCTGAATGAGTGAAGGTTTGATTTCAAAATTGTTGGCTGCAATAGTGGGTCTTTCTATGCTGGATCGCATAACTGAGTTTGGCATAGCAAATTCGCGCAGTGCCCTATTAGCTCCATTGTCTGCCATTTCTTCCTCTGCTCCTTCAAGTCTTTCCTCAAAAGTTTCTTGCTCAAATTCTTCTCCTTCTTCCAAAGCCTCTTGCTCGTTGGCCTTGTCTGCTTTCTCTTTTCTAAGTCTCTCCTTTTTGGCTTTGGTTAAAGCCTTACACCTTCGCTCGATTTCAGGATCCAATTCCTCTAAAATTGCTTCAGGATCGTTTCTCATAAACACCTATACGAGCTGTACAATAAAAAAAAAATTCAGTTTTAAAAATAAATCAAGGTGTCTAAAGTAATAGAATATATCAATTATATTAATATTGTCAAAAATTGCCTTCCCCGGCAACGGCGCCAAAAACTTGTTGCGTGATTTCTGCAAGTGCACAGGTCGTGAACAAGTAATATAGTAGTGAAATAAGTGTCGATCCCACGAGAAAGGGTTGACAAGTACCAAAATTATTGAATATTCTATTATTTAGAAAATCAATTATGAGAAGTCGTATTTTAAGCTAAAGTAAAGTTTAAGTAAATAAATGATAATAATATGAAATAAGATTAAAGGCCTAGGATTTAGAATTCATCAATTGATTACCTATGATTACTTTATATATTTTTTAGATTGGATTATTTTTGCTGGAATTAATGATTAAATTTCCCTAAATTATATGATGTTCTCTCTCAAGATACAACATGTGTGTTTATATTAACCTTACGTGTACTCTCGTGATCATAAGCAATTAACACAAACCCATTAAGTTTCATGGAAATCCTTTTGAAAATCACAAAAGAGTGTTCTTATCTCTAAGCAACACATACCCTAAGTCTAATATCTTAATGAACTAATATTGTATTTCCACTCTCGCTACTTCACACAATATCTTAAATCATGCAATTAATGGCCAGTTAATTACAAGCATTAAGTTCTAAGATAAAAGATTAATTCCAACAATCAACCCAATCAATTAAATATAAATAATCATATGCAAATCAAAAGATTACATCTAAATCCTAGAAAAATAAATTTAGCTATTCATAATTAAAAGAGAAGAAACAATTAAATTAACAATAAAAATAATAAACATAATAATAACTTATAATTAAATTCAAGAATAGAGTTTAGAGAGAACTTGTTTTGAGATACAATCTTTGATAAACTTGAGCTCCAAAAACTCCTCTTGATAAAAATAACATAAACAAAAAAGAAACCTAATCTATTTTTTTTTCTCTCTAAATATTTTTTTTGATGGATTTTTTTTTGATGCCATTTCCCTTTGCCAAGCATGGTATTTATAAACATGTTTGGTGGAAGAATTCAAGTTCCATTAAAATTCTTGCATCAAAATTCAACATTGATGGTTAGGTTGGCCACCAACCATTGAATTCCTTCATCAATATTCAAAAATGGTTAGGTTGGCTACCAACCATTGAATTTTAGCCACCAACCATTGAATTTCTTTATCAATATTCAAAAATGGTTAGGTTGGCTACCAACCATTGAATTTTGGCCACCAACCATTGAATTTATTTCTCATGGATTGAAAACTTGAATCATTGCTTGCATCTTTATTTTTACTGCATCATTTTGATCTGCAAAAATAAAATAAAAATACTTAAAATATGTTATAATTTATTTATAAATTGTAGAACTATTTATTTCTGAAAATATGTAATAATATTATTGCATTTTCGAGAACTGAGCTAAAATTTAAGTTTAAACAAATAAAATAACTCTAAAAATATAGAGTTATCAGCACTTGCACAGCATAAGTTATATCAGGCCTTGTCAAGGTCAAATACATGAGCTTTCCCATCAATTTTCTGTATGTGAAAGGATCTTTTAACAAGTGTTCATCATCATGAACTAATTGATGGTTCACTTCAATAGGTATACTTGAAGGTTTTGATGCTAGCAGACCACATTCTTCTATTAGTTCAAGAGCATATTTTCTTTGTGAAAGAGAAATACCTCCTACTGTTTTGGCTATCTCTAATTCCAAAAAATACCTCAATAGTCCTAAATCCTCTATCTTGAAATTAAAACCCAACAAATGTTTCACTTCTGAAATTAGAAGCTTGTTATCACTAGTGATTGCTATGTCATCCATATAGACCAAAAGCAATATAAAACTAGCAGCTGTATGTTTAAAGAACAAAGGGTAATATGATTTTGACTATGTAAAACCATGAGAAAGCAAGCATTATGCGAATTTAGAATTCCACTGCCTGGAAGCTTGCTTTAACCCATATAGTGACTTGTTTAACTCGCAGACAAGCTTCCTAATGCCATTGCTATTGTCATATTGCATTCTTGTCTCCCTCTCAATCTGATAACCCTTTGGAATATCCATGTATACTTCCTTAGGTAAATCACCATTGAGAAATGCATTATTCACATCTAATTGAGCCAAATACCATCCATGAATAGCTGCCAAAGCCAGTAGAACTCTCACTGTAATATACTTAACAATAGGGCTAAATGTTTCTTGGTAATCAAAACTAGGTTTTTGAGTATACTCTTTAGCCACTAGCTTGGCTTTATATTTATCAATACTGCCATCTGAGAGAAATTTGGTCTTGTAGACCCATTTGCAACCAATAGGGACCTTGTTAGGGGGCAAAGTGTAATACCCAAGGTTTCTCTAACCTATTAGAGTTAGCAATGGAAGCACTATAATGCCCATATATTGTGCCATTCTAGGCCTTTCTAACACCACAGGAATGATAAGAATAACATAAAAAGTAATTTTAATAGATAATGTGACAACAAGTAAAGAATGCAATCAATTTTGATAAGCACCCTTATGATGAAGTGAAAGTCAAACTGAGTTTGACTTAACATGACTATGTTAATAATTTATTTGAAATATGAACCTAAAGTGCTAGTGAATGGGTGTTGACATCTCCTAAGACATTGGGAGATGATGAGCACTTTAGGTTCATATTTCAAATAAATTATTAACATAGTCACGTTAAGTCAAACTGAGTTTGACTTAACGTGACTATGTTAATAATTTATTTGAAATATGAACCTAAAGTGCTAGTGAATGGGTGTTGACATCTCCTAAGACATTGGGAGATGATGATAGTGATATGAGAAGTTGAATTCAATCAAAGTTACAATGATATAATAGAGGTCAAACTTAGTTTGACCCAATGAGCTTACATGATATATATACTTGAGCAATGTTAATAAAAGACTAGAAAATGTGTACTATGGAGTGAACAAGATTTATCTAGCAATGTCTAAAATGTGTAGTGATATTGGAAGGTAGAATTATGTATATTAAAGTGAAAGAAACGAAATGGGAAATGCATTAAGCTATCGAACTTGAAATGTGTGTATAAAGATTTGTTAATAGGCTTTTGGACTCAAAAGTCCAAGTCCATTGAATGGCTGGCCCATGGGGCCTATAAATGGATAAACCTAAGCTTTAACTAGAGTTAAGAATGGTTAACTAAGGCTGAGTTAGATGTTGGAAAAGCTAGTCGCCATTTTTTACTAAGTCAATTCCTTTTCCAACTTGAATTCTTCCTTCATCCACACCTAAGTCTACATTCATTATTGTTATTTCCAAAACCATATGATGAGCATCATAATTGTAGAGAAAATCTTAGCCATCCACCAAGATTAAATCTTAGCCATTGGATCAAACTTGATCAAATCTTCACCATCCAACTCATCATATATATATATATATATATATATATATATATATATATATATATATATATATATATATGAAAATTTTATGTTGTGAACATCATTTTTCCCATCTCTACACCAAAATTTCCTAATAACAAAGGAAGCTCTCTCTACACTAGAAGCAATAAGAACTTTAGCAAATCCAAGCTAACCAAGGTGAGAAATCTTGTTTCTCTTCCATTTTCAATGTTTTAAGATTGAATTTAGTATCTTGCTTATGCAAAATCTCTTATACACTAGATGTAAGTTTCGGTCAAGGCTAGAAATTGATCAAGGAGATGTTCTAAATTCTAGTTAAATACAACTATGGTTACTACAGATGAAGAATAATGATTTAGAAGTGTTGAAATGAACTTTAGAAGCTTGGTTCAAGATTTGAACATCTTAGAGGCATAATATAGTTTGAAAGGAGAGCTTGATGTTCTAATGCTAGATATTGACAATGGAATGATCATATAGGTTTTATGTTATGCTAATTACATAATTCCATGATTAATTTGAAGATTGGATGAGGAATTAATAGTTTTCCCCAACTTCTAGTGTTTATGAAAAATTAGAGATTTGGAGTATTGAATTTGAATTCATGAGAGTGAAGGGAAAATTTAGCTCAAGAATGGAATTACATGATTTGTATAGTGCTGCTAATTTTGAAAATTTAATTGATAGAAGTGATTTTTTCCAAAATTAATGAACTAGGTTCATTTATGGAATTTGATGGTGGAAGTAGAATTAATTCTATTGAACATTATAAATTGTTTAAGTTAATCTTGCTCAAGGCTGAAAGGTGAAATTAAGAGGAAAGGAATTATCCTTCCTTAAATGAATATCTTTGGCCATTTGGAGAACAACTAAGGAAAATGTTAAATTTAGTGACAAGTATATGTATAGTATATCTTGACCTTAAAAGTAATAAGTTGTGCTTTAATGAACAAGATAGAAATGTTAGTAAGTTAAGCTAAATTAAACAAATGTCATAATGAGAAAGTGATTGACATGCCATTGAAATGTGATGTGTAGAATCTAAAGACAAGGACAAGAATATTGTGCAAGAGTGTGAGGAGCACTATTAGCATTAGAGTTAAATGTAAATAGGAGCAAAGGAGCTTAAGGTGAGTACTTAATAATGTAATATGCCTTATGTCATATGCTTGAACCTTTATTGTTCAAACCTTAATTGTTGAAATATTTTGATTCTTCAATAAGCTTGAATTGTTCATTGAAAAATTGAACCATTTGATATGATGCTTCTTGATGATAATTGGCTATTGTGAACCTATTGTATTGAATTCATAATGTGAGCATTGAATTTCTTGATATGAACCTTATATGAACTTTCTTATTCTCTACCTATTGATAAGCAGAAATTCCCTTCTGATGTGGGGTAATATATCAGACCTAGTGCACTTGGTATAAGCTTGCAGGTAGGGCGAGAGTACCTAACCTCTATTAGGGGGGAAAGCCTAACCGTAAAACCTGACCAGTCTTACGTAATGTGATACATGTGAGTGAGCAAGTCTTAGGCCACCACTCTTGAATTTATATGTGCGGGAAGCATCTTACTCCTGAGAGAATATTATTTATGCTAAAGATATGGTCTCCATCTTAAATGAGAAATTGAACCATAATAATACTAATATTGATCGAAATTGTTCCATTGCTATAAAACCCATCCTAAAAGTAATCCTTGTACTCACCCTATATATATATATATATATATATATATATATATATATATATATATATATATATATATATGTATATATATATATATGTATATATATATATATGTATATATATATATATATGTATATATATATATATATGTATATATATATATATATATGTATATATATATATATATATGTATATATATATATATATGTATATATATATATATATGTATATATATATATACATATATATATATATATATACATATATATATATATATATACATATATATATATATATATACATATATATATATATATATACATATATATATATATATATACATATATATATATATATATATACATATATATATATATATATATATATATATATATATATATATATATATATATATATATATATATATATATATATATATATATATATATATATATATATATATATATAGTATTATTATGTACTCACAGAGCATGTCTCATATTTTAGTTATTCAAATTTTTTAGGCAAAGTCGACGAGTCAGCAAAGTAAATTCCAAGCCATGTTCTTCCGCTTTGAAATTGCTCTGCTAAATTCAAGTGTCGTCATTCCTGATTATAAAGATCATTATTAGAGCTCCATGGTTATCGAAGGGTTAGCATTGATATGTTATGGGGTATATATATATGTAATGTGAATTGTATCAGAGTCGTTATTGTAATTATGTACGAAGTAACGAATATTGGGTTAATGATATGAAGTACAATTTTAAAAGTTTCACAAGTCATGTGTGTAAATGATATTATGAGTTAATGAGGAGATGATAAGCAAGTAATAGGCAACAAGGAAGGTAATGAGGTTATGATATGGGGATAAGGTCCCATATGATGAATGATAAATATTTATATGTTAAACGAAATTCTACGATTTTAGGTGACTTTATGTCTCTGTTTGCCTTAGGACAGTGACGGCTTAAAAGGTGGGTCGTGACACAAAGGAACGATGGTTGAAGTGTTGTTAGAAACTAGAGCTTGTAACTCATCATACGTAGCCTCCTGCTAATGTGAAAATTTAATAGCTTGCTCATAGGTAACAGGATCAGGTTCAAAAGAAATGGAGAATACAAATTGCTTATAAGAAGGTTATAAATGTGAATATGAAATATAGTTTGATAATGGATAGCTAACATATGAAACATGAGGATCAGAAGTAGGTTTAATAAGCTGGTGATGGAAATCTATAAGATAAGAAGGTAATTTTGAAGGTCTAGTACTTCTTCTAGGAATGGGAGAAGATTGATGTGGAACATGAGGAGTAGGTTGATGTTGAGAATGAGGTGAAAAAAAAAGATTGAGATGAAGTATAAGGTGAAGAAGAATGTCAACCAGAAGAAGGATTTATGTCAGAAACTGATAAACTTGGTGAATTTGATGAAGTTGGTGAAGAAGAAATGTATGGAGAATTAGTAGAAATAGGAATAGGGGGAACTGAAGAATGATTAGTTGAATTAGGAGGTAATGAATTATTAGACTGTGAGGTAGGTAAAGAAGTATCAAATGATACAGAAGGGATAACAGGCAAAACTAGAGATTAAGATGTTGGAGACTGTGCAATATCAGACCTGAAGGGGAAAATGGTTTTATGAAATTGCACATCCCTCAAAATGAAACAAGTATGCGAATCCAAGTCATACAACTTATAGCCCTTAATGCCATTTGGATAACCTATGAAGATACAATATTTGCCTCTAGGATCAAATTTTATCTTATCGGCTATGAGATTTGCAGTAAAACAAAGACAAAGATGCTGATAAGAAGGTTATTGGTTAAACAGAATTTCATGAGGAGACTGACTAGATAAAGAATGAGATGGAGTTATGTTGATCAAATACACAGTTGTGAGAACATCATTCCAAAACTTAAGGGGAAGATTGGCATGAAAAATAATAGATTTAGCAATATTAAGAATATATTGGTGTTTTCTCTCAACAATACCATTCTATTGAGGGGTATATACACAGGACTATTGATGAATGATACCTTTAGACTGATAGAATTGTGTTAATTGAAACTCAGAACCTTGATTTGTCCTTATAGTCTTAATGGAAATGTGAAATTGATTAAGAATGAGGGCATAAAAGTATTGAATCCAATGGGATACCTCAAACTTGTGTTTCATAAGGAAAACCCAAATGTACTTGGAAAATTCATCAACAATTGAAAGGAAATAATGGTTTTTATTCAAATCTAGTTGGGAATAAGGACCCCAGATATCCATGTGGACTAAGTCAAAAAGACTAGTGATAGAATCAACTAAAGTTAAAAAAGGTAAACTCTTCATTTTGGCCTTAGGACATGTCACACATGGAATCTCTATACGTTTATTTGAAGAAGAAATTAAAGGTTTTAAAGAAGGAAAAAGATGAAGTGAAACATGGCCTAATCTGTGATGCTAAGTTTCAGTAGATACAATATTTACAGAAGGAAAAACACAAGTGATAGACTACTGAAACTAGCTTTATTGGAAACAACAGAAGACATATCTAGGAAGTAAAGGCCTTAATGAGCTTTAGCCAAGCTAATCGTGATCCATAGTGAGAGGCCCTGAATAATGCAACATTGAGATAAGAAAATAAGCCAAACTGTATCATGAAGAGTAAGCTTACTAGTAAAAACTAAATTGAAGGTGAATGAAGGAATACACAAGACATTATGAAGGGTAAGAAAAGAACTAAGAACTATGCTGCCAATATGAGAAACTTTTGCTCTTGTACCATTAGGTAACCTTACTGAACAACTAGTTACAAGATAGCAAGTAGTAAACAAAGAAACTGAGCATACTATGTGATCAGTAGCTTTAGTATCCACAATCTAGGAGTTTGTATGTTGAGCTACTTGAGGCATAGATTGATCAAACACGTAAGAATGAGAAGCAGAGAACATTGAGGATTGTATACCTGCCGCATTAGCTAGATGTGCCTCTAGAGCATCAATAATGTGTGATCCTAGTTGAATATTAGTTTGAGTCTCAATAAGAGCATAAGCTTCTATATTTGATCTTTGGAGAGATTAAGTTATGGCATAGTACTAAACTATGGAGTAGTAGGATGAGCATCATGATTTGGTTGAGTAGTAGAATGAACATCAGTATTGAACTAAGGCATAGTAGTAATGTGAACACCTTCATTGTCCTAGTCTTGAATAGAAACTTGATGTGCAGATGATTGAATGACATTTCTTGCTTTAGTAAACTTGAAATTAGGTGGAAAGCCTATTAGCCTATAGCATTGCTCTTTGAGATGCCTAGGCTTACCACAATAAGAGCAAGCTAAATTTGATTTTCCCTTCCTAACAGCTATAACAGTAGCATCATTTAAGTTTTGTTACTGCAAATTAAGAGTTCTTTGATTTTCTTCCTCTTCCCTAAGAATCATATTGTATGTTCTATATAGAGTTAGAAAGGGCTTCATAAGAATAATTTGTGATCTCAGAGAAAAGTAAGACTCATTAAGTCCATTTAAGAACCTAAAAACACAATCCTTTCGTTGAAGATCAATATAAGTTTGAAAATAATTTTGATTGCAATGACCACAAGAATAATGAGGCAATGGATGAAAACTTCTTAACTCCTCCTAAATTCCATTTAACTCAGTAAAATAGCCATCAACTGTTTTAGTTCCTTGAGTAATCGAGCACAATTGATGTTGAAGATGACAAATGCGAGAATCATCAGGTTGTGAAAACCTTTGATTCAACTTTTCCCAAATCTGACTGGCTTCTTCTATACAGAACACTGTTGAAGTAATTGGAATGGAAATCAAATGCAATAACCAAGCAATTAGCATATTATTGCTTCAAATCCATGGTAAGTAAAGAGGACTTTAAGGTGCTGGTTTAGGAATGCTTCCATCAAGAAAGCCTTGTTTATTGCGAATGGAAACAGCTAACAGGAATGATCTCTTCCATGAAGCAAAATTCATGGAAGTTAGCTCTAGTGAAACAATGACAGAACTATGATTTTCTGAGTGATGAAGAAAATAAGGAGATGATTGAACTTCCAATGGATTCTGAGTAGTGATAGAAGTTGAAGCATTAGAAGTATTTGAAGCAGTACTTGTAGATGTCAGATCCGGCATTGATGAACTGAAAAAAAAAAAAAAAAAAAAACACTTCAAAAGAGGAACAAAATAGAAGATTCTAGATCAAATGAAAAATTGAAGAAGAAGAAAATATATAAAGCTCTAATGCCATGTAATGAAAGGAGAACGAAATGAAAATGAAGAATGATTGATTGAAAAAATGAAAACTAAAGTTACATATTAGAGGTACAAAGAAAACATATATACAAAAGAAGCTGAATCTCTAAACCTATAAGAAAATGACCAATGGGCTAGTCTAAAGTCACACTTCCAGTACACGAAACTAATTCTGCTATCAGTAACTAAATTTCAATAACTTACATCTAACCAACCCTAACCAACTTACAACTCAGCTTTACTAGTTTTAAATTCAATTTCCTTTTCACTAAATCTTCTAAAAAAAAAATTATAGATCCTAGTTGAATATTAGTTTGAGTCTCAATAAGAGCATAAGCTTCTATATTTGATCTTTGGAGAGATTAAGTTATGGCATAGTACTAAACTATGGAGTAGTAGGATGAGCATCATGATTTGGTTGAGTAGTAGAATGAACATCAGTATTGAACTAAGGCATAGTAGTAATGTGAACACCTTCATTGTCCTAGTCTTGAATAGAAACTTGATGTGCAGATGATTGAATGACATTTCTTGCTTTAGTAAACTTGAAATTAGGTGGAAAGCCTATTAGCCTATAGCATTGCTCTTTGAGATGCCTAGGCTTACCACAATAAGAGCAAGCTAAATTTGATTTTCCCTTCCTAACAGCTATAACAGTAGCATCATTTAAGTTTTGTTACTGCAAATTAAGAGTTCTTTGATTTTCTTCCTCTTCCCTAAGAATCATATTGTATGTTCTATATAGAGTTAGAAAGGGCTTCATAAGAATAATTTGTGATCTCAGAGAAAAGTAAGACTCATTAAGTCCATTTAAGAACCTAAAAACACAATCCTTTCGTTGAAGATCAATATAAGTTTGAAAATAATTTTGATTGCAATGACCACAAGAATAATGAGGCAATGGATGAAAACTTCTTAACTCCTCCTAAATTCCATTTAACTCAGTAAAATAGCCATCAACTGTTTTAGTTCCTTGAGTAATCGAGCACAATTGATGTTGAAGATGACAAATGCGAGAATCATCAGGTTGTGAAAACCTTTGATTCAACTTTTCCCAAATCTGACTGGCTTCTTCTATACAGAACACTGTTGAAGTAATTGGAATGGAAATCAAATGCAATAACCAAGCAATTAGCATATTATTGCTTCAAATCCATGGTAAGTAAAGAGGACTTTAAGGTGCTGGTTTAGGAATGCTTCCATCAAGAAAGCCTTGTTTATTGCGAATGGAAACAGCTAACAGGAATGATCTCTTCCATGAAGCAAAATTCATGGAAGTTAGCTCTAGTGAAACAATGACAGAACTATGATTTTCTGAGTGATGAAGAAAATAAGGAGATGATTGAACTTCCAATGGATTCTGAGTAGTGATAGAAGTTGAAGCATTAGAAGTATTTGAAGCAGTACTTGTAGATGTCAGATCCGGCATTGATGAACTGAAAAAAAAAAAAAAAAAAAAACACTTCAAAAGAGGAACAAAATAGAAGATTCTAGATCAAATGAAAAATTGAAGAAGAAGAAAATATATAAAGCTCTAATGCCATGTAATGAAAGGAGAACGAAATGAAAATGAAGAATGATTGATTGAAAAAATGAAAACTAAAGTTACATATTAGAGGTACAAAGAAAACATATATACAAAAGAAGCTGAATCTCTAAACCTATAAGAAAATGACCAATGGGCTAGTCTAAAGTCACACTTCCAGTACACGAAACTAATTCTGCTATCAGTAACTAAATTTCAATAACTTACATCTAACCAACCCTAACCAACTTACAACTCAGCTTTACTAGTTTTAAATTCAATTTCCTTTTCACTAAATCTTCTAAAAAAAAAATTATAAAACTATATGCTATGGAGTTTTATAAATTTATAGAGGGATTATCTTTTCTATGGGAAATTACATAATCTGTTTATTTATGTAATTTTTTTAATTAAAAAAATAATTTATCTATTGGAAGATGTAAATATATTATCACTTTATGTAAAAACCTTCTAAAAAAATTACAAATTCATATCCTTTACATGGAGTTGCATAAATCTATAGAGAAATTACCATTTCCAGTTGAAAGATATATAATTCGTTCGTTCATATAATTTTGCAGTAAAAAATGTAATTTATCCATTGAAGAACATAAATTGCTATTGTTTTATGTAAAATTTTCCAAAAAAAAAAAAAAATCTTTTTCGTTGAAGAGTTATATGGAGAAATTACGCACTTTTTTCAATGAAGAGTTGTATACTTTTTCACTAGAAAATGTAATTTATCCAATTAGAGCATGTAAATATATATATGACATTGGCTTATGATAATTAATTATGAGTATCTGTCTTATCATATAAAATTAAAAAATTTAATTCAGGCTCCAATTAATTATATTAAGTTTGATTTTGACAATATTTTTTATAATATTAATAATTCAAAATATTTGAAAATAACTCAAAAATAAGTAAAGCAACATACAGTAGCTATCATTGTTGAGGTCAGTCTTAACATACTAGGCAATGTTTGGTTGGATTAATTTCTTCTTTATTATATAAATCATCATCATCATCATCATCAATGGGAAAAAAAGAAAATTATCATAATTTTAAAACTATTGAAACTTAATTTAATAATGTTTTATATTAAAAAATTATAAAATTCAGATCTGCCCAATCCAAACTCAACTTTTTTTTTTTTTTAATATTATAAAAATACGCTCAAAAGGAAAAACTTAAAAAATGCATATTCAGATAATTTTTATTATAAAAATATGGTCATTGACTAAAAAAAAAAAAACTCTCAATTCATCAGTTATTTTTAGCTCTTTATCATGTTTCATACCTCTTTCCCTTCGTTACTATGGTTTTATTACTTTTACATCATATATGTGATGATAGGTCTTTCCGGAATACTCCACTGTCAAGAAGCCACTTGCTGCTCCTTCATCGTATACGTGGTGGCGCGATTTTCCATATTTTTTCTTTCTATTTTTTTTTTTAAATTTTGAATTTCACAATATCATATATTATTAATGATTAACTAATTAATAATTAATTAATGTTAAATGTTAATGATTCAACCGTCTAATTTTTTTTTTAAAAAAAACTTAGCAATTCTAAATTTTTTCTTAATATTATTATAAAATTAATTATATTTTATTTTATTAAATAAGCTTTTAATATATATATATATATATATATATATATATATATATATATATATATATATATATATATAATAAAAACTGATTTTAAAATACATAAAAATAATAGAAACTAACAACGGTAAAACAATTAATAATAAAAAAAAAATTATGGTCATCTTGTACATTTTAATTGATTGATGTATGTAGTCAATGTTTTGCTATCCACAAATATTTTGATAAATTGATAATAATATCTAGAAGTACATTTGCATACTTAAAAAAAAAAAAAAACAATAGTAAATGTTTTATGTTTATGAAAATATGGTATATGTTATGTATATTTTTAGTATTTGGAACTACTTTAATATATATAAATTGCAAATTTGAAAAATTAAAAAGATACACTAACTCTAAAAGATATATATATACCAAAATTTGACATATATTAAGTATATGTTTGATATTTATAACTACTTCATATATACAGATTGTATATTTAAAAATTAAAAAAAATAAATTAACAATAAATGATATACGTATACCAAAATTATGTGTTAAGTATGTATTTAGTATCTGCAATTATTTTATATATACCTACATAATGCTAATTTTAAAAAAAAATGATAAATTAACAATAAATAATATACATATACTAAAATTTGGTATATTAAATATATGTTTGGTATTTATAACTATTTTAATATACAAATATTAATTTAATTAATTAAAAATTAGTTAAATTAATAAACTATGTATGGTATATAAAAAAAATAATTTAATGGATTTATATGGATAATATACAATTAGAATTTTAAAATAAAAAGATAAAGTAACAGTAAATAGTATATGTATACTAAAATTTGGTAATACATTAAGTACATGTTTGATATATATATATATATATATATATATATATATATATATATATATATATATATATATATATATATATATATATATATATTGCAAATTAGAAAATTTTCTATAAATATGCTAACTGTGGCTGGGACTATTTGTATTGTGTTTCTTTTGCAAGGTTTGACATTAAAGTTCTAATTTATGAAAATGCAAATATTGTTTACACTTTACGCTACTTTTGTAATTTTGTAAAAATGTAAAGAGGGGTGCGGCTTTAAATTTGATTAAGTTGTAAATGTATTATTTAAAACTCTTGCTTTATATTATTTTAAATTGTTTTATTTAGTTATTTATTTTTATTGTCACTTTATTTATTTAGTATTTATTAATATTTTTTGTTCTTAAATAAGTTTTATTAGCTTAATTATATATATTAGTTTTAACTAAAAATTCATTAATTTTGAAGTTGAGCAACCAAAAATTAACATATTAAAATTTTAACTAAAAATTAACATATTAAAGTTTTGTTATAATTTGAAATTTGGTGACAATTATAATGATTGTTAATGTAAAATTCATTCTTCAATGTTATTAAAAATAAAAACATAACTAAGATTTTTGTTTAAAAAAACTAAAAAATATATGATATCATATATTTTTTAGGCTTTAGGATTCTAGAGTTTAAAATTTAGGGTTTTAAGATTATGATTTAGAGTTTAGGATCTCATTTTCAGAGACGTAATTTTCAACACTATCACGCTCCAAGACAGAGTTGAACTTGTGTGTGCATTAATAAATTATTGTTTTAGGAACAAAATCCATTAATTATTTTTTTTATATACCACACGTAATTAATTAATTTAACTAATGTTTAATTAATTAAATTAGTATTTATATTATATATATTAAAGTAGCTGCAAATATCAAACATATCCTTAATGTATACTAACATTTGCTTCCATCATAGCAAGTTGAGTATCAGTAGAGCTTCCACCAGAAGAACTGGATATATTGGCATTATTGCTAATGGATTTAGTCTCATTATCGTCATTAGACATCTGTAAAGAACATATCCAGTAATCACATTAGTAACTAATAATTATTAATAATAATAATTTTGTTACAGCAAATAGCCCAAAAAGAGTAAAACAATTGTGAATGTTGATTACCTTAAGAAAAGCTATAGAATCACAATACTACACAACAGTCTGCTTAACCTTGAACCCTGATACAAAAAAATAAAAATTTCAAAATAACATTAGTATAATAGTATAGTATAAGAGTTATAACATAAAAGAATTTAAAATAAATAAAATTACATAGTGAATTAATTACCTTATACTGAGTCTCTAAATGAAATAGGACAAATAGACCTCTTGACAATTGATTTATAAATTATAAATCAATTAATAATTCCATATTTCCAGCAACAGAACACCTGAAGAATAAAAATAAACCATAACTTAATCCAATAAATGGATAAATAATTAAAACATAAATGAATTACTAATTAAATAATTTAAAATAAATAAATTTATTGTAAAATAAATAAGTAAAAGATTTACATAAATAATAATAAATAATATATTAAGTATATATTAATTTAAATAAATATATATTTAAAATATAAGTAATACTATTTAGTAAAAAAATATATTTTCTATATGAATAAATAAATTATCAGTTAATTATTTTACAAACATATGAAACTCTAAATAATGAAAAAATTTAGAAAATAATTTATAAAGTCAAAAATAATTTAATTTAAAAAAACAAAGAATATATATTTTAACAAAAATTCACAGAAAAATAGAAAATACAATAAAATATTAAAGAAGAACAAAAAAAAAATAAAATTAATGGTCCATTACCTTTGTTCGAAGGCTTTGTTTTTTTTGGAAATGCATAGATTTATATTTTATAGGGTCAAATCCTTACATGCATAGAAGGAAAAGAAGAGATTTGTTGAAAAATTAAGTAAAAAAAATAAAAATAAATGAAGATCAAATATTTTTTGCCTAAAGGTTAAATTTTTACCTTCTAAAAAGATTCAGAAGTCCTAATTGCTTTCTGAGAATGGAGTTTCTACCATAAATGAGTCTTAGACTCTCAACGACTCAAAGATATATATATAATTATATCTTAGAAATTTAAAGATATTAGGGTTAAGGTTAAAGATTGACTGAAAAAATAAAAACATTCGTTCATCAGAAAGGTCTAAGTGAAAGGTGCTTCCATCAACCACAACCACTTTAGGTTAGGGTTAGGGTAACTATAACTTTGTAAGGGGCTTCAACTAAACAAAGAGGCTTCAACCACACAAAGGTGAAGAACAAAGGATATTTGAAGGCGAGAAGTCTAAAATGGAGATTTGAGAAGAGAAGACTAAAGAGAGATGAGGGATTTGAGAGGACAGAGAAGGAGAGAGATGAGAGATTTGAGAGGATAGAGACAAAGAAAATTCTAAAGAAGCAGCAGAAATGAGAAAGGGTGAGAGAGACTGCGAGAGGGTTTACATTTTAGGATGAATATATAGTGGAGCGAAACAACACCATTTAGAGTTAGGGTTTATTATGATTATTAAATTCGGTTATTTTGATTGGTTCAGTTCTTTATTTAGCATAACCGAACCAAAAACAAAACACCGAATTACTTTATCTTCTTGAACCAAACCGAACCATGTTATCATTTTAACCAAACAAAATGCATATTTCAGTTTTGTTCGATTCGAAAAAATGGTCCGGACTAATTTTTGCCCACCACTAAGTCTGACTTGTACCTCTAGTCATCTTGGCCTTAAATTTTAGTCAAGCATAGTCTAAACCCATGGACACTTGGGCTTCTATAAGTCCATTATAAATTCTATTGGGATGGCGATTACTCCGAGTTCCCTCTCTACTCATTATTAATATTATGCTTCCTATGAGTATTTTTAATGCTACTCTTAGTTGCTGCGTAAGCTCATCTCAAAAAATTAATGACAGTTTAAATTAGAAAGAAAAAAAAAAAAAAACCTTCAGTGTGGCATATTTTAAGGGTATTTGTGTTTTTTTTTTTTTTTACTTTTTTTTGAAATTAAATATTTTTATTACTTCATATATATAAAATTAAAAACAAAATGTAGTGAAAAGCAAACATGTTACAGTGTGTTGCCAAAACAAATGAAAACCACATATTCACCAAAAAATAACCGAAAACCCATCAACTCATTACGTGAAATCTTATAATAACTTTTTAATACTGGACAATAATAATCATATCTATACTAATACATTGAAAGAATAGAATGAGAATTTTATAAATAATATATAATTCAATTTGCTTGTATATCTATAGTTTTACGCAAATCTAGGCTCTAAATCACATATTATGTTTTTGATATTAAGTTTTTTTGTCTTTTCATTATGATAAAATTTAAAATTTGTCCACATGGTACCAAGGAAATTTTTTTTTTTTTAACGAAACTACGTCGTATTTATTTATACATTTGATTTTTATGTCTTTTACTTCACTGACTTGTTCGCATTGAGCGTTTTTATTAGAATTTTAAGTGTGTGCAATTTTATATTAGAGATAGATGTGATTAAGGATTGACACATATATGGAAATGATTCATAAACTTCATACCTTAAGATTTTGGATTAAAGTATGGTGTTGAGTTTATGAATATGTGCCTCACTAAGGCCCATTCTGAAGATCTCTTCAATTATATGGGTTTCCTAATCCCAACATGTGATATCATATTGACAAAATGGTATTTATTGGTATTTACTACAAGTAAACTCGAAGACAAATCACACGAGGAACATTGAGCTGCAGTGATATGGCTACTGATGGAGACTTAATTAAGAAAGTCTACTTAAAGTTACTTGATTACATTTGCAAGGAGAGTTGTATCATGCCAATCAAAGTTATAAAAGTTACAAAAATATGTTGCACTTTCTACTATTGAGGTATAGTTTATGAGGTATAGTTTATTGCAGCAACAGAAACGTTTAAGGAATTGTTGTGGAGGAAAAGTTCTTAAATGAACTTGGTTCAAATTCTGTCGATTAACTGCATGAATGGTAGAGCCCTCTATGTAATTGAGAGGGGATATTTGTTGTGGTGATGCTGTCCCTCTCACATGGAGGGACCCATAAACAAAGCTAAATATAGTGCATATGAAGGAAGTAAATTTGCTTATAAATTTATTTGATTTTGGTTGGAAAATTAACGTTGGCTACAAGAAGGAGAAATGCCTATAAATAAGCATTCTCTCCCTCATTTGAGTAGATAGCTAGAGAGAGCAATTTCTTTAAAGAAAAATTGAGAGAGAGAGAGAGTTTTGAATGTTTGAGAAATTTTTCCGAAGAGTAAGTGACAACATAGTGAGGAAACAATTTTTGGGTAGTTTTTGGAGAAACATTTGAGTGCCACTATTTTTGTGAGAGCTCATTTTAATTTTGTATTACCTCTAGAGTTAGACTATAAAAGACTTTATTATACCTACTATTTGAATAGCAGAAGTTTTATTTAGAATTTGTCTAGTGGAAGTAGTATAAAATAAAAAGTGAACCATGTTAAATTATTGATATTATTTTTATTGAACATTTTTATTCCACATTTATTTTTTTGATAATTATAGTTGCTAACCCAACAAGTGATATAAGAGCCAATGACTCCACAAGGATAAGTATGGAGATGGTGGTCAAGTCACATACGTTGCACCCTCTACGTGGAAGGTGACTTCTAGTATGACCCTAACTAGTGAAATATAAGGCTTTTTACCATAATATATACTCGAGGCTTCCACTTAAGGAAAGCTTAAATACGATGTATAAGTTCACACTTGAAGAAGAAATTGTTAAAATTTTAAGTATGTGAAATTCCACATTAGAAATAAACGTGATAAAGGAGTGACATATATATGATAAGGACTTATAGACTCAATTCAATAAGATTTTGTATTAGAATATGATGTCAAATTCATGAATATATCCCTCACTAAGGCTCATTTTGAAGATCTCTCCAATTTTATGGGTTCCCTGATCCCAACAATTTTTTGGGCTTTTCCAATTCTTTGGTGATGTGTTACTCAAAGCTCGATTGACAACTAATGCAAACAAAATCATCACACTCACATAGTTACGGTGAAATCATAATAAGAGATAGAATAGACTAAATTAATATTTATTATCTTTTCTGTTAATTTCAATTTCCATATTTGTTTTGTTTTTAATTGTTTACTTGGCTTAACTGTAATATATATTGATACTTATTTTGCGCTTTTCTTTTGTACATATTTAGGGTTTAAACTATCTCTCTCTTACAAAATCATGGAAATAAAGTAATTCTATCACTGAAATATATGTTTAGAAGATATAATCAATTTTCTTATTTTTACATTTCAAATTTGCAACGTTTATTTTTTTTTTTTCACTTAATTCACTGCAATGTCCTTTTATTTATGTTTGTTGAAAAATTATAAATTTAAATCGCTATTGATGCTATGAAATCCATTGTATTAGCATTTGCAACAGCTAATTTTTCTTTGATTAACTTTGTTTGAATTTCCACTTATTTCTGATATGGAGGTGAAGAGGTTTTTCTAATGTTGCTTCAACTTTGGAGCATTAAAGGGAGGGCATCAAATAGCTGAATGAGGACTTCGGGAGGTAAGTTTTAGTGCTTTTTGCATGTATTAAATTGTTAATGATAAGTTACATGATTAGTTTTCTATGTGATTGTTGTGAAGATAAAGGAGAAACTTTTTAAAAAGGAAAAAGAAAAGAAAGAAAAGGGGAGAAAGCAAGAATTATTTAGTATAGATTGAATTTAGGTTTCTCAATGAAAAATTTATATGGCCATTTGGTATAAATAGAGACAACTTTTCAATTATTTATTAGCTATATTTACTAAGGGATAATATTTTTTTTCTTCCACCATTATCATAAATGTTAGATTATGGCCTAATATTGGGCTAACTAACTACACATCCATAAGCCCAAATAATAATGTTAATGATTAAATAATTAATTAATTCTGACCATTCATCCGATTATTTGATGGATGTACCGGATTAAATTAAAAAAGATATAAATTAGCTTTTTCTTTACCCATTAGTTTTTTACGCTAACAATTATTTAGAATAAGCCATCAAAAAGCAGTCATAAAAGAAAAAAAAAAGGGTAAAAAGAAAGAAATCAACTTATTCCTAAAGATGACAATATGTTAGTAGCATTAAATTTATCAAGTATGTGTTACATAATTTAATTGTGAGAATTATGTATTCAAAATCTTATAATTAATTAATTATTGGGATCAATTAATTATTTTTCCATAAAATTTTGCATATGATATAAAGCATGATTTTTGGGTATATAATTTCTCTGTTTATATTCGTAAAGTATTTTTATTACTCTTTCTTAAATTTTTTGTCAAACTATTTTATTAATGTTTAGTAAATATATAAAAGAAAAAATTGAAACTCAATATTTTGATTTGATTATCAAGCAGGTGAGTTTCGATGGCATTAAAATAATAACTTGAAGCTTTGAAATTCATGCTTTCGGTGGCCGATGAATTGTTTCAGGTGATGTTGAACAGTTTACTGTGTCGTATTGAAGATATGCACAATATTATATTGAATGATATTAACACTTTTGTGTGGATATATATATGTATCTTCTCGTTCTCTGTGCTAATGAATAAGAATTGAAAGTTGACCATATATATATATATATATTGAACGCTAATTTGGGTGAAAAATAAACTAATTTATATGGTGCTTTGAACTAAATGCAATTAATGGAATATAGATTATAAGATTGAGAAAGTCAGTTGGGTCTTAAAACCAACAATTGCAGCTGCAATTGATTTCATCTCGAAAAGGTTGCCAAAAGGGGGAAAAGAAGTTGATCACCAAAATACTTGCTTACCAACATAATTAAGAACTTTAATTTAGTTTGAAGTTCTAAGCAAGATAAAAAGAAAAAACAAATGCTAAGTAATTTTTTTTTTAATATATTTAATGCTAAGCATGTGATGTCATTTTTTGAAGAATATCCCTCAAATGATGTATTAAATTTTATTTATAATTATATTCATATTTATATAATAAATCTATCAAATAATTATAATATGTTGAAAAAAATTTGTTTCAATCTATATGCCATTTTAGATAATCAATGAAACATTAATTTTTTAAATTAATTTTTATCCCTTGTTAATTGAGTTTGTAGTAATTTCAAACTATTTTCAACAAATTTAAAAGGGCAACTTAGTCAATTTCACTTAATATAATAAATAAGAAATATATTCCTTCTTCTTCGGAAATTTCTTGTCCATACTAGATATATAGTTATATCTTATACTTCAAACCAATAAATATTAAGATATTTTATCAAATATGACTTTTTTTATATTTTTTTATCCAATAAAAAAACACATATATTAATTTTATGCTCTATGTGTTGTTATCTTGTGGATTAGTAGCGAACCAGGAGAAGCATTATAGTATAATCTAAAATAAAAACATATAATAATCATGCTTTAACATTTTAATCATGATTAAGTTGCAGTCCATGCAATCCAAATATGGAACCATCTACTTGTAGAAAACCTGAGAGCATTTAAAATGAAAATCCTCGGCTCAATAATCAATGAATCGGTTGCGATTCACATGCGTTTGGCGGATCAACTTTGGCGGGCTGACCTCACTTAAATGCTGAGGTTGGGAACGAGAAGCTGCAGCCACGCTATCACCACCATCATTGTTCTCCCATGGCCTTACTGTGAACAAAACTACGATTAACACCACAACCAAGATGATAACCAGCAAAATAATAATGCAATAGCAAGTCCATTTCCGTGTATTATTCTGATAAACTGCCGCCGTTTCTAAATGCTGGGTTCCCCCGCGAACGGAGGAGTTGGCTCTCTGTATATTGCTTTCAATATCATCCAGCTGCTCGCCTTGAGCTTGTACAAATACTGCCATGTCCAAAAACACTTGGTGCAACTCATTCAAATTCTTCTCCATCTCCTTCATAGTATCGTGCCTCTCTTGTATCTCATTTATTGCATCCAAAATCATTGCTTTTCCTTCCTCTTCGATTGCTTTCGCCATAAAAGTCTCGCTTTCACCTGTAATTCCATAATTTTGAAAATTATTTCAATCAATTTAAAAGTAATAATAAAATGGATTTAAAATTGAGCATCAATTACTGACCTGTTGAGATCAGGCGATCCAGTGTCCTCTCATCGGGAAATTCTCCGTTCACCGTATAATACCTCCTCTGTACAGTCTCTCTATACTGTATCGATATCTCCTCTCTCAAGCTATTAAAACTCTCCATTGATCCATTCAGTTTTTTCCTCAATCCGTAAACCACAGATGTCCTGGTCCGATCCGAAGACGAACCAGGTCCACATCCAGGAAGACTCCGGTTAGCCGCATTGGACCGGTCTAGTGCCTCCAGCCGGACTTTGATAAGCTTGGCTTTTTTCAACGCTTGAACAACGTCTGCGTCCATTCGCCTCCGCAAATCCTTGACTGCATTGGCGGTGTGTAGAGTTTTGCTCTGCTCATTAGCAGATAGAAGGCTCTCATTGAGCCTCTCCAATTCTTTTAGCTCATCTTTGACAGACTCAACATCTTCGAAGAACTTCTCAAAATTGACATTATTGACGCTGGCCGGTTGCGTCTCCGACATCTGGATAAAGTAATGCTCCGTTGAGGCTTTTTTTCTGGCTGTGGATGGGAGAGAAAGAAGTGTAGAAAATATATCATTTCGTCCAATTAACCAACTTTTTTCTTTTTTAAAGGAAAAGCGCTTTTATGATTATGTGTAGCATTTTAATGTTTAATTTGTGTCGGAGGTGGAACCGGTCTCGTATTCAGGGCAATCGGTCTGATCATTCAATCAGTCAGTTCAAATAATATTTTTTATTGCTGTATATTATTTTAACTTTACATATTAACATTTCTTCAATAATAAATTCGGATATATATATATATATGACGTAGAGGTTATTTAAGAAAGATTTTTGAGTTGTTGGGATAAGAAGTAGTCCAAGTATAAAAAATACTAGCTCGGGCCAGCTGGGATTTGGAGCCTTATAAATATGCGATTTAAAAGGAAACGGGCCACCGACTCAAAGTCATTGCCTTTGGCGATGAGCGATGTCGTTTTTCGACCAAATTTCTTCGTTTGGGCCTTTAAAATGGCAGTTAATCTATTTATGGAAACTTTTTATTTATGTCATAACTTTTGATATTTAATTCTGTTTTCGGCGCCGTTTGTGGCGTTTATCTTGTTTAGTTTCCTATTTTTATTTATGGTAACATTGTAATTTCGCCATTTACGGCAGTTTTGTACCTAGGGTTTCCGGCTCCCTATTTAGACTTTTGTTTTAGCCCGTTTAAGGAATCAATAATTTAGTCATATTTTGAAAACTCTAAATTTAAATTTATCCTTTTTATTTACACTGTATCAATATATATATATATATATATGCGAGCAATAAAAAAAATATTATTTGAAGTGAACAACTGAGGTTAGCTACTGTCAATGGCAAATATACATAGATGATTCTCTTTTTAAGTGCCATCAACAGCTTATCGTTGACAGCAGCTAACATCAGTTGTTCACTTTTTACCTTTTTTTTTTTTCTCTTGTAGTTTTTCTTTTCTTTTCTTTTTTTTTTTTTTTTTTTATCACAGTAAATAACTAAATCATATTTTTATTTTATTTGTATGAGTTGGTCATAATTTATAAATTTAATAATAAATTCTTTTGTGTTCTTTTAATAGTGAATTTAGATTAATAGATGGCAAATCAAATATTTACAGAGAAAGATCTTATGAATGCTAAGGTTTCAGCAATTGGATATATGTCAATATCTTCCAATGATGAAGATGATTTTATTTAGTTGAAAACCCAGTTTAGATCTTATGTTAAATTTACTTTTCTTACTTGTTTGTTATTTTTATTGATTTTATATTATGAGTTTTTTGTTTTATCTTTTTTAATGAAAGTTTGTTTTTCTTTATGAGAGTTTGTTTATTTTCCATTATAGGAGTTAAGAGGAGTTCGACTCTGATATTTAAAAGATCGAACTCATTTAAAAACTCGTCAAATAACAGTAAAGTCAATTTGTAATTCACTATAGCCACCGAGTGGAATATATTTCTTATGAATGTGCTAAATGCAGCCAACATGCTATGCACAATTGTTCCATTGATATATATAATCAATGAAATTCAGAGGAAAACTCATCTTTATAACAAAATTCATATGTATTTTTTAAATACAATCAAATTTATTTTTCTATTCCAAATTGTACTTATTAATCATTATTAATGAAAAACTCCTTTAATTTTTAAAGGAGAGAAATAAATTAATATTGAAAAATATAGCTGATCATAATTAAAGATGAAAATAAGAAAATGATATCCAATTATGATAATTATAATAATTGATATCATTAACATGCTCCATTATGACTAAGGTCAAAATATTTTGTATCATGTATTAAGACTAAGTTTCAAAAGGATTGATTTTTAACATGCCTTATGTTCTATATTTGGGTTTCATTATGCCCTAGTCCATGCTACACTAGGGTCTGAAGATACTTGAACTAAATCGCTCAAGATTATAATTGGGTCTTTAGTGATCATATTATAATGGCCCAAAGTCTAGTCAGCAAAAGATTTTATGAGATATGTGTCACCTGAATCTAATGTATAGGAATACTAATGTTACTCTTATATCAACAAATAAGCAAATCCTTGTATAAATAGCTAAAGGTTGAAAAAGGTTCATATTCCAAAAACACTCTTTGCACTGTTACTATACCAAAGTATAAATCTGATTTAATCATAGGAGTGACTTCACTGGAGTTCCTTTGGTGTCACTCTTTTTTTATCTTATTTTGTAGGTATTACAAGATCAAAGCTCTACCAAAATATTTAAGAACCCCATCAATTAGTGTCATCTGTAGATTTTTTTTTTTTTTTTTCATATCTATCAATCCTACTAGTACACCACCTTTAAGAAAACTAAAGGTAAAGTTTTTTTCCTAAAAGAATAAACATTTTTGTGTGCTTTTTCTCACACTTTTAAAAATTGGATTTATAAAATAATTTAATCTTTCCAAATAATTTAATAAAAGAAAAGCAAAATAATCATAAATATATAAGAAAAAAATAATATTAAAAGAGACGGTGCTAGGTAGCAACAATGTTGTCCCTCCATATACTATATCAAAATCATGTTTAGTGATTCTAAATTACACTTGTATAAAATATATATTAAATTGCAAAAAATAAATAAATAATTACATATAAATTACATGTAAATTACATAAATTATAAATGTTCACATTTTGTACCAAAACATTATGACTAAATATAACTTAGTTACTATCAAAATCTTGTTTGGATCAAACTAATTAAATTATAATTATATAAAATATATATGATTACATAAAATATACATAAAATTACAAAAAGTATATACAAAATTTACATAAATATAATAATTTATATATATTATATAAAAAAATTACATTTAAAATAATTTAAGATCATCAAACATAGCTTTATTAGAATACAAAAAGCAATAATATTGTAGTGATAGCTCCTCACACTATCTAGGTTTTTTGTATAAAAAAACCTACTAATATTTCAATCTTTTAAGTTAATGCATGCGGTTTAAAAGTAAAATTTGGGTCATATTATAAAGAAGTTTTCCTCTACAATAAAATTGGTTTTATAATTGTAAGATTTGCTTGTAAAGTTGCATAATTTATTTTTAAAAAACTGTATAATTTATATTTGAAAAACGAAAAAATAACGCCAAAATTATTAAATTTTAATATTTTTTAATGTGCTTACTAAGATTTTTTTTTTATGTGAAATACTTAAAATTTCAAAATTTTTCACATGAAAATTATTGGTTAAAATCCATACCTGAAAAACTAATGTGACATACCACGTAAATGTACCACATCACCCGGTGGGCACCTCGACATACCACATCAAAATGGCCTCCACTTTATTTTTTTTTTCTTTCTATTAAAAAATGAAAAAAAAAATATTTTTTAAATATTAATATTACCCTCATTTGTTTTCCACATCCCAAATCTTATTTTCAGTGTTCACCACCATCAAACCCTCCATTCTTTTCGTTCTTGGCTTAGCCAGCCAGCAGCTCAAAAGAAACCCCATGGACTCTCCCTCACGCTCTCTGTTCACTCACCCCCTCTATTTTCTTTTCTTAGTCACCTAATGCACCAATTCCTATCTCCCTTATCCTTGCTCTAACTCTCTCACTTACTCTCTGATACAGCCATTCTCTCCACAATCCTCACTCTCACACCATCTTACTCTCAGCAAAAGCCACCCACTAATCTCCATAGGCACCACCACTATCGTAAAGAAGTAAAATTCAGTAATAAACTACAAAAGTAATACAATGTATTCAACAAATTCGCAGGATAACGACACATAGAACTCTAAAATATTATCGTTGCCAACAATAATTCATTTTTCACCCATTTACAACATGGAAATTAGATCTCTCCAAAATATATCTGTTTGTCACCACTGCAAGATCCGACAATAGGCTTAATAGGTGAAAAACACACTCATTGATAGACCCAATATGGCCAGGAAGCTTGGAGAAGTTGTGTCCCATATGTAGACCATCCGATCTGAACTACCAACAGTGACATTGCTTCCACAAGGTGACCAGCTACATTTTGGGAAGGTCTTTTCAAAGTTGTGTTGGTGACCTTCTAGTAGCTTAACACTACGATCTGAGGTACATAGGGTGAAATAACATATAGATCCATTGGTTTAGCTAAAACAAAGAATAACCATGTGGGGCATATTTGCATTTCACTTTTATTTTTTTTTTGGTAGACCATCATATCTCATGCGATGCTAATGGGTCCCATGCAATGATATGCCATGTTAGCTTTCAGGTGTGGATTTCGGCTAGTAACCTTCTCATAAAAAAATTTTGAAATTTTATATACTGCTAGTCAAAAAAAAATTTTTACGACCGTATTGAAAAAAGACTAAAATTTAGTTGTTTTTAGTGTGATTTATCCTTTGAAAAATAAAAATAAAAAACTAAAAAAAAATAAATTTTAAACATGTAATTTAACAATTTATAGCCAAACTATACAAAGTTGAGAAAATTCATAGTTTAAACGAGCTAAAAAAAATCCTAAGTTCAAATGAAAGAAAATTCCAAACACGTAATTTAACATTTTATCATAACTAAAAGAAAAAGGTTGAAGTTGCTACAAAGCCTGCAACGACCTTTCGTCTAGGTTTTCGTCCTTCTATATTTTTCTTCCCTTGGATGTGTAAATATAGCAATCTATATTAGATATTTGATTGGATTATTTTTTAAAATATAAACAAGAATAATAATAAAACATAATATTAATATAGAACAATCAATTAGTTATTTGAAAAATTAATTGAAATAAAGATTTATTACAAACCTGAAATCTCAATCTCAGAAACCATGGTGCTTAATAGGGGACTTTAATGATTTATTGCGTCAAAATGAGAAGAAAGGTAGGCCCCAGCATCCTACTTCTCTTATTCAAGGTTTTAGTCAAGCTATAGATGATTGTGGTCTTCATGATTTAGGGATGACTGCATATGAGTTTACTAGGGAAAAGAGTAAAGGTTCTGATTTTTGGGTAGAAGAAATGCTAGATCAAGCATTGGCGAATGGGTATTGCTACTCATTATTTGCAAATGCTACTGTTTATAATCTAGATGCTTATTCTTCGAACCATTCAGCGATTTTCCTTGATTTTGCCACTGTTCAAACCCCAAAGATGGAGAATCACTTTCGTTTTTGGAAATGCATAGTTGACTGAGGATGATTACAAAAAAATTATAGGGAATAGCTAGGGACGAGGTAATTATAAAGATTTTTAGATGAAGATTCTACATTGTGGTGAAAGTCATCAACATTGGGGAAGATACATCTATCAAAAATTTAGCAAGGAAATGGTAATTTGTCATGGTAAGCTTTAAAGTCTCAAGCCTTTAAGGGATTCTGTTTCTTTAGCAGAATTTAATGATTTGGATAATAGATTGAATGTCCTCTTAGATCTACAAGGATCTTATTATCATCAAAGGGCCAAGCAACATTGATTGCAAGAGGGGGGATTCCAATTCCAAATTCTTCCACCAATTTACATTAGTTAGGAGGAAGAAATTCTTTTAGTCATTTGCGATACATTAATGGTAGATGGGTTGAGTAGGAATCAGGCTTGTAGTCTTATTTCCTCCGTTATTTCAATGATTTATTTGCATCTAGACGTTGTAATGGAGCAAGGATTCTGAGTTTAGTTCACAGGAAGGCAACGACGACCCATAATGAAGAGCTTTTTAAGCCTTTTGATTCTAGTGAGGTAAAAAATATAGTTTTTGTTATGTTTCCAGATAAAACTCTGGGCCCTAATCGCATGAACCCAGACTTCTATCAGCATTTTTGGGATATTATTGATCATGATGTTACAAACTTCTATTTGGATTGTTTAAATGAACGGTGTTTACCTTCTAATCTTAATGCCACATCATTTGTCTTAAGTCGTAAGATAGTCTTGCTGATTTTAGACCAATAACTTTATGCAATGTAATTTACAGAGTCATGGCTAAGATGTTAGCAAACAAAATGAAAAGCATCTTAAAGGAAGTGAAGCTTGAGTCTCTAAGCGTGTGATTCGCTTATTACCAACAATGTGATGGCGCCCTTTAATCAGCCACTACCTTAAGCGAAAGCATTCGGGTAAAGTAAGTCAAGCAATCCTCAAGCTAGACATGTGAAAGGCTTATGATAAAATATAATGGGATTTCTTAAAAGGCATGATGATGCTTACACTTAGGTTTGATGAGAAACATGGCAAGTTAATCATGCTATGTGTCTCTATTGTTCAGTATTTAGTGGTCCAGAATGGTGAAGCTATTGGTCTTATCATTCCCACACAGGGGCTTCGTCAAAGAGACCCACTATCTCTCTACTTGTTCATCCTTTTTACGGAACGTTTATCCACTCTTTTTTGTGAATATGAATCCAAAAGCTAGATCCATTGTTGTAAGATTGCTTGTAACGCACTAGTAGTTTCACACTTTTTTTTTTTTTTTTTTTGGGCAGATGATAGCCTTCTATTCATTAGGGCCAATAAGAGAGAAGCTCAAAATATCAAAGATTACTTAAGTATTTATGAAGTAGCATTGGGCCAAATGATTAACTTTCAAAAATCGAATAGTATTTTTTAGTAGGAACACTAATTCTAAAGCAAAGGCTGCAATTTGTTCTCTGTTAAATGTGTCTTCTTCTAGCAATCATAGTAGTATTTAGGCTTACCACCATTGGTTGGAAGGAATGAGAAAGACATATTCTCTTATGTTGAGTAGAGGATCAAGCAATGGTTGGGGGGTTGGAACAAAAAGTGTCTCTCAAGGGCATTGAAGGAGATATTATTGAAAAGTGTTGCTCAATCCATGCCAACATATGCCATGAGTGTTTTTCTCATTCCAGTTGGATTGTGTGCTGAGTTGGAACGAGTTATGAATGCTTACTGGTGGAGTAATAGAGGTAACAATGGTAGTGGAGTGCATTGGATGGCTTGGGATCGCTTGTGTGCTAAAAAGTAAAAGGGGCTTTAGTTTAAAAAAGCTTCATAAATTTAGTCTTGCTTTTCTTTGTAAACAAGGGTGGTAATCACTGAATTTTCCTAATTCTTTGGTAGTAAGTTTATTTAGAGATAAGTATTACCTAAATGGCTCCTTTGTTTCTGCTTCATTAGGGCCTAAACCAAGTTTCATTTGGAGGAGCATATTAGTTGGCAACCGTTATTGAAGAATGGTTTGTTGCAACGAGTGGGTATAGGTCAAGACATTAAAATTTAGGGTTCACCTTGGTTGTTAGATTCAGTAAATTCTTATGTTGAATATGAAGTTATTCTAGGCCTTGAGGATGTTTGATGTCTACTCTTATGCAGGTTGATGAGCGAGGTGAGGATGAGGATTTAGTTAGAGACATTTTTAATGCCAGAGATGCTAATACGATTCTAAGGATTCTAATTGGTTTAGGTAATCAACCTGATAAGTGGATATGGAGGTATAACAAAAAGGGATTTTATACAGTAAGAGGAGGCTATAGAATTTTAATAGCTAATATGTCAATCGCAACAATTCTCTTCTTAGAATCAATTGTGGTCTCTAAATGTTCCATCAAAAGTGCCCAATATTCTTTGAGGTGCTATTGTGAATGTTTACCAACCATGTAAGCATTGGTTAGTAAAGGGGTAGATGTGGTTAATGTTTGTAGAGTTTGCAAAAAGATTACATAAGATGTTCTTCACGTGCTAGCTTCATGTCCAATTACAAAACAAGTCTAGAGTGGGTCTCTTTGTGGCATTTTCAGCTTTAATGCACTGATTTTTTATGTTTGCTAGGACCATTTTATGAAAGCTCACAGCTTAGAGGCAATAACTGAAGCTGCTATAATCCTTTTGGTCTATGGCAAGCAATGAAAGGGCTAGTTTGGAATGGGAAAAGAAGCTCTGAGCAAGAGATTCTAGTTTCTGCCTCATATCTATTGTAACAATGGAAGAATGCCCAGCTTTGAGGTGGTACTTTTGGAAATAAGTATGCTAACAATGGCAGCTTTATTCGGTTTATGCCTCCTTGTGGCTTAGTTAAATGCAATATTGATGCAGTTCTCTTTCCTCATCAGAATTGTGCTAGTTTTGGTTATATCATTAGGGATAAAAATAGTCAATTCCTTACTACTAAGAATGGAAGTTTGAGGTGTCCCTTGGATCTGGCTTTAGTTGAAGGCTTGTTATGTCAGGAAGCGTTGAGCTGGA
This sequence comes from Reutealis trisperma, assembly GCA_947687605.1. Classification (NCBI taxonomy): domain Eukaryota; kingdom Viridiplantae; phylum Streptophyta; class Magnoliopsida; order Malpighiales; family Euphorbiaceae; genus Reutealis; species Reutealis trisperma. Next base: position 684,417 of record CANTUT010000347.1, on the reverse strand, counting down.
TAAAGGACTTACAGTTAAGGAATGTGATTTTTGAGATAGATAGCATGGTGCTTCAACAAGCAGCTGGCAATACTTCTACTGATCTCTCTGCTTTTGATTTGTTAGTGCAAGATTGTGTTATGCATGTTAGAGAAATTGAAAATAGCAATGTATTTTTTTTTTTTTCAAAAGTCAGCTAATCAAGCAACTCATGTGTTGGCAAAAGCTGTTGAATGGCAGTCGACTTTTAGGGTATAGGGTTTTGTCCCTCTCCTTTTTATTTCTTATGTTTTAGCTTCTGATTTATTGCAGTAAGTTCATTTTATTTAAAAAAAAAAAAGATTTGTTACATAATATGATTTAAGATTTAAATTTTTATTATACATGTAAAAAAAAATGTTCATTATAAAATATATAATAACTCATGGCCATAAACTAAACAAAATGAAGACATTTAATATTTTTTATTATCTTAAAATATAGAATGGTCTCTATGAGACCTCGCTTAAATACCCCTCCCTCGCTTAGGAAATTAGCCTTAAAGAAAGGCAAGTGATTTTTAAAAGGGTTATGAAATGAACTTCGGCGCTCACTATTGGAGCTGCTATTGCTCAAAAATTTGATTTGTGATTTTAAAAAATAATTTTGAGAGTCATCACTTTAATTTAATTTTAAATGAAAAAATTAAGAAAAAACTCAATTTGTGACTCCAATTCATTAATTTTGCAATTAATTTACCCAATAATAAAAATTATTAGTTTTTGAACCAAGTTGAGCTTGGGAACTAGTTTTTTTATTAAATAATATAAATTTGACTCTTAAATTTAATTTGATTTAGAAAAAACTAATTTCATGAATGACATTTATAGGATGATAATTAAAAATAAAATGCATGAATATAGCATAATATGAGTGCATAGTGCATAGAGATTGATAAAACAATTAAAATAAATATTTATAAATTAAGGAGAGTGTTCTCTCTAATCCTTAAGAATTTAGAAGACCACATAATCACTTATTAATTCCAATTAAGATAATTACATTAATAAAAAAATAGGAATGTTATCTCTAACTCTTATGGAATTTTAAGAAGATCACAAATTTCCTTACAAATATCATTTAGAAAGTAATTAATTACATTTGAAAAATGGAAAATAAATTTAATTTGAAATTTGGATTTAAATTTCAAACGTGCCTATGTTCCCCATTAAATGGGGTCAAAATCCACGTAATTCATTCCACGATTAAGTGGAGAGATTTATAGATTGGTTAAATTGATTTTTAGTTTGGGGAATGAATTAATGAAAAATATCTTGGATTTTGATGGACGGGATGGAAAAAGTATTTGTCAGACCAAAGTTTTGTTTTTTAGAGACCAAACGGTTGGATTGATTAAGGATTTAAAAAATGATTAGTGGGTGGATTAATTAATTAAAATAGTGGATGGATGAAAAAGATTTTGATTTAAAAAATAAAAAGAAAATTAATTAATTAATTAATTAATTAACTTTTGAGTGATTAAAAAGATTTTAGTTAATTAAAAGGATTAATTAACTTAGTTTGGGTGAAGAAATTAATTAATTAATTAGTTAAAAAGTGGATGGAGTGAGAAGAAAAAGAAAAATTGATAGATAGCAGTCAAGATCAATTTTTGGAGTGAAGAAAAATAAGAAATGGAAGGGAGTATTTATAGGAAAAGTGAGTAAGGGTAGTTTGGGAAGTAGAAATGTAAAAAACAATAAAGAGTAGGACTAGAAAAAGCTAAATATTGAGCTCGAGAGAGATGATTTGGACATTTTGAGGCAGGAAGAGATATAACAAGTGTAGATCCATGCAGGCATTAGAATGACACGATCGTCGCACCACTAAGGCACAAATCCATGCAAACAATGGCTCGGATCTGTGTTAGACTGACGCAGCTCCACGTTATATAGACCCAACTTGCGTTTAGAGATTTTTTGGTCCATTTTTAGAAATTTGGGGTTAGTTTTTGAGATTTCTATGTTAATTTTTGAGAGTTACAAAGTTCAAAAATATTATCAGTTATTGTTCATAAGCTCAAAATTAATTTTAGAATAATTGAATAATTAGTCTGAGAAAAAATTCAGTCAGTTTCAAAAAATACTCTCTAGTACAAAAAGTCTTGTTAGAGTAGAAAAAGTATCAGATTGCGTTAAAAATATTTCAAATAGTTATGGTGAGTTCATAAATAATTTTAGATGTGCTGAAATGAGGGTTCATTATCTCATATTTCACTTTATTAAATTTATTCATTATAAGAAAATAGTGAATTAGTGGCCAAAATTTTTGACAAAATATTTTTCTTTGCTAATTAGCGACGAATTAGCAAGGAATACCAATGGATTTTTATCAAAATCTTATATTCACAATAGTGACAATGTACTAATAAATTTATTCCATTTTTCATATGTGGTGTGAAATATTAGCGCCTTATTTTAGCGACAAAACAATGATAAAAAATAGTGATAGAAAAATTTTTCGCTATTTCATTGTTAATTCTAGCAATTTATTGCCGTCCATTAAGGTATTTTACTACCCTAAAATCAATTTTTCTTTTAATTTCTTCTCTTATTCTTTTTTATTCTAGATGTTGATTTTTCTTTGCTCTTGTATTTTTTTTTTCTGTTTTTTGAGATTTGTTGGTAAAGGAAGAGGGATAAAAAGAAAATGGATAGTGAAGATGAAAATGTAGATTATTATTCTTGTATTTGATGTTGATCTTTTCTTTTAATTTCTTCTCTTCATCTTTTTTTTTTTATTCTAATGATGAATATTTATTTATTTTTTTTATATAGTGTAAGATTATGCATGTAAAATTTTAAATAAATAATGTAAAGTTAAAATTTTATTGTTTTTTCTTTAATTTGAGTAGAAATAAATTTTTGATGTATTTTAGTTATTGATTATAGTTAATTACATTATTTATTAATAAAAGTTAATTACTTTATAAAAATAAATAAATAAATAAATGATTTAATTTAAATTTTATATTTAAAAATTATTTTTCACTCATTAGTGACTATTTAATGATAGAATTAAATACGTTCCAAAAAAATGATGGCATTAAATAAATTATAAAAATATATTTAAAAAATAAATTATAAAAATATCTTTAAAAAAAGCAAAGAAATAGTGACAGGTAAACTCCGTTGCTAATTTTAGCAAGAAAAATTTTCAAAAACAGGAATACGTTTTTATCTTTTTTTTATTCGTATTTAATGACAGAATCAGCTATAAAAAAAATAATGGTGAAAAAATTTATCATCATTTAAATAGCAATTGAATGCATCCAAATAGTTTTTTTTTTTTTTTGGATTTAGCGACAAAAAATTTCATCGCTAAATCACAACTTTCTAGTAGCTTTAACTCTATTAATGTTAATTTGACGGAGATATTCCAAATTGAGTCAAAAATGAAATATAAGATGTTAATTGGACCAAAATTTTCTTTTAGGACTCAAATTGAACGTTATCAAAAATTCAAGCACCAAATTCAAAAATTTTTCCTGAAGATTATGAGAGCTCACCAAATTTCAACTTTCTTATTCCAATCAAATAGAATTTTCCATCAAATAGAATTTTCCTTTGGATATTTCATCCTTCCTTTGATTATAATATAACTTTATTTTTTTAAAAACTAAAGTGAACTTCATTAATTATCGGAACTCAATACGTCAATAATAAAAGGAGGTCGATATATAAGCTACTTTTCTTGATCAAACATATAATAAGATGCTGTAGCAAGTGAATGAGCAATCTTGTTTGCAGATTATTTAATAAATAAAAAAAACAATCATCAATATTCTTATGGAGGATTTTACAATCACTGAGTATCAAATGAAAACAGAATCATCTTTATGGTCATTTTGAAGCGCATCAAGTAGAATTTAGGAATTTGATTCTATTAGTATTATGTAATAGTTTTTCTCCTTGATCTAGCTAAGGACTTTATAACAACTTAACCCTTCTGCCATAGTTGCATCTAGAGGCCCTCTGATTAAACCATTCCTTACTGCTATGAATGTGCCTTTGTTGTCTCTAAGCACTAGGAATGGCAACGGATCAGGTATTTTTGGATATCTGATCCTAACCGACCTTAATAGAATGGGTTTAAAAATATATTATCAAATTTTTGTGGGTTTAGATTTAATTGTTAATACCTGTGATGGGGTTTTGGATAGGTTAGGAGTTTTGCATTTGTAGATAGCGGGTACCCATTTAATATTAATATTGTTCTTATATTTTTAATTTTTATTTGATTGGTTTAGATTTTATAAATTCTTTTCTTTGTTTAGTATTTTTCATTAAAATAGGTTTTTTATTAATTTAATTTTTTATTTTTTGATTTCATTAATATTTAAACATTAAATGAATTTGTTAAGCGAGTACCCATTTTCTTACTCAAATTTATTCATATAAATGGGTTTTTAGCGGGTATGATACTAATCATCCAATTAAATATCCATATGATATATACATACAAAATGTAAATTATAATTAGATTTGGGCAGATTTGTGTAGTGTGCAGGTAATACTAATTAGATTTAGGACGGATATAAATAGTAAAGTCAAATTTTTAGATAAATTTAAAATGAGTTTGGATAATTATATTTTAAACGGATTCATATTCGGTTTCGGATACTTCTTATTGGGCAAACACCCTGCTCATTGTCGTTACTAAGCACACATCTAAAGCTTATATACCCTTGTTGCTCAAACATAGCTGCATCAAAGTTGCATTTTAGGAATCCAGCAGGTGGGGGATGCGATTTCAAAATGTTTGCATTTTGGACATTATTTTGCAGTGTGTTTGACCATGCTTGGTTTTGCTGCCATTGAGAGAGAAAAGTTGTGGCATTGTTGTAGAGGATCGAAGCTGGGTATCTTTGTTGTCCCATGGCAACGTGTCTTTGTTGTCGTTAATGTATTGCAAGACGTCACGAAAGGAACAAATAATGCTATTGACGTCTCCTCATGAAGAAATACGCCATAGTTGCTTTGCCACTATAACATTGAATATAACATTAAAAAAAAAAAAAAAAAAAATCTCACGTTTGAACGTCTTCACAAGCACTGCTCAAATTTATTTCTTACTCAAATTAAATTTATTTGAATTCATTCCTGTCATAGATTGAGTTGTAATATTTAATTGACATTTATATTGATATTTGCTTATATATAATATCCCCCCAAAAAAAATTTAAATATAAAATTATTGTATACTTTATATAAATATTTATTGGCATATTAATAAATTAATAAATTAGTCTCTCTATTAATATTTCTATGGTAATATAGTGTTTAGATTATCAATTAAAAATTCAATAAAAAAGAAAAATATAGGAGAATATAAAAATAAAAGCAATTAGAATATATAAAAAAAAATTATCTTATAAAATATATAAAAAAAAATATCTTATTCGAATTATTTATGTATTTTAGTTTTATTTCTATTTTTTTACTTGATTTGTTCAAATAAAGTTAATATATGTAAACTAAAATATCAAAAAAGAGATTCTTAAATTTTTCATGTTAAATACCTTATTAATCATAAAAATATATTTTTAATATTTTTTAAATACTTAAAATAATATAAAAAATTTAAAAAATTTATAAAGAAATATAAATCAAATGGCAAAGATAGGAAGAGTTTTTAACCTTTTATATGCTAGAGGTTATGTATATGGATAATATCTTACAGACTCTTGAGACGCATCCTTGTGGATAAGTTCAACGCACTCTTTTAGATTTATGGGAACTATTCAAAGAAGAGAAGCAGCGTTACAGTCTAAAGAATCTAACGATAAAAGACCCTGTTTGCCAGTTAATAAAAAAACTGGATGGGAAGCCTATCCTCGACTCATAGAAGGCGTGTAAGCCGTTACTGGACGTAAAATCAGAGGGAAATGTGAGCCAAAATCACAACTACTGTTTATAATCAGGTGTATCACTAACTTTTTTATTTTTCAATGCATTATTTTTTTTTACATCTTGCAGTACTTTTTGACTTTTTAGCACCTATATTTTATTTTCTTGCAAATTTTTTTTTACTATCGATAACTTTTTAGTCTTTCAATATCTACTTTTAGCTTTTCAATATTTTCTTTTTGACTTTTGTATATATCCTGCGGATTTTTCTACTTTCGTTAGCTTTTTAGTCTTTCAATGTTTGTTTCTTTTTAATTTTTCAAATATTTCTTTTGACATTTGTACACACAGCATTGATTATTTTTGTTTTTATTATCATTTTTGTTTTTATACTTTTTCTGTCAATAATTATTTTATCCCATTGAACTGTTCTTTTACTCTTCTAGTTTCTTTATATGCACATTCATTATTGTCAATATGCACACAACCCTTTTGAGAGATCTGTGAGAGAAAATGGCAGAATCCTCAACACGCAAATTCAAAACTATTTGTGTCTTTTGTAGTCCAAACTCTGGCAAGAAAAGAAAGTACTTGATAGCAGCTAATGAACTTGGTAGGATTTTAGCTTAACGAAAAATTGATTTGGTGTTTGAGGGAGGTAGTTTAGGGTTAAGGGGTTGTGTCGCAAGTTCTGCATATATTAGAGGTAGTAAAGTCTTAGGAGTAGTTCTAAAGGTTTTGGCTCCAAATAAACAAATCACTGGTGGAACTATAGGTAATGAGTTACAGGTCAATAGCATGTACGAACGAATGGCATACATGAATCTCAATGCTGATGCTTTTATCGCATTACCTGGTGGTTAAGAAACATTTGAAGATATTTTCACCATTGCATCTTGGACACAATTAACTATTCTTCAGAAGCCATTGGGATTACTTAATGTTGATGGTTTTTATAATGGTTTATTGTCTTTTCTTGATCATGCTGTGGAACAGGGTTTTATGATACCAGCGAGTCGACGCATCTTAGTCTCTGCTTCAACTATTGATCAATTGATTGATCAACTGCAAAACTTTAAATCCGAACCTGATCCATTGATGGCACAGGTAGTTTGACACCCTAGGGCCAATAGCAGTAAAAAGCGATGACTAGATCTGAATCTCCGGTTATAACTTCCCTAACTCTTGTAGTTTTTTTTTTATCGCATTTTTTTTATTTTTTTTTTGTGTGTGTTTTTTTGTTACACCTGATTAAGCGAAGTTTTAGGTTCGATTCACTAAATGTAAGATGGCTGAGTAAAGAGTTACTTTTGTACTCTTGATACGCATCTTAAATTTATGTGATTTTCCTTTTAAAAAAAAAAAAACTAACTAGCTAGCTAACTAACTAACTAACTCAAGAGTTATTCATACAAGATGACTGAGTAAATAGTACCTTTTGAATGCTTTTATCGCATTACCTGGTGGTTAAGAAACATTTGAAGATATTTTCACCATTGCATCTTGGACACAATTAACTATTCTTCAGAAGCCATTGGGATTACTTAATGTTGATGGTTTTTATAATGGTTTATTGTCTTTTCTTGATCATGCTGTGGAACAGGGTTTTATGATACCAGCGAGTCGACGCATCTTAGTCTCTGCTTCAACTATTGATCAATTGATTGATCAACTGCAAAACTTTAAATCCGAACCTGATCCATTGATGGCACAGGTAGTTTGACACCCTAGGGCCAATAGCAGTAAAAAGCGATGACTAGATCTGAATCTCCGGTTATAACTTCCCTAACTCTTGTAGTTTTTTTTTTATCGCATTTTTTTTATTTTTTTTTTGTGTGTGTTTTTTTGTTACATCTGATTAAGCGAAGTTTTAGGTTCGATTCACTAAATGTAAGATGGCTGAGTAAAGAGTTACTTTTGTACTCTTGATACGCATATTAAATTTATGTGATTTTCCTTTTAAAAAAAAAAAAACTAACTAGCTAGCTAACTAACTAACTAACTCAAGAGTTATTCATACAAGATGACTGAGTAAATAGTACCTTTTGTGCTCTTGATACGCATCTGTATTTTTTTTTCTTTTTTCTTTCTTTTTTTTTAGTTTCCAAAATAAAAAATTAAAAAAAAATAAACAAAAATAAAAAAATTAATATTTTCTTTTTGTGTGATTAATTTCTCATGCTTGCTTTTAGTGTTGTTTCAAGATGTTTTACAGGAAACAAGGAAGTGAAATGCATATCCTGCTTATAATTTTGAATCCACTTTTCTACAAGAGGGAGTATTTTCTTTCTTTTAGTTTGTTTCTTTGACATTGAGGACAATGTCCATTGCAAGTTTGGGGGAGATTTAGTTTGTTTTTTTGTTTTCAGTAATTTCTTTTGTATTTTGATGAACAAAATTTAAAATTTTTTTTACTCTTTTATTGATAAAATATGCTTGTGTTAAATAATTTGATGAAAGGCCAATGATAGATTATAATTGATATTTATGGACAATTTATTAAAGTATTTCAGGTTGAGCAACTATTTTGGGTAAGAAATTAACTTTTATTAAGATTATGTTTTGTTTTGCTTTGCATTATATTGATTGCATTGAATTTGTGTATGCTTACTTAGAGAGGGTTTCTACACATTTTTATCTTCATTTGCCTCACCTATCTTATAACATATTTTTGCAAACTTTTGAGGCGAAATTTTGAATTCATTTTGAAAGAGAGATATGATTTAGACATTATTTGTTTAGCCTGTTACTTGTATCTACCCTTATTTTAATTTTTTTCCCTAGTTTACCCCTTTGTGCCTTGATAATTTTAGCTTTCTTTTCTTTGTTAATTAACCTTAATTGTTATCTTTCACCCTGTTTGTGAGATAATTTTGTTAAGTTTACATTTTAATGAAGAAAATGGAATTATTGAAGTTTTAAAAGAAAATAAGGATTTCTAATAACTGATAGTATTATTCATTATAAAAGACCACCTTCTGCTTAAAATAAGTTTGAGGGCAAGCAAGAAAATTGAACTAATAAAAGTTAGTAATTCTTGCTTGTCTTTAAAATAATGTTGTTGGCAAAAAAAAAAAAAAAAGAAAAAGAAAAAGAAAAAGAAAAAAAAAATAGAAGAAGAAGAAGGGGGCTTAAAAGAAGAAAACATTGAAGAAGAATGATGCTTAAGATGGAAGGGATCCTTCACTAACATAATCCCTTTATTTGAGCTATTGATTTTCTTTTGTAAACTTGGTATAATTATCTTACTTTTGTTCATTTAGCCTTTTCTTTGTTAAGCCAAAAGACCTCGTGTTAGCCCCATTACAAGCTTAGTTAAGACCTATTGATCTCTTTTGATTTGTGAATTCCATTAGTAGAGATTGTTTGCATTAACATGCTTATGAGATTTGCACATCTATTTTATATCTTTTGATAGAGGCATTTAAAGATATCAGTGTGTATATGCCTATCTGAAGTACAACAATTTTTTTGCGATTGATTTAATGCATGGTTATTTAGGGCATGATTAAGATGAGGATTATTTTGAACCTGAGATAGAAACTTGACTTGCAATACTTTTGATATGTTATTTGTAAATATTAATTTCTTGAGACCTTTAAAAAAAAATTTTTTTTTATAGAGGATTAAATTTCTTTTTTTGTGGTATTTGATTATTCTCTGAAATAAATAGTTGAAAATTTAGAGTTTTATAGGTGTTTGTGGGTATCACCACTGGAAGCCCTCACGATACTATAACTCGTCCTCTATGGGACACATAGGGGTTTAAAGGCTTGTTGCATACGCTAAATACAATCGTAATTTTCTATGAAAGTAGACTAGTTTAGGTTTTGAATTTTCTTTTGCTTGAGGAAAAGCAAAAACTTAAGTTAGGGGGTGTGATAACTCTATATTTTTAGAGTTATTTTAATTGTTTAAACTTAAATTTTAGCTCAATTCTCAAGAATGCAATAATATTATTACTTATTTTTAGAAATAAATAGTTCTACAATTTATAAATAAATTATAACATATTTTAAATATTTTTATTTTATTTTTGCATATCAAAATGATGCAATAAAAATAATGATGCAAGCAATGATTCAAGTTTTCAATCCATGAGAAATAAATTCAATGGTTGGTAGCCAACCTAACCATTTTTTAATATTGATGAAGGAATTTAATGGTTGGTGGCCAAAATTCAATGGTTGGTAGCCAACCTAACCATTTTTGAATATTGATGAAGGAATTCAATGATTGGTGGCCGACCTAACCATCAATGTTGAATTTTTGATGTAAGAATTTTAATGGAACTTGAATTCTTCCACCAAACATGTCTATAAATACCATGCTTGGCAAAGGGAAATAGCATCAAAGAAAATCCATAAAAAAAAATATGTAGAGAAATTTTTATATGTTTTCTTAGAGTAGATTAGTTTTATTTTTTATTTTGATCAAGAGGAGGAGTTTTTGGAAGCTTGAGTTCATCAAAGATTGTATCCCAAAACAAGTTCTCTCTAAACTCTATTTTTGAATTTAATTATAAGTTATTATTATATTTATTATGTTTATTGTTAATTTAATTGCTTTTTTCTTTTTAATTATGAATAGCTAAATTTATTTTTCTAGGATTTAGATGTAATCTTTTGATTTACATATGATTATTTATATTTAATTGATTGGATTTGATTGTTGGAATTAATCTTTTATCTTAGAACTTAATGCTTGTAATTAACTGACCATTAATTGCATGATTTAAGATATTGTGTGAAGTAGCGAGAGTGGAAGCACAATATTAGTTCATTAGGATAATTGACCTAGGGAATGTATTGCTTAGAGATAAGAATACTCCTTTGTGATTTTTAAAAGGATTTCCATAAAATTTAATGGGTTTGTGTTAATTGCTTATGATCACGAGAGTAGACGTAAGGTTAATATGAACACACATGTTGTATCTTGATAGAGAACATCATATAATTTAGGGAAATCTAATCATTAATTCCAGCAAAAATAATTCATCTAAAAATTATAAAGAAATCATATATGGATCAATTAATGAATTCTAAATCCTAAATCTTTAATTTTATTTCATATTTATCATCATTTATTTACTTAAATTTCACTTTAGCTTAAAATATAAATTCTCATAGTTGATTTTCTAAATAATAGAGTAATCTTAATTTTGGTACTTGTCAACCCTTTTTTGTGGGATCGACACTTATTTCACTACTATATTACTTGTTCACGACCTGTGCACTTGCAGAAATTGCGCATTAGATTAATCTATGAATTCATAGATTAATCACGACCTTTAATCTATGAATTATTAACATTAGATTAACATAGTATCAATGAATATTGACTTAATGATATTAAAATTATTTTAAAACTTAGAATTTATAAAAAAATATATTTAATTATATTTCATTACGATATCATCAACCCAACCTAATTGCTTACTAGATACATATTTATAACAAGTTTGACATTACAGTTTGTTTGGTTGCTGTGTTGCAGAAGCTGAATTTCCACTGAATAGATATTATTCACTGTTTCACTCTATTTTTGTGAAAGGAGATCAGACCAACTTTGAGATTGAAGCATCATTTGGAGTAGAGGCCTCAGAGCTTTACCCTGATGTCAAGTACACTACTGTGGACGAATACCTCAGTGTATTTGTTTGAGTCTTTCTTAATTTCAGCTTCATCAAATATCAATTAATAAGCTTACTTAATTTCCTCTTCTTGTTTCTCTACATGCTGGTTGCTTCTTTAGCTTTCATTGGATTTTATAAAAATTAAATGTTAATGTTGTTATGCTACTGATTACATCTATCTTTTGTCTTTTTCTTGCAAATATGCATCAATGTTTCACTATTGATTATCAGATTGACACTAGTCAATAATGAGTATATGTCTTATAATATAAAATTAATTAATTTTTTTTCCAAAATATAAAATTAATTAATTTAGTCTCAAATTATAATAAGAATTTTTAATTTGACAATATACGAATATTAATAATTCAAAATATTATTGTAGCAATCATTATTGTTAATGTCAGGCATAACAAATATAATCAAAATAAAATACTAAACAATGTTTAGCTGGATTAGTTTTTTATTTATTATGTGATTCTTTAGGTTTCAAGGCACGGTTTTAAAAACCGGATTGAACCGGCTAGTTCAACAAATTGAATCGAAAATTTCTGATCAATTTAGTTCAATTCACTTAAAAATTATATTTCTAGTTAAACTACTCATTGACCGTTTTTTGATCGATTTTGACCAATTGTAACTTGTTTTCAGCTAATTTTAATTGGTTGAAAAAAAATTAAAAAGTTTTATCTAATTAGTTGGATTGTTGAACACGAACTAGTGACCTAACCGATTCAATCACCATTATGAATTTTAAAACATTGTTTCAAAAGATCAATTAATTGACAACTTAAATTGGACGTCCTTCTTTATTTGCAGACGTTTTATTCCTAACTAGATATTTAAACTAGCAACCTCTTAATCATACAAATAGTTTTAGGATTAAAATTTATTGGTAAAAGTGTACTTATCTTTATGAACATGCCTTAGAGCATCCATACAAAACTCTTAAATCATCTTCAATAATTGCATTTTAAAAAATTCTCTGAATCATTTTTAAGAGTCATAATCTCTCTCTTTCAATCAATATTTTAAAAATAGCACTAGACCGGTGATTTGTGCACCAATAATGAAATCAGTTCATTGTCCGATTCAATTTTAAAAATATTTCTTTAAACTTAAGAAATGAGAAAATGACTCTTTACAACATTTTTTATTATTTCTGCCCTTTTTTTCCTCCATTATTTTAATATTTTCTTCTTTTTTTTATTTCTTTCATTTTTAAAATATTATTATTGATAATCAATAATTTGTTATTATTAAATTACTATATTATTATTAAAATATTATTTTATGATATTTTAATAAGATTATTCTTTTTTACTAGTAAAAATTTTATGTAAAGTATAAGAAGTAAAATTATAATATACTAATAATAATATTTTGTTACAATATTTTATATGAAATTATATTTTTTTTTAGTTGTAAGAATTTTATATAGAGTAAAAGAAATAATAATAATAATAATAATATTTTGTTATAATATTTTTAAAAATATTACATTTTTTAACTACAAAAATTTTATATTGAGTAAAGAAAATGAAATTATAAATTTATGTATAAAGAAATGAAATTTATTAATAAAAAATTAAAATAGGGAGTGAAATGAAAAGTGTTGGTGAATTATGTGAATTTTTCAAGATAAGTTAACATAAAAAATTGAATTATTTATAATACAATATGGCTTATTATTGAACATGCTCTTATATAATTAATTTTAAAGCATTACAACTATTTAATTCTCTCTGTAACGACTTGAATGTTTAATTATTTTAAAAATCTAATTTCCTAAGAAAAATAATTATTTAATTGTATTCGATATAATGGTATTTAAAATTTTTCATTTTCATAGAGTCTTGAAATTTTATAAATTTGAGAATATATTATTAATTATATTTTTAATTTTAAAATTTTAAAAATATATAAATTTGATGTAAAGAAAATATTTTTTTATTTATCCATGAAAATACTTATTTAAATTTTAGTTGGTTAATATGAAATTTCTTTAAGATAAAATGAATGATTTAAATTTATAATAGTAATTATTTGTATATTATATAATTTATTTAAAGTTGTTATTATTATTATGATTATTAAAAAAAGGGCTTTTGTGCATGATTGATTTGATTGGTCATCTTAATTTTTAGAGCAACCACATCAAAGGGGAGAGGTACAGATTAGGTATCAGACACGAGAGAGAGGGTAGGAAAGAGAGAGAGCTTGTCACCGTTGATCCATCCATCTCTAGTCGGCGATGATCGACCGCTTGCATAGACATAAAGCTCGACCTTCGAGGAAGCATCAACAACGAGAAACACCGACGAACAGCGATATTTATGATGAGAGAAGCAGTCTGACACTGAAGCGATATTGCGATGAGAGAAGCAATCTGACGCTGAAAACTTTAAATATAGTTACTAGTGAATCCCAATGGTTGTTTGATGGGTCTTGGTCTCATTGGAAAGCTCTTTCCACGAGCTTTTATTTGATATTTACTCTGACCAATATGGGTGATCGACAGTGAAGGAATAAGGTGGAGGAGCAAAACGGCCATTAGAACTTTTAAGCCTCGATCCTGTTGATCGGCAACGAGTGTCGGGAGATGACATATATTTTCAGACTCTTGGCATTGAGATGAACGAGAAGATGTGTTCACCAACCCAGAGCCCCCACTTGTGGTGGTGTGGATGGCCGGCATTAGCTCCAGCGACTATACATAGCTGAGACGCAAGGGACTAGTCCTGCAGCTTTGTTCCAGCATTCTGATACGTTCTACGATATTAATTTAATCTGATTTTGCCTAGTAATTCCAAAATTTTGATTTCCATAATGATGTTTAAATTTTAATTTTATATTTCAAATTGGAAATATATGATTGAGTTATAAACTAATGAGAATTTTATTTTTATTATTGAAGTTAAATTGGTAAATTTAAAATTTATTGGGAGTTTTGTGAATTAATTAAAAATAATTGTACGAAATGAGTTGATCAGATGTTATTAGAATTAATTTTGGTTCATGTATAAATTATTATGCAACTTCATGAATTATTAAGAACAAAATTATGCGAGATTTTATTGACATGTTTGAGATGAATTAATGTAAATTACAATTTTCTTTTAATTATATATTTGATTATAACTAGGTTAGATTTAATTAAAGTAATTGTACATTATTATTATTATACATAATATAAGTGTAATACCCAAAGTTTCCCTAACCAACTATAAACAGTAATGATGACACTATAATGTGCATATACTGTACTATTCAAGGCCTTCTTAGCATATGAAAAACCATAAAAATATCATAAGAGTTGAATTCTAAATGAATAATGTGATAATGAGTAAAGAATGTAATCGATCTCAATAAGCACTTTTATGATTAAATGGAAGTCAAACCGAGTTTGACTTAATAGGACTACGTTAAAAATTCATTTGAAATGTGAACCTAAAGTGCTAATGAAAGGGCATTGACATCTTCTAAACATTGGGAGATAATAACAGTGACATGAGAAGTTGAATTTAATCAAAGTTGCAATGGTGCAATGGAAGGTAAACTTAGTTTGACCTAATGAGTCTACATAATGTACACACCTGAACAATACAATTGAAAGGCTAATAAATGTGTATTAAAATGTGTATAGAATTTATCTAGTAATGTCTAAAGTGTATAGTAATTCTAGAAGGTAGAAATATATATACTAAAGTGAAAGAAACCAAATGAAAAATTTATTAAGTTACCGAATTTGAAACGTGCATATATGGATTTGTTAATGGGTTTTTAGACTTTAAGGTCCAAGCCCAATAGAAGGTGGCTGGCCCATTGGGCCCAAAAGTTAGTGAACATCAAAACTTGTGAGCTAAAAATATTTTGCCCAAGACAATAAGAATATATTGTATAGAAAGAGTTACAAAATTTGACCAACTAGCCATCAAAAATTGACCAAGTGAAAATCCTAAACCAAGTTGAATTCTCATTTTCTCTACACATGAGTCTAGGTTCATTTTGAGCATTTCAACACCACATGATGATCATCACCATTGTAGAGAGAATCCTAGCCATCTAACTTGATCTAATCTTAGCCATTCAATAAGATTAAATCATAACCATTGGATTTAACTTGATTAAATCCTTACCATTCAACCCATTACATATAAGTAAGAATTATGTTATGAAATAACATTTAGCTTATCTCTACACCAAAGTTTCACCCTAAGAAAGGAAATTCTCTCTACACCACTTGCAATAAGAACCTTAACAGATCAAAACTAATCTTGGTGCTTAATTGAGAATGATACTTAGTAAATGTAATTTTGAGGATTACTTGTTGATTCTTGATGGTGAATGATTGATGAGGAAATAATTTTATTGATGAGACTAATTGGAGGCTGAGGATGGGCCATGGTTGATTTTGATAGAGAATCATAGAAGTGCTGCAAGTTTTTTATGCTTATGTGTGAGTTTACTGTTCTAAAATCATGTTTTGACTTGTTTGCACTTGAATTTTTTTGCTTGGATATTGTGAATGATGACTTAAAGAGGGCTTATGCAACTGTTCACTCTTTATGTTACCTCTTTCATTTTAGAACATAGCATCTAATCCATTGAAGTGAAATATGAACCCACTTTTCAAAAAGAAAATGATAAAGGCATTTTTGTTTAGCTAATTTCATATATCCACCTTTTGTGTTAAAAATTTTCCCTAGTTGTCCCCTTTGAGCCTTTAAATTTCTTTTAGCTTTAGTTTTCTTTCAATAATTTTAAATTTTATTTTTCCTACCTTTATTATGTATGAGAATGATTATTGAGTTTAATGCATTTGAGTAGCTTTGATTGGTAGAATTGCATATAACATGGAATTATGAGATGATGTGGTATTTAGTATATTCTGAAGCATTCTTTGAGTGAAACAAAATAAATGGAAAAAAAGAAAAAAAAATAATAAAGTGATAGTTTGCCTTGAGTTTGGGGGAAAATATTAGTTATACAAATTCATGATAAATTGAAATGCATTTTCCCTAAGTTGTGAAGTGACAATTGTTTTTCAAGTTGAATTTGAAAAAAAAAAAAAAAAAAAGGAAAGTTGTATGTTGTCCAAGATCAATGCAATATTTGCAAGACTCAACAAATGGTATGAGAATTGTTGGGATATCAACCCAAGTCCCACATCGGAAAAATAAGGAAGAATGACCTTGAATATAAGTGTCCACCCAACTCCATTAGTATGAGGCCTTTTGGGAGGAGCCCAAAAACAAATCCGTGCGGGCTTAGCCCAAAGCGGACAATATCATACTAATGTGGAGTTTTCGGTGGTGTTCGCGGTCCCAACAAGTGGTATCAGAGCCCAGGTTCGGAAATAGAGCGGGTGGTGGACTGCATTATGTGTGGGAAGCCCTCTTGGTGTAACCTCGCGATTGGAGATCTGTGTTCGGTGACTTGTGTCGAAAGTCTTCCTGATATAGTGGTGGTCAGGCGGCGTGTCCCGTTGGTTGATAAACGGCGGTACAAGACGAATGGAATGGATTATCGCTGGAGGGGAGGGCCATGAGCAGCTGTGTGGTCCTTGGTTTGAGGGGAGGATTGTTGGGATATCAACCCAAGTCCCACATCGGAAAAATAAGGAAGAATGACCTTGAATATAAGTGTCCACCCAACTCCATTAGTATGAGGCCTTTTGGGAGGAGCCCAAAAACAAATCCGTGCGGGCTTAGCCCAAAGCGGACAATATCATACTAATGTGGAGTTTTCGGTGGTGTTCGCGGTCCCAACAAGAATTATTGTGCAAATAGTGTTAGTTAGTAGCTACTTAAATTTATTAGCTTGATAATTATTCTCAATTTTGTGTATGTTGGCCTGTTTCTTATGAAACCCTACCTGTTTTGACCCCATTATAAGTCAATAAAAGACTTTTTGATTCTTTTGAGATTATGGATTCTAGTGGAGATGGATTGTTTGATTATGCTTATAAGATGAATGTAATCTTGAAAATAATTTTAGAGGTTTATATCTATGGAATTGAGTATATATTCCTATCTAAATTGCAACAATATCTTGTTTTAATTTTTGTGCAATCAATGTCTTCATGTGATTGAGGGATAGTTAAATTTGAATATTTTGCGCTCTGCCTATGATCCTTTTTGTTTTTCAAAGTAATTTCAATTTCTTAAGGTCTTCCTAATTTGTTTAGTCAATTAAATTGTTGATAAATCAGTTATTTCACCATTGGAATTGGAATTTCTTTTGCTTAAGGACAAGCAAATCTCTAAGTTTGGGGAAGTTTGATGTGCTGAAATTTTACATTCTATTACTATAGTTCCACCACTAATTTAGAGACTTTTTAGTGTATATTTGTGTCAAAATCCTCAAAAAATTCTATTATCTGATTGATTTATGATTTTGTTGTGTTTTCATAGATTTTGCAAGTTCTAGATCTTAATTGAAGTGAAAAATAGAGGAAAGAAATTGAAGAAAAGTTCGAAGCCAAATTTTGAGCTAAAATATGTCAACCTAGAGTGCACAACTAGAAACGCACAAGTCCTATATGCCTATTATAATAAATGAGACTGATGTGGATAAAATCTTGGCCAATCCTCTTTTAAATTACTGGGACCCATCCTAAATTAGGAGGGTCAGATAAGGAAAAGGAAAAGAGTTGTTTTAAAAGGGAAGAACATAAAATTAAGGAGAAGTTATTGTACTTGACAGATTTTTGAGAGATTTGCATTTTCTAGAAAAAGAGAACAAAAAGATAGCAGTTTAGGGTTGAAGGGAAGAGAAGCAAAACCTAGGATTTTGAAGGAGGACTAACAGCCATTGAAGGGACTTTCTACTTCGATTTTGAGCCTTCAAGATTATGATTTCAACCTTCAAGATTCAAAAATTTCCATTTCTTAGAAGTTTTCTAAATCTTATTTCATTATTTCTTTAGTTTTATTAGATTCACGATTTGTTATTAGATTTATTCAATTTGTTTTTTCATTGAATTAATTATGAGTAGTTAAGTCAAATTTTCTAGGGTTTAGACGGATTTTGATTGATTGTTATTGGATTCATGTACTCTTTATCATTTATTCATTCATATTGAATTAAATTGTTCTTCTTGAGATTTAAGTGTGTGATTGATTAGCCACCTTTTACACAATCTAAGGGTTGTATGAAGTAGCAAAAGTGGAAATATAATATTAGTTTATGGGAAAAACAAACTTAGAATTAATGTTTCATAGACATATGGGTATTTCCTAAGTGATGAATTATTTAGTTTTCCATAAAACTTAATGAGTTTAATCTAATTTCTTGCAACCATGATAGTAGGTGTAAGGTTAGAATTAGATATTAACAATTTACCTTGAAAGAGGATTTTGTTTGAAAAAGGGAAAACTACCTTTACTTTCAATTTGTTTGAATATTGACATAAGAGTATATGAACCTTTAATCCTAAGTCCTTTTCCATTGAATTAAATTTTAAAGAGTTTGATTGTTTTATTTTATTTTATTATTTATTAGCTCAGTTCTTTATTTATTTATTTTTAGTTAATTACAATTTCTTTATTCCATCACTTTTATTAGTTGATTAAATCTTAGAAAGTTTAGAAGACTTTGGTCGTCAATTTTGTTTCCCTGTGGGATCTACATCCTCTGTACTCATTAAAGCTATTCGCTATAATTGACCCATATAGTTGTTGTGTAAAAGTGCAAAGAAGTACTTGCGACACTTTGTCAATGCTAGCCACAAAAACTAGCCTATATTATTAGATGTGGCTCAATTTTGTTTTAATGCACAAAAGAGTTCTACCACAACAAAAGTCTTTTTGAGATTGTTACAAGTTGACAACTATTACTCCCTCACACAATTGATGGACCTTACGCAGGAAACAATCTAAGAGCATACTGGTTCATAAAGGAATGGCAACAAAACACTAAAATTACAAGATCACACCTTGAAAAGGCTTCTTAGAGGATGAAGAAAGGGGCAGATCAAAACCATAGACCACAGAGCTTTGAAGTGGGGGACTTAGTGCTAGTCAAGCTAAATCCAAAGCAATTTTGTGTCGGTTGCAACCATGACAAATGTCTAATACAAAAGTATGAAAGGCCAGTTCCAATTATAGCCAAAGTGGGGAATGTTGCTTACAAAATAGATCCACCTGAATGGATACGAGTCCACCCAATATTCCATATCAGTCAACAGAGGCCATACCACCCGAATCAGACAGATGCAAGTTGCAATGAAGGGTCAGACCAGCCATCCTAACCAAGAAATTAGCACCAAGTCAAGAAGTCGAAGAGATCCTAGCAAAGCACCCAACAAAGTCACACTGCCATGATCAAAAAGAGTATTTAATGAAGTGGAAAGATAAGCCTGTAGAAGAGACTACTTGGGAGAGAGCAAAAGGTGTACAACCTTACACATACAAAGTCAAACCCTTTGCAACATAAGAGAAGAAGCTAGGAGACAATTATTTTCTCTACAAGAAGCCTAAAGATGAATTAGCATCTTTGTCAACAAGGCCGTCTACAAGTAGAGTAGGGATATTGTAAGGTTGGGCAAAATTCATAAATTTATCTTTTTAGGGATCAAAGATGTAATTTTCCCTTTTCTTTATTTGTAATGTTACTACTCTCCTCCTCGATACTTGTAACGTCTCCTCCTCGTACAACACAGTTTTCCCTTTTAGCATATATAAGGAGGAGTGACTAGTGAGCCAAGACACTGGCCAAGGCCATAGGTACTGTGGGTGTTGCTTATCAGTTGTAGGCTAACCCCTACCTACAACTTGTATGCACTGTGGCTGTTATCATGTAATGAATATTTCATATAAATGCAAGAGCTCTGACTTACCTTTTCATTATAATGTCCCTTTAGTATTTGTTTTGTGTGGCATGTGGCTATGTTGCTTGATTATCTATATGTTGGAATGCTATCTTATGCTTTTGGCTTACTTTTGTTGCTTATTAACCTTTATGGTTTCTTTGTGAACAAGTATCTGTGAGTTACTTGGCTGGATTGTGAGAGATTAGCAAGTGCTGCACTATCCCAACGGTGCTGCGAGAGACATTTGGTATTAAAGCATACCTAATCCTTCAGTTATCAAAAATGGCAACCAAAATTAGTCTGATAGAGGCGTTGGAGAAACTCCTCAATAAAATTGTGACTTTCTTAAATCTTGATAACACAGGCAATGAGCAATTAGGTGTTACTGATTTGGTCTGGGTGAACTTTGCCCAAATGATTAAACGCATAGGAGTGTTAGAGAAAAGAATGGGCGAGCTTGATATGCTGGTGAGTAAGTTAACTGCCCTTGAGAATAAGCCAACTTAGCCTAAACTCTCCCCACATATAAGGGTTCTAGAAATGAAAGTCCAGAAGCTAGAAGAGATATGGCCTCAATTAAAAAATCTTGAAAGTATGCCAAAAGAGTTGGAGGCCACCCATAATACTTTATATGAACAAGTGAAGTCATCAGCAGACAACATGAAGGAAGAGTTACAATCCTTCCAAGATGGCTTGCAACAGATTACTGAGATGTTGTATGAATTCTAAGAGATGAAAGGTAAGGTGAACTTGCTTGTATCTACAGCAGCTAATCCTAGTAGATTGGTGTCGAGGAATGGTAGAATGAGAATTCGGGACCCTATATCCTTCAAAGGCATGAGAGACACCAAGGAAGTAGATAACTTTCTCTTCGACATGGAGTCCTACTTTGAGGCGACCCACACCTTTAGTGATGAGAATCAGTTGAAAGAGGTTCCTATGTATTTGGTGGATGATGGGAAGCTTTGGTGGCAAACCAAAGTTGAGGTGGCAAAGTAAGGCCTTTCTTATTGAAGACTTGGAATGATTTCAAGATCGAATTGAAAGCTATTTTCTATCCAGGGAATGTAGCATACAGTACTCATTGCAAGTTACTCAAGCTATAACATATAGGGACCATAAGAGAATATGTTCTTAATTTCCACCAACTCATGCTCAATGTACATGATATGTCAGAAGCAGATAAGTTATTCCACTTCATGCCTAGGTTGAAACCTTAGGCAAAAGCAAAATTAAACTCCAATGAGATCTTAATGCAGCTCTAGCAGCGGCAGAAAGGCTCTATCCGACTAGTGCAACTCTGCTAGAGCTCCAAATATAAACTGATTATGAGCCATTATTTAACAACAAGACCACTTAAGAATGTGAATATGATTATGAAAAATGAACTATGACTGGTGTATGACAGGTCAGGGTTTTTCTCATCATCCAGTACTACTACTAGTCGAGTGGCTAGACGGCTGGACTCTATTTATTGGATTTAAGAAATGGTATTTGGATTAAAAGAGCCAGATAGGAGATTGGCTCCCCCTACTAAGGTTTAGTACGGTTCTTGTAAACTGATTCTCATTATTGTTTGATTATGTGATTATTTGTCTGATTGATATAATGCATTGGCATTTTTGAACTTTTGAGTGGTATGTGATACTGATTCTATATAGCTCATTGAGTCAAATGCTCATCCCAATTAAATTTCTTTCCAAGTGTTGGGTATTTTCCGCAAGTATACGGAGTCTGCAAGTATACAGAGTCCACAAGTAATATAAAGTGAGTAGAGTATCGTTCCTATGAGGACTATGTTTATCCACCTATCCACTATTCCTTTCTTTGTTCAAGGCTTAATGAATTAATTTTGCTTTTTAAATCAAATAAAATAACTAAATTTAATGAAATAATTTGAAGAGAAACATTGAGATTTAATGGTCAAGAATTAATATTTATCCACACTCAATCAATCAATTACCTTAATATCTAATGTATGATTCGGGTTATCCTATAGCATTGATTAAATTCTCTCGATATTTAATCAACTAAACAAAATTCAAGTTATCTCTAAACAGTTCAATCAATTCTCATTGCATTAAACTATTTGTTGATTTCATAAATTTAGCTTTTAAATAAACCCTAAGGATATTTAATTACTAATTATAATCTCTTATCAGTTAGTAATCGAACAAGTATTTGCAAGTCTATTGTATTACCATCTCTCCATGCATAATACAACACAACTTTATTGGCCAAACAAAGTCAAGCATTAATCATAGCAAATACCACATACCACAATGAATTAGATATATAGATAATTGAAAGAAATTGTGTTTCAAAACATTAATCCCTAACTAAAGAGTTAGTTAAACATGATTGCAATGAAAACCAAATACCAAGAAGAAAAGAAATTCATAAACCTAAGGTTGTAGGAGATAAGGAAATTGGATTTCTCAATCTTCAATCCTTAAGCTTCAATCTTGATTTTCTTGAATTTAATCTCTCCTTAGGATTTTTGTTCCTCATTCTCTTCCTCCTCTCCCGTTTTCCTTCTCTTCTTACTTTATTTATAGTGCAATCAGCCTCCATGTCCAATTAGGGTTGAAAGATTGGCCTTTGGATGAAATAAAATTAGACTAGGTATTCACTCCCGTCGAGCCCCCGACGTGTGTTGCACCCGCGACACTGGGCACTTCTACCTTCGGTGCACCTGCAACGTGCTTCAGCTTCTGATTTGGAAGCCTTTCTCAACCATTCCAGTTTCGCACTAGCCTCTTTTCAATACCCCATCTGATTTTGCTTCATTTAGGCTCTTTCACCCTACAAAATCTCAGAAGACCTTTCTCAAATGCAATACATAAACTATGAATAAAATTAAGTCAAAATCGCCTACACACATACATTCTATATGCACACATCACCCAGGTTGTAAGATGAATTCGTGAAAATATTTTAATTGAGTTATGCTACCTTTCATCCTCAACAGTGATGTGTAATTTATTTTTCAGTAATGTAAATAATTTTATTTTGTTTTGTATTACATAATCTAGCACTCTGCATCGTTATTTCTTTGTATTTGTATTGTACATTGTTCATCAATTGTTTGGTTACTTTTAAGTTTAGTGAGATGTTTTATTGAGCAAGAACCTTGTGATAAGCATAATAATGTGATTGAGATGATAGCTATGTAATGTTCAGCTGGTTTTGTTTAATATGTAGGCTCATAGTCCTAGTTTGTGACAATTACCGTTATCACATTGTTACTTTTGTCATTTAATAAGTTATCATGTTTTTTATAGATTTTAAAAATTTTATACTTTCTTATTTTCTAGTTTCAATCATATGCCCTTCAGATTGGGAGTATGACGCTTCTGTTGTGCCAAATTGGAGTTTTTTATTTAATTAAGTAAAAAAAATTCCTATATAAATTAGTTGAGAAATATTTTTCTAATTATAATTTTTTGTGTCAAGTGAAGGGATTGAAAATTCAACCCACAAAACTTTTACACAAGAGACCTTATAAAATAAAATAAAATATTAAGATGGCAAGCCACCTCATATAATGCTGGCGCCTTGCACCTACACTGGCAAGGCGCCAGCTTGAACTATATATATAATTCTTTTATTTTTTTTTATTTAGAATTCTATTTTTTTATTTATTTAATTTTAAATCTATTTTTATTGTAGTTATATATATAATTTTAATATTTTATTTGCCATATAATTTTATATAGTATAGAATTATAATATTAATATAATTTAAAAATAAATAATTAAGAATATATATAAAATTATATAATTAGAATTGAATTGAATTATATAATTAATATTATATTAATATTTAAAATTATATTAATATTTTAATTTTATACTATATCAAATTATATGATAGATAAAATATTAGAATTATATATTATATAAATATAAAAAATAAATAGAATTAAAATTAAATAATTATAAAAAATAAAATTTTAAATAAAAAAATTACAGTTGGAACCTTGCCAATGCATGTGCAAGGCCCAGCATTACATAAAATGGTCATCATTATAGATATTTTAATTTTTTTACAATTGACGACCTCGTGAAAGTTTTGTAGGTTGAACTTTCAATTCTTTTCATATAGTATAAAAAAGTATAATTGAAAAATATTCTAGACTATGTAAGGAATTTTTTTTTTTTTTTACTTAATTATGTAAAAGCCTCCTAAATTGATAGTTTACTTTTACACACAATTAAGAAATTAGTTAATATCATATAAATTTTCTAAAATACCATTACTCTTAAATATTAATTATATATACTTTATTCCATAAATATACATTAATTACACGGCAAACAATACAACTAAAAAAGAGTGATATAGAAATTTTCTTATAAAACTAACATTAAAAAACGAAAAGTAAACTAAATTTTGGATGAATGAAAACAAAAAAATCAATTATCAATTTGGGACGGAGGGTACTATTTATTATTGAAAAAATTCTCTTAGATGCACCCTCTGCATTAAAAAATTCGAATCTCATTCACTTTTAGGTATGGGTATATAATTTAATTCTATAATTTAGATTATCGCTTTATCTATGACAATACTCATAAATGTATATATTCTAAATCTATCAAAATTATGATGTAATAATTTGTCTTTATATGGATGATCTGTTTATTACTTATACAAATATGAATAGTGCGAATGATACCGATCAGTACCTATCCTTGCAATTTAAAATGGAAGCACTTGCATGAAATGTTAGTAAAACGAATCATATATATATATATATATATATATATATATATATATATATATATATATATATATATATATATATATATATATATATATATATATATATATATATAATGTAGCATAAGACACAAGCAATGTTGATAAAATCATACCGGACCGGCCAATCAGATTAGTTAAACCGAAAATTAGTTATTGGTCTAGTTTTTAAATTATAAAAAATCAGATAACTACTAAACTTGAAAAATCGGTTCCAACCAGAAAAATCAGAATCGGCTGAACTATAATTCATCAAAACAACGTCGTTTTGAGCTTAAATTTTTTTTGAAAAAAAAAAAAAAAAAATCAATTAATAAAGTTAGACTGGCCGATTGAACCAGTTTGACCGCAAACAGACAGAGATTGATCCAACCTCCGGTTATTGGACACAAGACACATGAGAAGCCTAAGACATGACATATGACGAAGTTTTATACAAGGTGGCGAAAGTTTTTGAAGACAGAGTTTGGCGAAGGAGATTTGACTGTGGCGAAGGATATTGATGTTGCCGAAAATTTTACGAGTAAATGAAACTTGCATATTAGGTAACAAAGCTGAAGACCATCAAATTCAATATAAATATATCTAACAAGTTGCGAAACTTTTATAAAACCATGCGAAACTAATAAAAAAACTTAAAACCAATCAGAAAAAAAAAAAAAACTTAAAACGAAGAAAACATATGGCTAACAACTAAATTATATCGGCACTAAGTGTTAATTAGCGAAGTTAAGCATAAATAAATAAATAAATTTAATATAAATGTTAAAGCGAAAATACTATTGTATAAATAAATAATATTTATATAATTTGAAATCTGTGTTTCATGCAATTTTTTTAAAATAGATTAGTATATTATTTGAGATTATTTTCGACGTCTATCTCTTAGGATATGATAAGTACACAAATGTTATTGAACACTATAATAATACTTCTTTATGAACAAGAACGTATTTGATTTTATCACCATAAAAAAAAAAAAGACTCAACTAGAAATACTCTTTTTTTTCTGTGCATTGAACGCTAACCTCTTTATACAGAGAATGAAAAAGAGGAATAAATACATAAAATTTAAAACAGAAAATTATGAGGGGTGCAGAGTGTTACAAAATTAATTACACATAAATCAATTTTCCATTCAATATTCAAAACATTTTAAAAGTAATTAATTTTAAAACTTTTTTTTTCCAACATGAAAATTGTAAATTCCACTAATTTGCTCTGTTGATTGGCTGACTAATTTGCTCTGTTGAGAGAGTTAACTTGATTGGTTGTTGAATTGCTCTATTGAGAATTAAGTTGTTGTGTCAAATTGTTTGTTGATGGCTAAACGATTGATTGGGATTTTCCATCTTCTGCTTTTGCTTTCAGCCATAGAGCTGCTCTATCTCTTTTGAGTTGCTCCACCAACTTCACTTTATTCGCATGTCGTTTAATTGCACTTCGTTTCTGTAGGAAGATTGAAAAATTCTGTGGAATAACACATTTTGCACATGTGAAAAAATTGATAGACTCTAACAATCCCTTAGAGCTTTGACTATTTTAGACCCAAATCACTAATTTATTTATGAGGATTATGCCATATACCCATTTTTTTTATTTTTATTTATAATTTTATGCTCATTTTTTTCTTTAAATTCTTTCAGTGTTTTATTTTTATATGCTACATGCATTTTTTTTTTTTTTTTTTTACAAAAATACCTCTCTTGCTCCAACATCTTAAATTTAGCCGACTGTAGGCCTAAAATGACAGATTATGGGGCCTTACATAGAGAAAGAAGGGTTGGTTTGATATTTTGATTAATAATGTAATGAAAAAAGAGAAGATAAAAGTAGTAAATGGGAAAGGTAAGGTTTGGTGCAGTGGTGGAAGAGAGTGAATATTATCCATCCCACATGTCACTCTTAAGAAAATAAATTACTATTCTTGTCTCTCTTTATCGAGTTTTTTGTTCTTATTGAAGCACAAGCAATACTTTGCAATGCTAGGTAAGAAAATTCAGTTTTATTATCTTATATATGTGTAGGTGTGTTGTTTGTGTTTGTGTTTGTGTGTATATATATAGATAATATTTCTACTTCTTTTTCTTTTATGTTTTTAGATCATTGTTTATATTTCAAACATTATAAAATAATTATATTATCTAAATTTAATTTATATGGTGAAGGTTGTGTTTTTTTAGCAATTATTAGTTCAAAAGAAAAGAAATAAAAAAATCATTTTGATTTGAATTCAACATTTATTGGATTATTATTCTTGGTGGTCTTATTTAATTTATTATTCAAGTTGTGGCTCTTCTAATTAAGAAGATTGTATGGTAATTTTGGCATTCTCTTTCTATGCATAAAATACAAATTATTTTATCTTTTCAATTTTTTTTTTGACTTTCTAATATGTATATATTAAATTAGTTATAGATATCATCAAATATACACTTAATGTATACCAAATTTTGATATACGTAAACTATCTAATGTTAGTTTATTATTTTAATTTTTTAAATTAGCAATCTGCATATATATAAAATAGTTGTAAATATAAAATATATACTCAACATATATCAAATTTTGGTATACGTATATCATTTATTGTTAGTTTATATATCTTTTTAATTTTTTCAAATATGCAATCTGTATAATAAAATAGTTCCGAATACCAAACATATACTTAATATATAATAAATTTTGGTATATAGATATCATTTACTATTAGTTTATATATCTTTTTAATTTTTTCAAATTTGCAATTTGTATATATATAAAATTGTTACGAATACTAAACATATACTTAACTATATACGTTAACATTTATTGTTTATTTATTTATTTCATTCTTTTGACATTATGTTTAAAAATAATATGTTAACAATATGTTAATAATACGTTAACAATATTAATCATATATCATTAAAATTTATTTTAATATAAATTTTGTAATATCCCAAATTTTCATTTATTTTATAAAATCTTATTTTTGTATGAAAATATATTATTTTATTATTTTTCTTGATTAAAGCAAATATTGAAGTTATATTTTTATTAAATGTATATATTTATATGATTTAAAAAATGTATTATTAATCGTAATTCTATTTTAATATCAAATATGTGGGCATAATTGAAGAAATATTATATATTTAATTATGAAAATATTATTATTATTATTATTATTATTATTATTATTATTATTATTATTATTATAACATAAGTTGTTTTATATATATATATATATATATATATATATATATATATATATATATATATATATATATATATTAAAAAGAAAGGAAGGGGAAGTTGAGAGCCATCTGATTGGCTAGAAAGGAAACAGCCAATCAGATGGCTGTGGGAAAAAAAGGGCAAAAGAAGAAGAAGAGAGAGAGAGAGAGAGAAGTTGCGGCTGTGGGTGCTGAAAGTCCGACATCCGGCGGGCGGTGGACTGCACCGCCACTCCAACAGCTAGCCCACCGTCCAATGATTTCAGATGAAGCGGCGACACCACGATCGGGCAATGGATAACGATGCACACGAGGAGAAAAGCTTTGCCGATACTGAATCTTCAACTGCATATTTTGGCCGATTCTGGTGGCTAAATCTAGCGAGACTGGTGTCACTCGACTCCTCACCTCGAGAGCTTTTGATCGCTACCTGTCTCGTCCTTTGAGGCTCGCTGGAAGTGGAGATTAGAGTTGTGCAAGCCGAACCTTTAAGTGTGTTTTCCGGTGAAACGGCTGCATGTGGCAAAGAGTGGTGGCCATTTTTGGGCTCGTAGTGTCAAGACCAGCAAAATGATAAGAAGATCGCCCCGATCTGCCACCAGCAATGGCGGTACATGGCCGGCCAGTGACGCTTCTGGGGCGGCATGTGGGATAGATCCAGTAGCTTTGTTTTTCATTTCAGTGTGATTTTCGATGTTTATTTGATCAGAATTTGCGAAGGTAAATCCGAATCTCTTGAATTTCATTATATTTTGAAGTATGTTATTGATTTTATTAGTAATTGATGATGTTATGATTTGGTTATGCTTGTTATTGAGTTGATTGTGAGTTGGAAGGACCCAAGAGGGATTGTTGGTATTATATTGGGTTGTGTTGACTATTGAGATTATTTTAAAAGTGTTATGTTCTTTATTATTTCGAGTAATGTCCTAGTTTATAGGAGATTCCGCCAAAATTCTGGCAATAATTTCAATAGTTTTTTAGTTGTGTCTTGATAAATGAGTCGTTCGTGTTTTGATATTATCATCTGTTGTTTAGTGTTGATGTCTCTAGGTCAGGGCTGCTTATCTCCAAGGCCGGTGCCAATTGGGTTAGGGCTGCATGTACAAACCAGTGACGGCCAGGCCCATTGGGTATAAAAGAACTTATTGGATTAAGAGAGCTAAGATAGGAGGATTGGCTCATCATATTGATGATTAATGTGGTACTGTGAACTGTATCTCATTCTTAGTTGCTTATATGATTTGTCTGTTTTTATGACACATTGCATTAGCATATATATTAGTTACATGTTTATAAAACACTGGTTTAATATATTAGTTAGTATCATTCATTAAGTTGAACGTTCATTTCTGTTTAAATTATTTTTTAGGTTGTGTAATGAGCTGGTGAAAGAAATTATAAATTGAGTTAAATTGCCATTTGTCTTTCAGTAGTGTTCTGTATTAATAAGTACTTAATTATGTAAAAGATATTTGTATAATTGTATTATAATTTTAAAACTTTACAATGTTACCTCTATTACCTGTATTTTATTTAATTATCAGTTGTATTATATATGTATCTTCTAAGTTAATAAGTTGTTTGTTAAACAGAAACCAAATATATGTTATTTGATATTTTTGAGATAACAATGATAGCCAGTGTGGCTTGGATTTAAATTATTGTTATTTTAGATCTAATTAATATGTGGGCTTATAACTCTATTATGTGTTGTTTTGTCGTTTTATGTGTTGTTTTGTCATTTTATGTGATATTAGGTTTATTATGGACACTTGTAGTTGTATGCATCACTTATATTTTAGTATCAGTCACATATCCTCGTGTTAAGGGAGTGGCAAATTTACTCTAAAATTTTCTTTTGTTTGACATATTAAAAAAAAATTCAAATTTCAATTATATTGATATCTTTTTTTTTTGCCAAATTATTATTATATTGAAATAAAAAAAAATTGATTTGATTGATGATGTACGAGGAAAGTAAGTACCTATTATTTACCGTGCCCATGTATTATTGGGCCATGTAGTTTATAATTCAAAACATACACGCGTTTAGACTTAGACACAGAGAGGTAAAGATTCAATGTTGTAGATGTGTTTTCACTTGTAAAAGATTTAATCGACCAACCGTTGGTTTGGTACAAGTATTGATAATTTTTAAAACTAATTTAAATTTTAAATTTAGTTAAATTATAAAATTATTTTATTATAAATTTTATTTAATATAAAAAATTTAATTTCTAATATTAAGTAATCTTATTTTTGTAATCTATATTTAGTAGAATAGATAAATAAGTGAAATAAAAAAAAGATTATTTTAAAAAATAAAATATCATAAATAATAGAATTAGTAATCTCATTATATATGAATTACTAAAGACATGGAGTTACGCAAATTATACTATAGATCCATATAATATGAACAGGGGTCCAAAACACACATGCAGAACATTCGCTGAATGAAAATGTGTGATTTTTTATACTATTTCCATTAGTGTGTGTTTTGCCCTTTTTTTTCACTTTTTTTTATTATTTGATTTTTTAAAAATATTTAACATTTTAAAAAACTATAAATAGGCCATAAAATTTTTTAAATTAAGTTTAAATTATTTTTTTAATTTGTTTCAATACTTAGAATTAAAAATATAATAATTAATTTTGTTTCTCCCATCTAATAATTGTTATAATTTTAATTAAATATATTTAAATAATTATTATAAAATGTTTAATAACTCAAGTTCTTGGAGCAGGTATATTAAATTTTGTTAATTTGTTTTTTCTGGTACATTGATATTAAATTTGAGGTACATTACTATTATGTTCCAAGTACATTGGTATTTAATTAAAAATATATTTTATTATTAACTAACAGTTTAAAAATAATGTACATACAATTCAATACTAATGTATATGCATTTTAAGTAATAATGTATCTGTGATTAGAGAGTCATGTACATGTAGTTAAATTATAATGTAAGTATGAGACTAATGTATATAGACTGTTTATTATCAGAATATTTTTATAATTAATATTGTAATGGAAAATATATTTTATTATTAACTAACAGTTCAAAAGTAATGTACATACAATTCAACACCAATGTACATGTATTTTAAGTAATAATGTACCTGTAGTTAGAGAATCATGTGCATACAATTAAATTATAATGTATTTTTAGTACAAAATTAATATACATAGTCTAATTATTATCGAAATATTTTTATAATTAATAATGTAATTGAAAATATACTTTATTATTAACTGACAATTCAAAAGCAACGTACATGTAATTCAACTCCAATATACATACATTTTAAATAATAATGTATATGTAGTTAGAGAGTCATGTATACGCACTTAAATTATAATGCATTTATAGTACAAAAATAATGTATATAACCTAATTGTTATCAGAATATTTTTTCTATCATTAATATTATAATTTAAGATATATTGTATTATTAATTGACAGATAAAAGTAATGTACATGCAATTCAACACTAATATAGCTGCATTTTGAGTAACAATGTACATGTTAATTTAAAAAAATATAATAATTCAATTTATATATTTAATTATAAATTATAATTTTTATATTTATTAGAATTATAATAATTATTAGATGGGAGAAACAAAAATATTTTATATATTTAATTATAATAATTCAATTTTAAGTATTTAAATAAATAAAAAATAATAATTAGCATTTAAAATTAATAAAAAAATGGTGAAAAAAAAACACGATAACGGAATTGTTGAAAAAATCACGTGTCTTTATCTTTGGTAAATCTCCTACATATATATTATAGGCTCAATTCATAATATATCATAGACACGTGTTAATAATATAATAATTGGAGATTAAGTATTAGATAACATTTATTCAATTAATTAGCTAATTTTTTGAGATTATTAAGCTAAATATGAATAATATATACTAAATATAGTATTATTTATTAATACTATGGATTAATTAAATAATTTTTCTATCAATCGGACTGAAAGATAAAAAAAAAAAAAAAAAGTCGGCAGAGCATGGCAGTAAGTTTGCCTATGACGTGTCTCACAATCATATTTTTGTAATAAAACAAAGCTGAGAGCCTATTTTTGTAAATGAATTTGACCGATTGTTGTAATTTTTTTTCTTTTTTTTAATGTATTTGCGTAAAAAACCTTTTATTTATTTATTAAATAATTTCATGGGGCCAACAAAAATAATTTAGGCTCAATTAATATTATTTGCCTCTAATTCAATGACATGCCTAACCCAATTCAATTTTGGTATCAAAGTCAAGAAATGTAACGACGGTTTTTCTTTAAGGAAATTACATTATACACTCTATTTTTTAGAAATTATCGTTTATACCACAATTTTTTTTTTATACATTTATATTTCTTTTGAACGATTTTTGACTTTCTCTTTTATTTGTAACTCTTCTTGCTTCGTAACAGGTTCTTCGTCAAAGGAAGAAAGAAAAGAGCTTGAAACAAAGGGTCGGGCCATGAAGAACAATCGGAAAAATTGAAATCACACCCATCTCTTTATATATCCATGGAATTAATGGACGGACCGGCGCTCCAGAAGTCAGATATAGACAGAGAAGACAACAAGTAGGACCTCAACTTCCTTCTCCCTCTCCCCAAAGTAGGCTTATTTTATTTTATTTTATTTTTACCCTTTTTGAGCTCCTAAACGTGCCCCACGAGTAAATATTAATCAAAACTTCATCCATACTTTTTTTACGTTGTATTACTTTTTCTTTTATTAAAGAAAGAACACTCATTTTTTTAAAGATATATACATTATATTTAATTAAAATTGATAATCAAAATAATAATAATAATAATAATAATAGTAGTAGTAGTAATAGTTGTGAAAAGATTTACTAATTACTAATAATAATATTATTGCAATATCTTTTTTCTAAGTCATTATTGTTTTTTCAGATTTTTACACTTATTATATTGAACAAAGGAATTTATGGAGAAGACTCTTTCAATTATTCTCTTAGATGTATTTTGTATGAAATATTTATCAAATATATACGAAATATATATTAGTTATATACCAATTGCATATAAATATGTATCAAATGTTATTAAACATTTACTCGACATATATATATACACACACACACACACAAAACAAATACCAAACGTATACCATTTTTTAGGTCTGTTCTTTTTTGTAAACAAATTGAAAAAAATTTATCAAACATACACCATTTGCTCAAAAAATATATGCAACATATACTATATTTTTGTATACATATACCATTTGCTGATATTTTATTTTTTTAATTTTTTTTAAATTTGTAATACGTATACATTTAAATAGTTGCTGATACCAAATATATATTTAACGTGTACCAAATTTTAGTATATATAGATCATTTACTGTTAGCTTATCTTTTTAATTTTTTTTCAAATTTGCAATTTGTATATATATATATATATAAAGTAATTGTATATACTAAATATATAATTAACGTTTACCAAATTTTGGTATATGTATACCATTTACTATTAATTTAATTTTTTTTAATTTTTTTAATTTGCAATTTGTATATCCATAAAGTAGTTGCAAATATTAAATATATAATTAAAGTATACCAAATTTTGGTATACGTTATTATTTACTATTAATTTATTTTTTTATTTTTTTCAAATTTAAAATATGGATATATATAAAGTAATTGTAAATACTAAACATATACCAAATTTTAATATATATATACTATTTACTCTGAGTTTATCTTTTTAATTGTTTCAAATTTACAATATATATATATATATATATATATATATATATATATATATATATATATATATAAAGTATTTGTATATACTAAACATATACTTAATATTTAATATTTTATTAAATAAAATATGAATTTAAATATTTTAAGTATTGTAAATTTTATAATAATATAAACTATCAATTAAAATTTAAAAGTATAAAATTTATTTTTTGATAAATAATAAATTAAATATATTAAAAAGAAAATATATTTAGAAAAATTCCTATAATATCCATGTACTAATTTTGATCGAATTTAAGATAAACACATAATAAAATTATTAAAAGAGTTCAGGTAGTAGAACAATTTTTGTGATATTCTACTCATTTTTAATCATATTTACAACTTAAAAGTGGAGACCACTACTAGCAAAGCATGCATGGTCTAAAATGAGTAATTAATATAATAGTTGGTGCTGTTTAATAATTAATTTGTTATATGATGCTGAAATTTTAAAATCCAAAATTTGTTTCAATCACTATCTTAGTATAGTTTGATCGTAACAAGCAACTTGCATTGGTAACGTTATTTTGTTCAAGAAAGTCTACCAGTGATCAAATTTAATTAATATTTCTTAAATTAATAATTTGTTTAATATAATATTAATCCATTTAATTCATTAAATCAAATTTCCAATTTAACTAGTCAAATAAAATGATAATGATGATAATAATAACAATTAGGGTAGACAAAGCAAAAGTAAAGTGATGATGATAATAATAATAATAGGGGAGACAAAGCAAGAGTCAAGTAGCAGTGTAGATGAAAAAAAGGCGCGTGAATAGTAGCAATATAGCAAGAGAAAAGTAACAGGTAAGAGACTGAAAGGTAATTCTATGAAAATTTTAAATAAATTTAAACATTTGAATTTCAAAGAAGCAACTCCATATGATATTTCTGGTAAATCAAATGAAAATTCTGGTAAAGCAGTAGCATAAATTGAATATTTAAACGCAATTGAAAGTTTCATGTCGTCATGCATTGCACATGAGTCCAAAAAAAGAAATTGATGAGGGCTAAAAATGATCTTAAAAACTAGTGGATTTTAGGGATCGAAAGCCCACTTCAGTCATGAAACCAAAGGCACTTGCATAAAGGTTGGAGCTTAACATGAATGCCCATAAGAGACAGGAATTACAAGCCCTGGAACTCCAAGGTGAGCGAAGCCTCCCTTCCTCTTTTCCTAGCCTTGCCTTATTTTAATCACAAGTAACTTTCTCTACAAGTTACTTTATGTGGCTATGAACTCATAGTACAGATGTCACCATCAAAATGTCAGGGAAAGTCCTTGATAAGGCTGTGCACCTTTGGGTCTTGACACCACCACTTACCTAACACATCCCACAGGACAAGACATCAAGCCATGCGCTTATTATTTATGTACCAACCATACCAATAAAAAATATGTCGTGTTAGGAGACATTCTCTCTCCTCCAAAAAGGTCACAGATATATGTCTCATTCATGAATCCTATAAAAGAGAAGGATTAACTCATAATTCAGATAGTTTGAACTTAATACTCTCTCACCTCTTTCTCTGATTAAAAAGCTCTTTGACCAAAGAAAAGAAATCTTCTTCTCCAGTTACTGTCAAAGCTATCAACTGACTTGAGCGTCAAAAGCCCTTCGTCAAGCACAAGGCCTGTCCCTCCTGACTATTTTTCTTTCTTTGCAAGCTCAGATATTCAAGACTTAACATAGGAGATTCAGCCCACCATATCGTATTTGATCAAAGTTTGATCAAAAATAAGTTGAGAAACGAAAAAATAAAATGTTGTACGGGACAATATTAGAAACTTTAACTTTTAAAAGAAAATATGTTTCTTTTTTCCTTTCTTTTTTATTTATCAATAGTTGCACTTATATATCATGATGTCCAAAAATTTTGCATGCAAATAGAAAAAAGGTAATTTATTATTTAGTCCATAAATTTTGAGCTAATTTACACTCGAATCTCTCTATTTTAGAAAACCAATTAAGTGATCCTTACCTTTTGAAACTGTTAACACTTTAGTCCTTCCATCCAATTTTTTTTTCTTTTTCTGTTAGTAAACACTGAATTTAATATTTTATTACATAATACTATATTTATTACCTAAAATACCCTTTGCTCTCTCTATCTCACTTTCCTTCGCCTCTCTCTCCACAACTCCACACCATACTTATAAGGATCACCATAATTGCCACCTCTTTCTCCACAGCTTCTTTGGCTTTCCTTCTTGATCTCAACCTATAAAAAGAAAAAAGAGAATTGCATAACCTGTTGGGATCTTTGTGTTGATCTAGTCCAGCCAAGGGAAAAGCTTCAATATCGGTGAGTTCTCCTCTTCGATTGGTTATGGGCTCCTTGTTATCTCTTCAGACTCTGACACAATTGGAGTTGTCGATGGGTGTATTAGACTTCTCAACATTGATAGGCTTGATTTTGGCTGCTGGTGCCATTCGAACTCACTAATGATGCTAAAAAATGACACGCTTTGAGTGTCGGTGCTGTTCGACAACTTTCATTACTAGAGTAGGTGATTTCTGCCCCACACACTCTCTCTCTCTATTTGTCCATCTTTCTTTTTCCATCTCTCTCATTCTCTCTCTCTATCTTACTCTTTATCTAAATCCACTCAAATCCTTCTACTCATAGCCTCAATGGTAGTTGGAGTGCCATTAATCACTGTGACTTAGAGAGAAATCTAAAGCCTGCACTGATAGGAGAATCAAATCTACAACCATAGCTCTATGAAGAAATAGAAAAATCAAATCCAAATAATGAGGTTGTATTTTACTTCAATTATTTGATTAGTTGATGGTGTTGTTTTGGTGATAGTGAATTTTCCTTAGATAAATAGGAAATTAATTTAACCACCAAAATTATTTTTCCATCATCTCTTTCTATGTTTTGTAGTGTTTGAATGCATTCAAATTCATATGGAAACCCAACTATTAATTTATTTTTTTAATTCATTATTTCTTTCTTTTTTTTTTTTTTTTTGTGGTTATTGAGTGCTTGAGTTAATGGATCCACAAAGGAAACCACCAATTGAGAAACCATTTAAAATTTTGATTAGAATGCATTTTGATGCCAATGGGTACTCTAGTGTTGGTAGATATGGTGAATTAAGATTAAAATAAGGGATATTTTAGCCATTTCACATGGCCTTAATGGAAAAGGTAAAAAATTTTGGATGGAAAGACCAAGGTGTCAACAATTTCAAAAGGTAAGGATAACTTAATTGGTTTTTTAAAATAGAGGGACCTAAATGTGAATTAGTTCAAAATCCAAAAACTTTATAGTAAATTACTCTAGAAAAAATGATATTGATAATTGATAATTAAGAAATTTAGTTGTAAACCTCAGTTGCATCTATTGATATTTAACTTTTTGTAAAAAAGCTAATAACATAATCTTTTCGAGTGGATTTAATGAGTCTAAAATCATACTATTGATGGAAAGTCTAATAAAGAGTACGACTTATGGACAAAGGAAACAAAGGTCAAAAGCTTTCCAAGGCTAACACATCGGGAGCCTCTAATGCCCAAGTAGTGAACTAGAGAGAGTTTAAAGAGATAGAGTTTTTTGAGAGAGAGTAGGAGAAAGAGAAAAGGAATCCTTTCTTTACCTTTCCTTTACCTATTTATAGGAGAGAATGAGGACCTCCTATATATACATGTCCTCTAACTACTGTAGGCTATTTTTGGTTAGAATTAGAGACCTCACTTCACAATGTGATCGAGTGTACTAAAGAGCAGACTAACGGAATAGATATGTCCTTTGATTGTAGTAAGATTTCTTCTATATTATAGGTAAAAGAGCCAAACTAATGGTTGTTGATAAGCTTGATATGAAGGCTGCTGGATGCCTGATGAGCTTGATGTAGAAGCAACTTGGTACCTGAATGAAGAAGCGAGTTGAGGAAATCTGGAAGTAGCTGGGTGCCTAAATAGAGAGATGTGAGCTAAAGAGCTAAATGTGATTGCCACATCATGTAGTCTTATTATTTTCAATAGCTTCAAGTCTTCAACTCCATAGTTTATGGACTTATAGATTCCAAGTAGTTTTAAGTCTTCAAGTCTTCAATTTTTCAAGTCTTCCAAACGACTTCAAATTTTCCAAACATCTTCAAATCTTTGTATCTTCCAAATATTTTCACGATCATTCTTCCTTTGATGTCTTCAGATAATATGTATTATTGTAGAAGGTCTTAGTTAATAATTACACCCCACTAAAATGTAAGAACTTACAAACGAGTGAG
Organism: Reutealis trisperma; assembly: GCA_947687605.1. Taxonomy (NCBI): domain Eukaryota; kingdom Viridiplantae; phylum Streptophyta; class Magnoliopsida; order Malpighiales; family Euphorbiaceae; genus Reutealis; species Reutealis trisperma. Next base: position 646,069 of record CANTUT010000347.1, on the reverse strand, counting down.
ATCTCTAAAAGTCTATAGCATGCTTAAAATTAATTCAACAAAAAAAAAATTTTCAACAGAAGAATTAATTTAAAATTTTCAATTATTTTAATAAAAGTTGATATAGTTATATTTAATTTAATATAAATGTTATATTTTTAAACTCAAAATACTGCAAAAATTTTAATGAATTTCATACGAATATATATAATTAACTTGTTTCAAATGGGCGGCAAAATATAGCTAAAAAATAATTTTTACATTATATATATAGGCCAAAAAAAAAAAAAAAAATGCCTGCTCATAAACTTGCTAGCATCACTTTCTTTACCTTGTACCTATTTGTTTTTTGAAGTTCTTTCATTTTTAGAGGATGCTTTGTTGTTGGATAATATTCTAGTTAATTAATACTCTCTTTATCAAAAAAATTATAGTCTATATTTTTTTTAGGTATTCAAAATAAATAATACACTTTATTTTTCAAATTAAATTTATTATTATATTTTTAAATATACCATTTAATATAATCATTATCAATTATATTATTTTAAAATAATTAATGTAATTTATAACCATAATAAGAATAAAATAACAAAATAAATATAAATTCTTAATTTTTGTATTAAAATAAAAATAAATTATAATTTATAGATAAGGAGAGTATATTTTATTTGATTTCAAAAAAAAGAAATACTAACGTGAAGAGAGCTTAATTTGGCTTGATAAAAGAGTTAGATGCATAAGCCACATGACCTTGGACGGATTATTAAACCAGAGATCTATTTTTCTTTTCGTACACGTGGATTCAACCATAAAAACCTCACTCCATAAGCGCCTAATTTATCATTTTTTTAATGACTTTTATCATTCTTTGTTTATTTATTTATGATACTATAAAAGCTAAGCTAACAAGTCCAATTCACCAACCCACTTGAACGTGGACAGGCTTCGAGCCAAGAATAAAGCCAACATCACAGCCACGTCATATTATCGTAATATTTAGACATTTAATTGCGTAATTGGACTTTCCCCTGCTATAAAGAGTACTAGCTATCCATTTCATTATGCATTTCTGAACCGGAAGTGGTATATTATGTATTCGTGTATATGATATATTATAGATCAAGTCTGTAATATACATGCTAAATATTAATAAAAATATGTGATTTTTTAATATTATAAAAATACGAAATTTTTTCAATATTTTATTTTTGTCTTTTTTGCTTTTTTTTATTTTCACCAATTTTTCTTTTTTTTTTTTAATTTAAAATGCTAATTATTTTTTTATTTTTTATTTATTTCAATACTTAAAATTAAATTATTATAATTAAATTATTTTTGTTTCTCCTATCTAATAATTATTATAATTCTAATAAATATATAAATTGAGTTATTATATTTTTTTTAAATTAATAGGTACATTGTTGCTCAAAATATAGTTAGATTAATATTAAATTATATGTATATTATTTTTGAATTATCAATTAATGATGAAATATATCTTCAATTATAATATTAATGATAAAAAAATATTCTAATAACAATTAGCCTATGTACATTTGTTTTATACTACAGATAAATTGTAATTTAACTGCATGTACATAATTCTCTAACTACGTTTACATTATTACTTAAAATGCATGTACATTGGTGTTGAATTGGATGTACATTACTTTTAAACTGTCAGTTAATGATGAAATATATTTTCAGTTACAATATTAATGATAAAAATATTCTGATAACAATTAATCTATACACATTAATCTTATTCTAAATATACATTGTAATTTAACTAGATGTATATGACTCTTCAACTACAGGTACATTATTACTTAAATGCATACACATTGGTATTGAACTACATATATGTTAGTATTGAATTATATGTACATTAGTCATGAACTCTAGGTATAATATATGATAGAATTCAGATACAGTAGTTTTTAATTTCAGGTACATTAGTCCTCTTTTTCAACAACAATGCATATAAATTAAAAAACAAATGTATATAATGTTCAATATCAATATTGGTTATATATTACATATACATTAATATTGAACTACATATATATTAATATTGAACTGTATATACATTGATTATAAATTCTAAGTACAATGTTGAATTATTGGTTAGAATTCAGATACAGTAATTTTTAATTGCATATACATTAGTTCTATTTTTCAATACTAATGCATATATATTCAAAAACAAATATACATAATATTCAATATCAATGTTGATTCTGTATTACATGTATATTAATATTGAACTGTATGTACATTAATATTAAATTGTATGTATATTAGTATTGAACTATATGTACATTACTTTTTGAACTGTCAGTTAATGATAAAATATATTTTCAATTATAATATTAATAATGAAAATTATAATAATTATTAGATGCGAGAAATAAAAATAATTATTATATTTTTAATTCTAAGTATTGAAACAAATAAAAAAATAAAAAATAATTAGCACTTAATTTAAAAAATTTTGTAGTCCATTTATATTCTAAGTATTGAAAAAATTATAAAATAATTAGCATTTAATTTAAAAAATTATATGGTTCATTTATAATTTTTTTGAATATTAGATATCTTAAAAAATTAAATAATAAAAAAATGGAAAAACAAAAAAAAAGGAGCAAAACATGGTAATAAAATCGAAAAAAATCACGCATTATTATAAATATAATGGAGAAAATAAAAACAAAGAAGATAAAGAAGATAATAGTTTTTTAGTCTTTTCATTTAATAGTATTAAGTCATTTACTTAGAGTACATAAGAGAAAAAATAGGAAGCTTTTCCAATAAGGAAAATACAAGAAATAGGAAGTTTTTCCAATAAGAAAAATACAATCATTACTAATATGGAAACTATAATATTTATGTATATGGAAAAACATCAATCAAATCCTATAATATATCATAACACTTCTCCTTAATGTCTTTTACAAAGAATATGCCTCATTAAAACCTTAATAAGGAAAAATCCTGTAGGAAAAAAAATTTAATAAAGGAAAAAGAGTACGTTATTCTTGTAGAGATTTGCGCCATAACACTGCCTCATTAAAAACTTTTCCAGGAAAATCCAATAGGATAAAACCTAGGCTAAGGGAAAAAGAGTGCAGTGCACTAAAATCTTCCCCTTATGAAAATATAATTTTTATCAAATATCTCTTAGTCAACGCATGCTAATTTGGTTGACTAACTTTTCAAGAAAGGAGTGCCTTTGTAAACAAATCTGCCAAGTTGTCAAACCGTATACTTAATAATATTTAAGTAATATCCATAAATAATAATTTATTTGTAGTACTCTCTTAAAATATTACTTGCACTATGAATATACCTCATTAAAAACCTTATTAGAAAATCCAGTGGGAAAAAACATAACTAAGGAAAAGAGTACATTTCATGTGCTATTTTGTCATTGCACAAATTGTCTTATTAAAACTTTTGTCCAAGAAAACCATGTAGGATAAAAACTTGACTAAGGAAAAAGAGTATAATTATATACTAATTTGCTCCCCCTGATGAAGACAGATTTTAATACGGTGTATACTAATCGATGAAACAATGCTGTGTGAAAACCATACTAGGTAAAGACTTAGTACATAAGTCTATAAATTGTCACTCAATCAAATTTGGTGAATATCTCTTCTGGAGCTTATGTATATACAAGAATTTGGGTAAAGTTTATGTCTACTTCGTTACTCTTAATATAACCACCTTTAATTTGTGCAATACAAATTACATTATTCTCAAAATACAATGGGAGTATCTTTTAGTGAGGTACTTCAGGACCATAAAAATCCTTATAAAATTGTAGTATCACCATAAGTGAATAGATAGTCAGTCTAAAATCTATCATCACAAAGACTAAGCAAATAACCAATATTCACATATAGACCAATTTCAAATATGAATTATAATATTAATAGTATATTGAATATAACTTTTTACACCACTCTAATATCTCTTCGTAGGTGTAAAGCTATACCTAGCTAGAAATTTTTTCTTGCAAGTGCAATATCAGGGCTGATGCAATTTGCAATATACAAGAGTGCCCTATAGCACTTATATATGGTACTTCAAGACCAAATAGCTCTTTGTTATCTTTTTTAGGTCTAAAATGGTCTCTCTTTACTTCTAGTGAGTGGACCACGTATTGGTGCGCTTGAAGGAAAAGATTTATCTATGCAAAAGTTGCTTAAATATCTTTTCCACATAAGTATATTGGTGTATTAGAACTCCTTAATAATCGATCTGCAGGCCGATACAAAATTTTATTTCCTCTGAATTTTTCATCTCAAACTCACTTTTCAAATAGGTATATACTTATTTAAGTTCATTAAGAGTCACATTGATATTTAAATCAACTTATATTGCAATAATAACATATATCATTCTATGGTATTTTATGAATATAAATGGACATAGTGTTTTATTCACATATCTTTCTTTCAATAAGAATTTACTCAAACAATCATATCACATGTCCATATTACTTTAATCCATATATAGATTTTTACAATTTGATGAAATATATGTTACATATTTAATGTGCATTCATTTATGATATACTTAGTTCTTCTAGGACTCTTATTGCTTTCATAAGGCGTATAATAAGCCTTTCATTAACCACCATATCAATTAAGTATCGGAACATAATCATTTCCATAATAAGAGAATTATTTTTCTCATTGTCAATGATAGAATGAGTCTAGCTCTGCTTTAATTGCCTCATTCTATGATGATCAATCATGTTTATGCTAATATTCAGTTATACTTATAGATTATAGATCCATATTTTCTCTTGTAACAGTAAGAGCTACTGTTGAGGCAAATTCGTCGTCAACGCTAATTAAATTTCTATCAACTATTTCTTATATCACAAAAATAATTGAGACCTCATAGTTTTCATTTATATGATCATCAACTCCAGAAGCCATATCTGGAGGATATAATTGTTCTGTTGTCTCAGTCTGTGTCTTATAATTGGCTATAGCTCTTTGATTGAGATCTTCCTATTTAGGAGATTTCTCTTCAAGAGATTTTATGAGTGGCGCTGCTTTTCTTTTCCATGGATTTTTGTCTTTAGTTCCAATTTACTATCCACGCTTCTAACGTGTAGTGAGATTGATTGATTTTCTATTTGCAATTGGAATCACAACCCTTGCTAGGGTATTAGCAGCTGTAATATGAGACTTTATCACTCTTTTAGCATCTATAAATACATTTGGCAGTTAAGTTACAATTTGTTGCAACTGTATTATTTTGTGAACTTTTAGTTTACTCTAATTTGTATATGGACCAAAATTATTTAAAGGGTTTTCCTTCCAATAAATTTTTCAATATTTTTTAGCACTGTAGGTGCTTTTTCTCTCCTGAATGTCGAGAAATATGCATCATCAAAATAAATTCTTAGTCTCTTTTGTGGACTCATTATTAAACATTGAGATAGTGATATTAATATATTCATGGTACAAAAAGAAATTTATGACTCATGTCCTTATACAAGTTTCAATGGAGAGTATATATAATGTACACAATGGCATTCATGCCAAACATTCAAGGTTTAATTATTGAACTATAAGTTCAATGTTTGAACTGCAGGTTCGACGCAATATATTGTGCATGTATAGTGGGGATAAAACAGTAATGAAATAACTCATTATAATACACAACTTGTAAAATCCTTGCAAATTACTCCTTCAAGGAGTTTACATAAAATCATCAATATTGAATTGAGTTGTGTCCTCTATATGGGTGGTTCCTCTTTTAGAATCTCACGATCTACCAAATGATTTATAGCATTCACTTTAGGGAATATAGTTGCACTAGTGGGCATTATTTGATGATTTCTCATTAGCGATTATTCTTTTAGAATTCTCATTATCTATCCAATGATTTATAGCATTCACTTTAGGGAATAAAATTGTATTAATGGACATTGTTTGATGATTTCTTATTAACAATTATTCTTTGCAACCACTAGAAAATTAATATTTGTAAATTTTCATTTTTTATACTGCTACTACAGGAGCATGTAACTTTATTACCACATAATTTCAGCTGTGAAGTAATTTTAAACATGGTTGAATTATATTCTCAAATAGACTTCAAGTCTTGTAGGCGTTGATTTAGCCAATCGTGTTGAGTTTGTGGTAATACTACATATTTCAAGTGATTATATCTATCTTTAAAACTCTTCCAAAAAATATAAAAATCATTAAAAGTGAGATATTCAACTTTTAAATCCTCACTTAAATAAGGTTTAAGTAGATAATAGCTTTTGCTTTTACTAGCATCTAAATGCATTTCATTATCAACAACTGACGTAAAAAATTATTCCCATTGAATTCAAGAGCATATAAAAATTACCAACCAAACTTTAATTCGATATACTTCACTTTATTTAAATAACTTAATTTGTATATATTTAAAACATATCTAAATAGATCAATCAGAAAATAAATTAATATTAATTTTAACAAATATTAAATTTCTAATTTATCCTACCAAAGAAAGATAAGCACTAATTATGCTTCTTTATACCAATATAAATCCAACAATATATGCAATTTGGAAATAAATTCATCAATTCACAAATTAACAAAACTATATCATTTATATAATTTATATTCATCTCATCTCACATTTAAATGACAAATTGCTTTCACATCTAATACATATTGACAAAAGTAAATTCAAAACATATATAACACACAACTTTCTTGTAGGCTATTCAACTAACATATATATATATATATATATATATATATATATATATATATATATATATATATATGTATATATATATATATATATATGTATATATACATATATATATGTATATACATATATACATATATATATATATATACATATATATATATATATATACATATATATATATATACATATATATATATATATACATATATATATATATATACATATATATATATATAATACGTGTATTGTCCATAAAACAAATTTTGAATTGAGATGATAAGACCGAAAGATATGTAATAATATATACACTAGTAAAATCGATTTCAATTTAATGAATCAAGTAAACCTATTAATATGAACGCAAGATCACCCTTTCCCCACAAAGCAAGTCAATCAATCAATAAATGAATAATTTAGGGCTGGATTTTATGCCCAAAAAAAATTGCAACCCATGATTTTAAAACTATGCATAAAATGTGTTGTTATAATTGATAACCAATTAAAACTTGCAATTTAGTTGGTTAATCAAATATGTCATACCCATCATTCCAATACATATAAACAATAATGAAACACTCAAAATAGAAAAATCAAAGTAAAATGGTTTACCTTAATATTATGGCCATACGCAGGTATTTTATTGACATCCAATTTATTCAACACGTGTAGCTTAAATTAAATTTATTAGTTATTCAGAAATATAAAATATCAATTTTTCAGGAATGTCTATTTTATTTATTTGATTAGTTTTTCAGGAACTGTACAAATTATCAGTTCTTTCAGGAACTGTGGAGATTATCAGTGCTTTCAGAAACTATAGAGATTATCGTTTTTTTAAGGAACAGTAGAGATTATCTTTTTTTCATTATAGATCATACTAATGAAAAAAAAATACCTTAGAAAAGCTTTTAAAAAAAATGGTAGAACAAATTCGTACTAATAATGTGTTATAAATATAACGGAGAAAACAAAAATAAAAAATATAGAGAAGAAAATAGTTTTCTAGTCTTTTCATTTAATAGTATTAAGCTCTTTATATAGAGTATAGAAGAGAAAAAATAGAATACTTTTCCAATAAGAAAAATAAAAGAAATAGGAAGTTTTTTCAATAAGGAAAATACAATTCTTACTAATATAAAAATTATAATATTCATGTATATAGAAATATATTAATCAAATTTTATAATATACTAATGTTGGAATATAGACACGAGTGCAAGGTATAATTTGCCTCTCAACGCATTATCTCTCATTTTGCTTTAAGTTACCGATATGGCCGGGAAAAGCAAAATTCTGTTCATCGGAGGTACTGGATACGTCGGAAAGTTCATTGTAGAAGCAAGCGCCAAAGCCGGTCACCCTACTTTTGCTCTTGTGAGAGAGTCGACTCTCTCTGATCCTGCCAAATCGAAGATCATTGATAGTTTTAAGAGCCTGGGCGTCAATTTCCTCATTGTGCGTACGAATCAATTATAGTTTCTTAAAACAAGACAAAAGAATAGAAAAATGTTGACTAGAATGAGGATAATTAAACCTGATGTGCTATTTAGGCATTCAAATAGAGTATATGAATTAAAAAATTAATTAATTAATTAGTTAATTAAACGTGACAATTGATTTTTATTTTTTTATTTTTTCTGTTTACTTTTTATATTATTTATAAAATTTGCAAGATTAGTTGCGTTTGCGATTTTAAATATTATTATTATTTTTGTTTACATTCGTTTTCGTTTTCCATCTCTTCTTTTAGCTGCCAAACAGATAAGTTCCTTTATCATGGGCGATCCAAACAAAGCTGGAGCTGTTAGTGTGTGTGTGTGTGTGTAATTTGGGAAACAACATTTGATATTTTTGTCATTGGCAGGGAGATCTATACAATCACGAGAGTTTGGTGAAGGCGATAAAGGAAGTGGACGTGGTGATCTCTGCGGTTGGCCATGGTCAGTTAGCTGATCAAGACAAGATCATCGCCGCCATTAAAGAAGCTGGAAATGTTAAAGTAGCCAGCTATTTGATTTTTCTTTCTTTTTTAATTATTTTTGGCTTAATTCTTTTTCGTAATTTCTAATATATTTTGACCATTCGGATAATCTACTTGGCGATTTATCATCTTCATGTCCACGTCGTCGTGGATGTTGAATTATTGATATGTGGAGTTCATATTTATTACCGGATCAGGTTGCAAAAAATTTAGTAAATCAAAGTACATATCATTATTCATGATTGATTAGAAACAGAAATGAGTTGGAGTGTAAGCGGAATGTTGTTTCGGTTGTGACCTTTATCTAGTTACAGATACAGTATCATTTTGCATGGGACCATGCATTTCTTTCTAATTAATTAATTATCTTTGCATAATGTAATTGGATTTGGAGTGCTAGACGTGTTCTGCGTAGCAGTTCAATTTCAACATCCATTATTAGTGATTTACGCACTTCATCGCTCTTTCGTTATTGGCACATCACCTAATAATGATTTTTTCCTGCTGGATAGGGTGTCAAAGATAAACTTAACTGACGTTTAACTGATATATTATAGAGCATGTTTGACTGATATATTATAGATCATACTTTTGGAGGACTGAAAAGTTGGGAATGGCATGGTTTGTCTGAAGTGAGATTTTCAAAAGAAGAATTTGGAGATAACTATAGCCTTAGAGATTTTTGCTTTAACTGGGTTGCGAAGGCACTGACCTGGAATCAACATTTACTATTTACTTCAATAGAAGTGGAGTGAACAGTTAATTTTGTTTCATAATGAGGCCATGAGGGGAAAGAGTGAGAAAGAAGCAAGAGGATTGGCATATCCATCACATTGTTTTTGTAATGATTCCTTATATCATATGGTTAGAATTCCTCATTAAAGAGTGAGAAGAAAGGAAGAGGATTGGCATATCTATCAATTTATTTTTATAATTACTCCTTATGTAATATGGTTGTACATTGATATTGTTATTTCTTTTTGAATTCCATCATTTGAATACGAATCCTGGTATGCGTTCAACAACGTCACAGTTATACTGAATTTGATGGTCAATCTTGACTGATTAAAGCAACTTGTTAAGGAACTCATTCACTTGTTAAAAAATCCTTCATGTTATGCAGAGGTTTTTTCCTTCAGAGTTTGGGAATGATGGGGATCGTGTCCATGCTGTTGAGCCAGCAAAATCATTATTTGAAATTAAGGCTAACATACGCCGAGCAACACAGGCTGCAGGAATTCCATACACCTATGTTTCATCCAACTGTTTCGCAGGCTACTTCCTTCCCACTCTAAACCAGCCTGGAGTTACAGCTCCCCCAAGAGATGAAGTTGTCATCCTAGGTGATGGAAATCCAAAAGGTAAAAATAGATTTAATATAGCATTCTCATGCAATGATTCAAAGGTCTCACTGTTCTACAATTGCATTTAATGTCAGTAATGCTAAAAGGTTATTTCATAACTAAGCACAGCCACAGGATAGATGGATCAATGATGAATCTGTTAGTTCAAAAATCACTAATGGTGCAACGTTTTATTCTGCTTATAGAATGTTTTCTGGTTTGTGTTTGTGTGTGCTTCGCTGTGTAAAGTAGTATTAATTGGTTATGTTACTTAAAACTATTAATATTTTGTTTAATTGGTGCCTGAACCAATATAGGGACTTGCAGTATATCTTTTTAATGGATCTGTCAAATAAATCTTACTATTTCATCCTTGTCAACAGCAATTTTTAACAAGGAAGAGGATATTGGAACTTACACAATCAAAGCTGTGGATGATCCAAGGACCTTGAACAAAATCCTCTACATTAGACCCCCAGGCAACATCTACTCATTCAATGATCTTGTATCATTGTGGGAGAAGAAGATAGGCAAAAGCCTTGAAAAGGTCTACATTCCAGAGGAGCAACTCCTGAAGAATACCCAAGGTTTGTTGTTGACATATCATTTCATTAGCTTAATATGTAAACTAATCACAATTTGATGAGAAACATCTCTTCCGTGTGCAATTATATTATCTACTTAATAAAAAAAAAAAAAAATCATGGTCAGTGCTGAATTCTAATTGATTTATGTATTACCATTGCTAACTTTTATGAAAATTGGACTTAATGACTGTAATTTTTTTTAACAGTACTTATCGCAGTTGTTGAAAGTTTGAAAGCATATAGAGTGCCAAAATTAACATGAAATTTTTTTCCTATTGTAGAAAGTGCACCTCCGCTAAATCTGGTTTTAGCACTTAGCCATTCTGTGTTCGTGAAGGGAGACCATACCAATTTTGAGATCGAGCCATCATTCGGAGTCGAGGCTTCAGAGCTTTACCCTGATGTCAAATATACTAGTGTGGATGAGTACTTAAGCCAGTTCGTCTAATTCTTCTGTGATAAAAAATAATTTCTTAATAAATAAATGAACTGGGAGTTGTTAGCGTGGGTTTTGTTTTACTAGCAATTGGCCATTCTGTGTTTGTGAAGGGAGACCATACCAATTTTGAGATCGAGTCATAGTCGAGGCTTCAGAGCTTTACCCTGATGTCAAATATACTAGTGTAGATGAGTACCTTAGCCAGTTCGTCTAATTCTTCTGCGTTAAAAAATATTTTAAATAAATGAACTGGGAGTTGTTAGCGTGGGTTTTGTTTTACTGTAAATGGGAAGTATGTTGATTGTAGGGATGCCCCTAACATTTGGTTTTATAAACTGGGCTGCTATAGTGCTATGTTATGTTATTGGCAGTTGGTAAACTGCAAATGCTTGAATGTTGAAAAAATAATATTGATAATTAAGAAAATTAGTTGTAAACCTCAATCGCATCTATTGATATTTAACTTTTTGTAGAAAAAGCTAATAACATAATCTTTTCAAGTGGAATTAATGAGTCTAAGATCATACTATTGATACAAAGTCTAATAAAGAGTAGGACTTATGGACAAATGAAATAAAGGTAAGAAGCTTTCCGGGGTTGACATATTAGGAGCCTCTAACGCCCAAGTATTGAATTAGAGAGAGTTTAAAGAGACAAAGTTTTTTGAGAAAGAGTAAGAGAAAGAGAAAATGAATCCTTTCTTTACCTTTACTTATTTGGAGAGAATGAGAATATTTATAGAAGAGAAAGAGGACCTCCTATATATGCATATCTTTTGACTATTGCAGACTATTTTTGGTTCGAATTAAAGACCCCACTCTATAGTGTGATCGAGTCTACTGAAAAACGAACTAAGGAAATATATATATCCTTTGATTGTAGTAAGATTTCTTCTGTATTATAGATAAAAGAGCCAAACTAATGGCTATTGATGAGCTCGATATGAAGAATGCTGGATGCCTGATGAGCTTGATGTAGAAACAGTTTGATACCTGAATGAAGAAGAGAGTTGAGGAAATCTAGAAGCAGCTGGGTGCTTAAATAGAGAGATGCGAGCTAAAGAGCTAAATATGATTGCCACATCATGTAGTCTTATTATTTTCAATAGCTCCGAGTCTTCAACTCTATAGTATGTGGATTATAGATTTCAAGTAGCTTTAAGTCTTCAAGTTTTCAATTCTTCAAGTCTTCCAAACGGCTTTAGATTTTCCAAACAGCTTCAAATCTTTATATCTTCCAAATATTTTCGCGATTATTCTTCCTTTAATCTCTTCAAACAATATGCATTCTTATGGAAGGTCTTAGTTAATAATACACTCCCTTGAAAGGTAAGAATTTAGAAACAAGTGAGATCTCTAAGAGTATTTAGCACACCTAAAATCAATTCAACAAAAAAAAAAAGGCTCAAACAGAAGAATTTATTTAAAAATTTCAATTATTTTAACAAAATTTGATATAGTTATATTTAATTTAATATAAAAATTAAAATTTTAAATTCAAAATAATACAAAAATTTTAATGAATTTCATGTGAATGTATACAATTAATTTGTTTCAAACAGGCGGCAAAATATAGCTAAAAAATAACTTTTACATTATATATATATATATATAAAATACTTGTGTAAAGAGGAAAAAAAAAAGAAAAAGAAAAAAGCCTGCTCATAAACTTGCTAGCATCACTTTCTTTACTAGGGCTGAGCATGGGACTCGAAGATACAGAACCGTACCGAAAATCTTCAGAACCGAAAAATATCCGTTGATCGTTTGACTTTATCCGAACAGAATTGTCCTGATTTTTTTTATAGTACGGTTCTGGAGATTAATAGTTATCTATACTGAGAACCGTATCGACCCGAATAACCGAAATTATAATGGTTTTAAAGGGTTGTTTCATATATATATATATATATATATATATATATATATATATATATATATATATATATAATTACCATTTTCAAATTAGTTATTACATTACAACTCTATTTTAATAATATACAAGTAAAATAATTTAATTATTTCAAACTTACTTCACTAAGGTAGTTTTTATCCTTAAATGCTATAAATTAAAGTTCCATTAATATTCGTTAGTTGAAATTATAAATAAAATTGTTAGTTCTAATCAAAATAAAACTATTTATTATAATTAAGTTATAACAATCAATTGAAGTAATAGAAATTAATGGATTGAACATATACAAATCAATGAATTAAAATCTTAGAAATCCATCAATTAACATATAAGAAAATGAAATACCCCGAATTTTCAATTATTTTTGTAAAATCCTATTTTTATACGGAAATGTATTATTCTATTATTTTATTTATTTAAGCAAATATTAAAATTATATTTTATTAAATTATATATATTCATACCATTTGAATATATATTATTAATGGTAATTTTATTATAATATTATATATGTATATTATTATGAAATATTATAATAGTTATTGGAGAAATTACATTTTGATATTTGAATATTAACATGATGTGTGATCAATCTTAATTATATATAAATTACTGGAAGTTTGGAATTTCATTATAATTATTATTATTGTGAATAAGTTTATTAATTGAATTATTAGTATGTAAATTAGAATTTATTCTTATTATCATTATTATGTAAACTATGGTTATTATTAGTATTATTGTTATTATTATTATTATTATTATTATTATTATTATTATTATTATTATCATTATTTTATATATACATATATATGTGTCGTGTTGCAAAAATTAAAAAAAAAAAAAAAAGAAAGAAGAAGAAAATGGAGGATGGTGATTGGCTGTGAAGGGAAACAGAACAGAGAAGAGGAGCGAGAGGGAGAGAGAGAGAGAGAGCTGGGTGCCGGTGAGCTGCCATCTGTCCGGCGGTGGGCTGCACCGCCACCACTAGTGGCTAGCCCACCGTCCGGCAATCTCAGAGGAAGCAGCAACACTCCGATAGGGCAGCGGATGGCGGCGGACGTGAGAAGAGATGGACCGCTAGCGCTGAGGATTCAAATGCAGATTTCGGCCGATTCTGACTGCCAAATCGAGCAAGGTTGGTTCCGTTCAGCTCCTGAGGATGAGAGCTTTGATTTAGTACCAACCATACCTCCGATCGACTACCAGAGGAAGAGATCGGAAAATCCAAAACTGAATCTTTTGAAGCATTTTTCGACGGCATACGGGCAAGTGGCAATGAGTGATGACCGTTTTCGTGCTCCTTGCGTCGAGGTGAACCTGCTGGTGTGGAGATCACCTAGATCCGCCACTAGCAGCGGTGGCGTGTGGGGCAATCCAACAGCTTTGTTTCGTCGTTTCGGTGTAACTCTTGACGTTCGTATGATATAAATTTATGAGGGTAAACTCGAAACTCTTATATTACAATTGTTAAATAAGTTATATTATATTTAGCAGATTTTAGTTTGTAATTGTTATGAGTTCATTGAGTCTATTGTTGAGTTTAGTATGGTTATGTCGAGATCTCGATAAGAATCTTAATAGTCTTTAAGTTGCGTCTGGTTATGTGATTCATTTTTTTTCTGATAATATCCTTGTTTGTGAAGTGTCGATGTTCTAGCGTCTTCCTGGTTCCAAAGGCTACACTTCCGAGGGAAGCTAGTTGGACGCATCGTCAGTTAGGTAAGTGATACTCCCTAATATGTTATCCTATTTCCATATGCATCTGCATTTATTGTGTGTATATATATATATGTATATTAGGCATTATTATTGCATAGATGCATGTAACATTTGATTGTGAATGGTGAATCGATATTTTTAATTCCATGCTATATGGTGATTGTGATTGACGGATGCAGGTCGAGAGGATACAGTACCACCTAGGATCATGGGTTTGGTTATGATTACGATTATGATTGGGATTATGATGGATTGAGAAGATGAGCTATGACTGGTGTATGCTGGCCGGGCCTATTCATTGCCAGGGCTGCTATTAGTCGAGTCAGGGCTGCATGGTACAGACTAGTGTTGGCCAAGCCCATTGGATATAAGAGACAGAAAATTAGATTCAAAGAGCCAGGATAGGAGGGATCGGCTCCCCATATTGAGTATTAGTATGGTACTGTGGACCGTATCTCATCCTTGCTTAATGATGTGAATTGTCTGTCTCTATGACATAGTGCATAGCATGAACATTAGAAATCTGTTTGTAGGACACCAGTTTAATATATTAGCTGGTATCATTCACTGAGTCAGACGCTCATTTCTGTTCATTTTGTTATTTTCAGGTCGGAAAATAAGCTTGTGAATGAATTGTAAACTGAGTAAATTGCCAATTTTCCTTCGGCACTAGTTTGTATTATTGAGTATTGAGAAATGTATATAATATATTGTAATTGTATTATAGTTATAGAACTCCACAATGTTACATCTTTTACCTGTATATTGTTTAATATTCAGTTATGTATTTGATGAGATAATTGAGATAAGTAAGTTATTGGCCCAACGTGGCTTTGTTTTATATTGAGATTGGATTGGATCTGCTTAACTTGTGTGGGCCCATAGCCCTTTACAGTTTTGGGTTTCTATTGTTGTGTTTTTTGTTAGGCTTATTATGGGCACTGGTAGCCACGTGCTTTTCCCGTGTCCTAGTGCCGTTCACGTGCCCTCAGGTTCAGGGCGTGACAAAGATGGTATCAGAGCAAAGATCTTATGACCTCTAGTATATTCAGTGTTGTGGGCCCTTGTTTCTATAACATGCAGAGTGTAGGATTCCTAATTGTCTTCTTGAGTTTCTCTTGCTTCTAATTCAGTGTTAACGTGGTGTTATGATGAGTATTTATATTAATTATGTGATCAGTGTCTTTGGTAACAAAGACCATTAATTCGATGTGCAGTATTTGAACTTTTCAAATTTTCGTTGGGAGCATATAATGATTGTGGATAGTGATGATGAGATTTTAGTTAGTAGCAAGCTTAATGCCTATCTGTTAGGATTTAATATGGTTGTTAATTATTAGTTAGGAAATATAATAGAATGGACATGTGATTGACATCTTTGTTTTTCTTAATTATTAGCGTATTAGGTCTAGAGATTTACTTTGTTGGTGTTCTTTAGTACTAGAAGTACCCTATTGCCTAAAAGATAAGATAAGCCCTAGCTTGCTTTATTTCTATCTATCCTGTGAAGTAATTTGATTATTTTCAGTCACATCTAAATGAACAATTGTCACCTTAGATAGTGTTGAGGACTGTAGTTGTTTGACTGGTCTTATTAGTTATATTTAGACAAGACTTTCTTATTAACTAAACCAATTTTCAAGAACAAGTTTACTGTAGTTTTGTCAGTAAGGAGATTGAGTCTATTATTTATTGGAGACACAGGTATCAGGCAATTCACCATCTAGTTCTAACTTTCTTCCGCATTTGAAAATTTTCTCTTGACCTAATATTTATCCTTTCTAATTATCAGCTTAATTTTATGGCATCCTCTTCATATTCCTTTCCCTCTGGACCTGATCCTTTTCTTTACCAAGGCCTTCTCCCAGAGATTTGAAGCAATATCTCCGAAAGAGCCCTTAAGAACTTAGCCTTTGAGCAGATTTTTAAGTATCAAATATGTCTCATTCGAAAGTATGGCCCTCGGTTTGTAAAAGAACTAACTATTCACCCTGAGTATCCTTTTTTAAGGCCATATGCTTTCATGGATATGACAGTGGATTCATTTTGGATATGGCCTAAAGAATTCTTTTGCTTTCTGTGGTATTTCCTTCATCTCTATCATATTGCTATAGAAATTCAGCCCTTTCATTTTCTGCGGTATATCCAGTATTTGGAAGGCAATAATACGGCTAATCCACATTTGGTTACCTTCCTGCGTTGGTTTAACCCTTTGGACCAGTGGATGAGGTTTCATATTACTAGTTTAGATAAGTCTTTTAGACAGATGGTCCCACCATTTGAACTATGCTTGTTTTTCATCATCCTTATACTACTATGAGCGATCTTTCAGGCACCCATCTGGTCGTGAACCCCCAAATCCTTATTTATAAATCATGTTATTTTTCATTTTATAGGGACGTGTTTGATTATTTAAATGAGTTTACTGCTTTTCAGCACTTTATGTGTGAGAAAAACATTGTTACTTTGCGTGAAATATGGCCCCCCTAATGAACCTGATGCTCCATGGTAAGATTTTCCTCCTGAGTATCGTTGCGAGATTTGTAATGCTAAAGATGATTGGGATCAGAATTATCTTAAGGAATTATACTGGATAGATGGTCCTCAGCCTATGGTGCCTAATGATGATAAGTTTGACCTTACTAATCACATTTGGACTCACCTTGTGGAGCCTTCTTCTACTGATTTTGATGAGATAGTCTTCTTCAGTCAGTATGATGACGATGATGATGACATTGTGAATTTGTCTTCCTCACATGAGCCTATCAAGAAGTGATAGGTTAGGGAATTTCTTATGGAAGTTGATGGTATTTATGATGTGGAGTTTGCTAAGATAGTCAGGCAATGAATCAGTATAGGTGTATGTCTTTCTTTTCTTGGTTATGGGAGAGTAATTTTCTTTTCTATTTTGGTTGTGATGTGTGTAGGTGTGTTGAGGCAGGTAACAGGACTAGAGACACTGCCTCAATAGGTTGTGGAGACTTGTGTGATCTACTCCTTTTTCTATATAAGTATATGAATATGGTGTGAGTATAAATGCATATCCAGTATAGTACATAAGAGCAATTAAGTATTGGTGCATTTTGAATAATTTATAATGACTGTGATGATTTAGAGGTTCATAGATTTAAATGAAATTAATTTGATGATTATAAGGTTTATTAAAGTTGGATATTCTAATGAAATAGAACTAAATTGTGATGTGGTTAGTTAGAATTTAGGAAAATATAAAAATTGAACTGAGGATATTCGAATTATGATAATCAGAAAGTTGTATATCTGTACAATATTACTAGAGATTCTTTAGCGATCAAATTCTTTGAGTGTAGAGAGTACAATAAGAGCATAATGATTTGAGCTTTATTGAAGTGATAAGACGTTAAGGTTTATGAATTGTGAATTTAAGGATCCATGAGAACTTAATTCAGAAGGGTATAAATGATCTTATTCAAAATTTTAAATGATTTGGAAATGGAATGTTTTAAATGAGTTTAAACATGATAATTGATTTTGAAGTATAATTTTAAAGATAGCTTTCAGACTTTATTATTTGGGACTTTGTACTTGTGTCCAGCATGTCTGTCTACATGTGTCGAGTCAAGCATTATAAAATCATGAGTCATTATTCATACATCATGTCCCTCATTAAGCATTGCATTAAGGTTATATATTGTGTAGCATCCCTAGACACAGTACCGTGAAAATAAAAATGTTTTAATTATTACAAATGATTTTAAATAGTTTTGCAAATTTAAACAATTTTGGATATACTTGAAATGGATTTAAGTTATCGGGATGAGATAATATTTTGAGGTATTAGATTCTATAATATGTTGTGGGAATGATTAAATATTAGGTATTGATTTTTATTAAGGAAAGAATTTTATTATATAATAAAGTGGAGTTATTATTTAGGAATACTTATGAAGTATATATGCTTAAGTTGAGATCAAAATAGAATGGCATAGATTAAAAAAGACATAAAACCTGCATGGAGATTTTATTGAATATCAATAATATTATTGAATTCATCATTTTTATGTGGATAAATTGAATGATTAGAAATATGAAATATAATAAGATATTAATGGAAATTTAGAAATAAGATAATGTTATGGATTAAGTATACTTTATTGCGAGGCAATAGCTCTTTAAGTTAGAATGTTGATGTATATTAATTTTTGTGTACGTATATGTGATGATTTTAAATTAATAAAATTTTAAACATGAGAATATTTATTGAGATTATGAGAGATTAAGTAATCAGTGGAAGGGATAATTTAGAAATTCATATTAGCATTAGTATGAATAAGGATTTAAGGAAAGGATAAGTTTAAGAGTAGCATTGATTAACGGTGAAATCAAAGGTTATACTAGTTTTATCTAAGATTAAATCAAACTTTAGGGATAACGAATTATAAAGGAATTGTATTAAGGGTTAGTTAGATGAGATATTGATATTAGAATAAATTATGTTGGAGGTTTATTTATATGATTTTATGTCTTGTTGAATTTGATATCTTACCTTACCAATAGTTTAGATAGTGTATCAAAGTGCATAGTGGAAGCATGATGGAGAAGTTTAATTGAAAGATGTTGTGTTTGAAAATTCGGGAACGAATTTTCTTAAGAGGGGAAGAATTGAAATACCCTGAATTTTCAATTATTTTTCTAAAATCCTATTTTTGTACTGAAATGTATTATTCTATTATTTTATTTATTTAAGCAAATATTAAAGTTATATTTTATTAAATTATATATATTCATACCATTTGAATATGTATTATTAATGGTAATTTTATTACAATATTATATATGTATATTATTATGAAATATTATAATAGTTATTGGAGAAATTATATTTTGATATTTGAATATTAACATGATGTGTGATCAATCTTAATTATATATAAATTACCGGAAATTCGGGATTTCATTATAATTATTATTATTATGAATAAGTTTATTAATTGAATTATTAGTATATAAATTAGAATTTATTCTTATTATCATTATTATGTAAACTATGGTTATTATTAGTATTATTATTATTATTATTATTATTATTATTATTATTATTATTATTATTATTATTATTATTATTATTATTATTATTATTATTATCATTATTTTATGTATACATATATATGTGTTGTGTTGCAAAAATAAAAAAAAAAAAAAAAAAGAAAGAAGAAGAAAATGGAGGATGGTGATTGGCTGTGAAGGGAAACAGAACAAAAAGAAGGAGCGGGAGAGAGAGAGAGAGAGAGAGCTAGGTGCCGGTGAGCCTCCATCCGTCTGGCGGTAGGCTGCATCACCACCACCAGTGGCTAGCCCACCGTCCGGCGATCTCAGAGGAAGCAACGGCACTCCAATCGGACGGCGGATGGCAATGTATGCGAGGAGAGAGGGACCGCCAGTGCTGAGGATTTAAATGCATATTTCGGCCAATTTCGGCGGCTAAATCAAGCAAGATTGGTTCCGTTCAACTCCTGAGGATGAGAGCTTTAATTTGGTACTAACCATACCTCCAATCGAGTACCAGAGGAAGAGATTGAAAAATCCAAAACCAAATCTTTTGAGGCATTTTTTGACGGCATACGGGCGAGTGGCGGCGAGTGGTGACCGTTTTCGTGCTCCTGGCGTCGAGGTGAACCTGCTGGTGTGGAGATCACCTAGATCCGCCACCAGCAGTGGTGGCGCGTAGGGCAGTCCAGCAGTTTTGTTTCGTCATTTCGGTGCGACTCTCGATGTTCGTATGATTTGAATTTATGAGGGTAAACTTGAAACTCTTATATTTCAATTGTTAAATAAGTTATATTATTTTTAGCAGATTCTAGTTTGTAATTGTTATGAGTTCGTTGAATCTATTGTTGAATTTAGTATGGTTCTGTCGAGATCTCGATAAGAATCTTAATAGTCTTTAAGTTGCGTCTGGTTATGTGAGTCATTATTTTCTGATAATATCCTTGTTTGTGAAGTGTCGATGTTTTGGCATCTTTCTAGTTCCAAAGGCTACACTTCCGAGGGAAGCCAGTCGGACGCGTCGTCAGTTAAGTGAGTGATACTCCCTAATATGTTATCCTGTTTCCATATGCATTTGCATTTACTACGTGTATATATATATGTATATTAGGCACTATTATTGCATAGATGCATGTAACATTTGATTGTGAATAATGAATCGATATTCTTTATTCTATGCTATATGGTGATTGTGATTGACGAATGGAGGTCAAAAGGATACAGTACCACCTAGGATCATGGGTTTGGTTATGATTATGGTTATGATTAGGATTATGATGGATTGAGAAGATGAACTATGACTGGTGTATGCTGGTCAGGCCTGCTCATCGCCAGGGTCGCTATCAGTCGGGTCAGGGTTGCATGGTACAGACCAGTGCTGGCCGGGCCCATTGGATATAAAAGACAAAAAATTAGATTTAGAGAGCCAGGATAGGAGGATCGACTCCCCATATTGAGTATTAGTATGGTACTGTGGACCGTATCTCATCCTTGCTTGATGATGTGAATTGTCTGTCTCTATGACATCGTGCATAGCATGAGCATTAGAAATCTGTCTGTAGGACACCAGTTTAATATATTAGCTGGTATCATTCACTGAGTTAAACGCTCATTCCTGTTCATTTTGTTATTTTCAGGTCAGAATATGAGCTTGTGAAAGAATTGTAAACTGAGTAAACTGCCAATTTTCCTTTGGCAGTAGTTTGTATTATTGAATATTGAGAAATGTATATAATATATGTATAATTGTATTATAGTTATAGAACTCCACAATGTTACATCTTTTACCTGTATATTGTTTAATATTCAGTTATGTATTTGATGAGATAATTGAGATAAGTAAGTTATTGGCTTAACGTGACTTTGTTTTATATTGAGAATGGATTGGATCTGCTTAACTTGTGTGGGCCCATAGCCCTTTACAGTTTTGGATTTTTGTTATTGTGTTTTCTGTTAGACTTACTACAGACACTGGTAACCATATGCTTTTCCCGTGTCTTAGTGCCGATCACATGCTCTCGGGTTCGGAGCATGACAGAAAATATATAGAACTTAAAAATCTTATTGTTTAATTGATTTAATGAAATTATTTAATTAAATTAGTTTAAGTTGAATTATGAAAATCAATTGATTGAAATTATATTTAAATCGATTGAATCAATGTTAAAAAAATGGAAATCAATTGATTGAAATTATATTTAAATTGATAGAATCAATGTTAAAAAATATAATATTTAATTCTTAAGCTTAATTTAGTTCAACCAATATTCTTTTTTAGTATTCAATAATTTATTTTCCATTTATAAAATTAAACACAAATTATTTAATTAATTCTAAAGATATTAAACTCACTTCACAATATATAAATTATAATTCTTTCTTAAAAATTATCTAAATTATAATTTCTCCTTAAAAACAATTATTTGGCAAAAAAAAAATCTCCTAAAAACTACACCATTTTAGTGTTTTTTTTTTTACCCTAGGTATATAATTGTCATTGAGTCTCACAGCTTACCTCTCACCACAGCAAACTGTCCAACCCTCATATCTTCTTCTTTCTCATTTGCTGCCACACTTTATCTGCCAAACTATTTGCTGTCAAGATTGGTTAAGAAGCGCGGGAAAACCTTTCCAAATTAAAGAAACAATACAAGATCTTGAAAATTTTGAATCAGGTATTCACTTTCTTATATTCTTTATTTTTCATCTTAATTAAATATAGTGGGCTTTAATTTTATGTTTTTTATTTATTACAAAAATTATTCAAGATTCTAAAATTAAGAAAAATATCTTGCCAAGGACAGCTATTGATTGTTGATTTCCACCCTGTCTTATTTTTTTTCATGCCCATTTCATTTTTATTTTAACTTGGTGGACTTTAATTAGATTTATTTATTTATGTTTTATGTAATTTTATTTTGTAATTTCTTTAATTATGCACTATGTAATTTAATTTTTATTTTAATTTGGTGGATTGTAATTAAAGAAATTTAGTCATGTACTATATTTTTGTTATATGTACTAATTTAATTTCATGCTTAAGTTAAAAATGTATATTTTTTAATTATTTTTAAAAATTATAGCAAAAAATTATTTAAAAAGTGAAAAATCCCCAAATCTCCGTTTCTCCGCTCTGTACCGAACCGTTCCGTTAAACCCGAATATTTGTTCCAGACTTAGTTCTATGGTTCAGTTCTGGGGATTTCATTTTGGAAATTCCTAAATTTCGGTTCGGTTTTGAAAATTTTCAGATTTTCGGAATCCCCCAAACCGTGCTTAGTCCTATTCTTTACCTTGTACCTATTTGTTTTTTGAAGTTCTTTAATTTTAGAGGACGCTTTGTTGTTGGATAATATTCCAGTTAATTAGTACTCTTTGTCTATAAATTATAGTTCATATTTTTTTTGAAATGTTTAAAATAAATAGTCTACTTTTTTTTTAAGTTAAATTTATTATTATATTTCTAAATATATTATTTAGAATAATTATAATCAATCACTTTATTTTAAAATAATTAATATAATTTGTAGTCATAATAAAGATAAAATAATAAAATAAATATAAATTTTTAATTTTTGTATCCAAATAAAAATAAATTATAATTTGTGGGTATAAGGAGTATATTTTATTTGATTTTCTAAAAAAAAATGATAATAATGTAGAGAGAGCTTAACTTGGCTTGATAAAAGGGTCAGATGCATAAGCCACATGAACTTGGACGGATTATCAAACCATAAAAACCTCACTCCATAAGCTCCTAATTTATCATTTTTTTTAATGACTTTTATCATTCTTTGTTTATTTATTTATGATACCATAAAAACTAAGCCAACAAGTCCAATTCACCAACCCACTTGAACGTGGACAGGTTTCGAGCCAAGAACAAAGCCAACAACACAGCCACGTCATATTATCGTAATATTTAGACATTTAATTGCGTCGTTGGACTTTCCCCCGCTACAAAGACTAGTAGCTATCCATTTCATTATGCATTTCTGAACCGTGTCTGTCATTTTAGCTGCCCTATAAATAACGCATTATCTCTCGTTTCGCTTTCAACTGTTTTAACTTATTGTCAGAAAGTTCCCGATATGGCCGAGAAAAGCAAGATTCTGTTCATCGGAGGTACTGGATACATCGGAAAGTTCATTGTAGAAGCGAGCGCCAAAGCTGGTCACGCTACTTTTGCTCTTGTGAGAGAGTCGACTCTCTCTGATCCTGCCAAATCGAAGATCATTAATAGTTTTAAGAGCCTGGGCGTCAATTTCCTCATTGTGCGTACGAATCATTTATAGTTTCATAGCATTTTTTCGCTCTGTTTGGATGCCGAGAAAAGAAGACAAAAGAAAAGAAAATGGTGACTACAATGAGGATAATTAAACTTGATGTGCTATTTAGGCGTTCAAATAGAGTAAATGAATTAAAAAATTAATTAATTAATTAATTAGTTAATTAAACGTGAAAATTGATTTTTATTTTTTTATTTTTTCTGTTTACTTTTTATATTATTTATAAATTTTGCAAGATTAGTTGCGTTTGCGATTTTAAATATTATTATTATTTTTGATTTACATTCGGTTTCGTTTTCCATCTCTTTTCTTAGCTGCCAAACAGATAAGTTCCTTTATCATGGGCGATCCAAACAAAGCTGGAGCTGTTAGTGTGTGTGTGTGTGTAATTTGGGAAACAACATTTGATATTTTTGTCATTGGCAGGGAGATCTATACAATCACGAGAGTTTGGTGAAGGCGATAAAGCAAGTGGACGTGGTGATCTCTACGGTTGGCCATGGTCAGTTAGCTGATCAAGACAAGATCATCGCCGCCATTAAAGAAGCTGGAAATGTTAAAGTAACCACCTATTTGATTTTTCTTTTTTTAATTATTTTTGGCTTAATTCTTGTTCGTATTCCTAATATATTTTGACCATTCTGATAATCTATTTGGCGATTTATCATGTTCATGTCCACGTCGTGGTGGATGTTGAATTATTGATATATGGAGTTCATATTAATTACTGAATCAGGTTGCAAAAAATTTAGTAAATCAAAGTGCATATCGTTGTTCATGATTGATTAGAAACAGAAATGAGTTGGAGTTTAAGTGGATTGTTGTTTTTGGTTGTGACCTTTATATAAGTGGAAGGAACAATTGAAAATATATGGTGAACTCCGTTTTTTGTGCAGCTTGTAAAATTTTTAATAGCTTATCAAGTTGAGAACCAAGTTGTTTTTTTCTCTTCAAAATTGGGTTTTGTACCTAATGGCATAAACTTATCTAGATATAGATACAGTACTATTTTGCATGAGATGGTTCATTTCTTTCTAATTAATTAATTATCTTTGCATAATGTAACTGGATTTGGAGTGCTAGACATGTTCTGCGTAGCAGTTCAATTTCAACATCCGTTAGTGATTTAAAAGAAATTATGTAGTGATTTATGCATTTCATCGCTCTTTTGTTATTGGCACATCACCTAATAATGAAATTTTCCTGCTGGATAGGGTGTCAAAGATAAATTTAACTGATGTTTAACTGCTATATCATAGAGCATGTTTAACTGATACATTATAGATCATACTTTTGGAGGACTGAGAAGTTAGGAGTGGCATGGTTTGTCTGAAGTGAGATTTTCAAAAGAAGAATTTGGAGATAACTATAGCCTTAGAGATTTTTGCTTTAACTGGGTTGCTAAAGCACTGACCTGGAATCAACATTTACTATTTACTTCAATAGAAGTGAAGTGAAGAGTTAATTTTGTTTCGTAATGAGGCCATGAGGGGAAAAAGTGAATATTTAGTCGACCCTACAGGGCTAATCGTCATTGATTTGATCTAGAATCTTTTGATCTGCTTGTTCCTGATATTTGCATTTGAGATGGCAAGTACCTGAGGTTTACCTGCATCTTCAAGCAGGAATTCCTTGTTAAAGAGTGAGAAAGAAGCAAGAGGATTGGCACATCCATCACATTGTTTTTATAATTATTCCTTATATCATATGGTTAGAATTCCTCATTAAAGAGTGAGAAGAAAGGAAGAGGATTGGCATATATATCAATTTATTTTTATAATTACTCCTTATATAATATGGTTGTACATTGATATTGTTGTTTCTTTTTGAATCCCATCATTTGAATACCAATCCTGGTATGCGTTCAACAATGTCACAGTTGTACTGAATTTGATGGTCAAGCTTGACTGATTAAAGCAACTTGTTAATGAACTCATTTACTTGTTAAAAAATCCTTCATGTTATGCAGAGGTTTTTTCCTTCAGAGTTTGGGAATGATGTGGATCGTGTCCATGCTGTTGAGCCAGCAAAATCAGCATTTGAAACTAAGGCTAACATACGCCGAGCAACAGAGG
This sequence comes from Reutealis trisperma, assembly GCA_947687605.1. Lineage (NCBI taxonomy): Eukaryota > Viridiplantae > Streptophyta > Magnoliopsida > Malpighiales > Euphorbiaceae > Reutealis > Reutealis trisperma. Next base: position 619,974 of record CANTUT010000347.1, on the reverse strand, counting down.
CTGCAGGAATTCCATACACCTATGTTTCATCCAACTTTTTCGCAGGCTACTTCCTTCCCACTCTAAACCAGCCTGGAGTTACAGCTCCCCCAAGAGATAAAGTTGTCATCCTAGGTGATGGAAATCCAAAAGGTAAAAATAGATTTAATATAGCATTCTCATGCAATGATTCAAAGGTCTCACTGTTCTACAATTGCATTTAATGTCAGTAATGCTAAAAGGTTATTTCATAACGAAGCACAGCCACAGGATAGATGGATCAATGATGTATCTGTTAGTTCAAAAATCATTAATGATGCAACGTTTTATTCTGCTTATAGAATGTTTTCTGGCTTGTGTTTGTGTGTGTTTTGTTGTGTAAAGTAGTATTAATTGGTTATGTTACTTAAAACTATTAATATTTTGGCTAATTGGTGCCTGAACCAATTTAGGGACTTGCAGTATATCTTTTTAATGAATCTGTCAAATAAATCTTACTATTTCATCCTTGTCAACAGCAATTTTTAACAAGGAAGATGATATTGGAACTTACACAATCAAAGCTGTGGATGATCCAAGGACCTTGAACAAAATCCTCTACATTAGACCCCCAGGCAACATCTACTCATTCAATGATCTTGTATCGTTATGGGAGAACAAGATAGGCAAAAGCCTTGAAAAGGTCTACATTCCAGAGGAGCAACTCCTGAAGAATATCCAAGGTTTGTTGTTGACATATCATTTCATTAGCTTAATATGTAAACTAATTACAATTTGATGAGAAACATCTCTTCTGTGTGCAATTATATTATATCTACTTATTAAAAAAAAAGTCATGGTCAGCGCTGAATTCTAATTGATTTATGTATTACCATTGCTAACTTTTATGAAAATTGGACTTAATGACTGTAATTTTTTTTAACAGAACTTATCTCAGTTGTTGAAAGTTTGAAAGCATAGAGAGTGGCAAAATTGACATGAAATTTTTTTCCTATTGTAGAAAGTGCACCCCCGCTAAATGTGGTTTTAGCAATTGGCCATTCTGTGTTCGTGAAGGGAGACCATACCAATTTTCAGATCGAGCCATCATTCGGAGTCGAGGCTTCAGAGCTTTACCCTGATGTCAAATATACTAGTGTGGATGAGTACCTAAGCCAGTTCGTCTAATTCTCCTATGTTAAAAAATATTTTCTTAATAAATAAATGAACTGGGAGTCGCTAGCGTGGGTTTTGTTTTACTAGCAATTGGCCATTCTGTGTTCGTGAAGGGATACCATACCAATTTTGAGATCGAGTCATCATTTGAAGTCAAGGCTTCAGAGCTTTACCCTGATGTCAAATACATTGTGTGGATGAGTACCTTGGCCAGTTCATCTAATTCCTCTGTGTTAAAAAATATTTTAAATAAATGAACTGGGAGTTGTTAGCGTGGGTTTTGTTTACTTTAAAGGGGAAGTATGTTGATTGTTGGGATACCCCAAACATTAGGTTTTACAAACCGAGCTGCTGTAATGCTATGTTATGTTATTGGCAGTTGGTAAACTGCAAGTGCTTGCCATGTTTTTTATAAAAGTTATATATTATCTCTTGTTCGCCTCCTTTTCTTATCTTTAAACTGATTTTTGCTATATATATAGATATGAAAAGAGACAGTAAACCATTTCATACTATAGATTTGTAGCACTCAAAATGGCCAAACGTGCCGGTAGATTTTTTTTTTTTTAACACAGAAGATAGAATTCAGTATTTTGCATGTATTTACCTTAGACCTAATTACACAATATGATCAAATCTAAGATTCGATACAATATATAAAGTTTATTTACAATGCAAAGTGGAAATTGAAAATAAAATTATTAACACGCCCTCTTACATAAGTGTTATTTAATAGTAATTTATTTTTAACTAATTGGATTAAGATATTCTTAGTTCTTATATAAAATTGGGCATGCGATTATTTGGTATTTGGATGTAAGAGGTGCCCGCCAAGAGTCAGACGCATACCTTGTCCAATTGTTTCGCTGTCATATCATATGTAGGTCTTACATGACTTGAATCAGAGGATGAGTGGATGCAAGTCTTACCTACGATAGGATGGGTAGATGGGTAGCTGGGGAGCATTGCATTTGTACCCAACAGTCTCTTTTTCAATTTAATGATATGAAAAGAATTTCACATTTTCATTTCATTACTTTTTTGGCCCTAAAGGATGTTTCGAGTACTTCCTGGAGTTACTCATCATTATCCTTACCTTCTTTTAGAAAATTCAGTTGCTTCTTATCAATTTTTCCCGTACAACAGAGTTATGTATAGCATTCAAATTTTAGACACCGCTACAGTTAAAATTCAATAGTAATTAACTAATGACAAAACCAGTAAACAAAAACTGAATAACAAGTGAAAGAAGAAGGAATTCACCTTTAACAAAAAAAAAACAGAGACCGTTGCTCTTTTTAAGGTTAAAGAAAATACATACTAGTTAAACAATAAAACAAATTTTTGATAAAATTCCAAAAAAAAAAATAACAATTGATGCAGTGAAATAAAGAATTACAGAATTTAAAATTGAAACAACTCTAAATCTGCTTGAAATACACAAGAGTTGAGGTTGAAACAACCTATAACTCTTAGAGAAAAATATATTTGATAACACAAAATAATAGAATTTTTATTAACGAAAAGATTAATTATAAATTACAACAATTTAGCCCTTTATATAGGCTGTTAAAATGAGAATACAGCTGGTCATTCCTTTAGTGAAGAGTTGGCAGCCTACATTTTGAAAATACACATAAAAAATACCTAACACAGTTGAAATTTGAAACAACTGAACAACCCTTTTAGAAAAACGGTTTGATAGCTGTAAATATTGAAAACTAATGAATAAAACACTCTAAACTCAGCTGTAATACAGTTGATTATTTGACTAATAAAAATAGCCTATGATGATTTAGGTAAATGAAGAAAAAACGTGGGAAATTCAGAAATGTTACTGCTGTCCTACATCAGTCCCCTCCGCTTGGAAAAAACTCGTCTCCGAGTTGACTTGTTCATTGGATTCTTCAGGATAGAAAGTGTAAATTTTGGCCACATTAAAAGTCTTTGATATGCCTATAGTATTGGGAATGTCAATAATATAAGCATTATCATTGATTTTCTTAAGAATTTTGAATGGCCCAATTTTCTTTGGTGTCAACTTGCCATGACTTCCTGTTGGTAATCTTTCTTTACGCAAATAGACCATCACATCATCTCCTTCTTTAAAAACCTTCTCCCGTCGATGGGTATCAACATGTTCCTTATACTTAGCATTGGAAACCTTAATTTGTTCACGTACTTTCTTTTGCACTATATGAATATGATCTGCCAAATGTTTAGCTGCAATTGAGTACCCTGGTATTTTAGGCAGAGGAACCAAGTCTAAAGTATGGCGAGGAGCCTAGCCATAAATGACTTCAAATGGGGATTTGCCTATAGTATGGCTCTGCATGTTGTTGTTTGCAAACTCTGCCTATGATAAAAAGAAATCCCATTGCTTGGGACAATCACTGTAGAGGCATCTGATTATATTGCCCAAAGATCGATTTACTACTTTAGTTTGTCCATTTGTCTGCAAATGACAAGTAGTGCTGTATTGCAAGCCTGTATCGAATCTATGCCATAAAGTTCTCCAAAAGTGACTAAAAAACTTTGTATCTTGGTCTGAGGTAATGGTCTTTGGTATCCCACGCAAACGCACAATTTCTCAGAAGAAGAGATTGGCTACATTAGTAACGTCAGCAGTCTTGTGGCATGGGATGAAATGAGTCATTTTGCTGAATCAATCTACTACCACAAAGGCTGAATCTTCTTGTCTTTGCATACGAGCTAATCCCAACACAAAATCCATAGAGATATCTTCCCATGAGTCGTCTAGTACTAGTAAAGGTGTATACAAGCCAGTATTCTATTGTTGCCCCTTTGATGTTTAACATACATGGCACTGTTGTATAATTCTTCCAACATCTCTTTTTAACTATGGTCAATAGTAACAAGCTTTAACTAGAGCAATCATTTTCTCTCACCCAATGTCCAGCTAACCCCCCACTATGTAGCTCTTTGATTATCTTCTCTCTTAGGGAACAATTTGGTATGCATAAGTGCGTTCCAAAGAAGAGATATCCATCATGTATAAGAAACTTACTGGGTTGTCCACTAGAGCAATGTTCCCAATGGTCTCTAAAATCAGCATCATAGGCATATAGATCTTTAAAAGTTTCAAATCCCATGACCTCTGTATATAAAGTACGCATTAGGGCTACCCATCGGTTGAGTGCATCCGCTACCCTGTTTTGTTCTCCAGACTTATGATTCAAGGTGAATGTAAACTGTTGAAGAAAAGTAACCCACCTTGAACGCATGCGATTGTGGCTTTGGGGGTTATTGATGAATTTAGAGCTTGATGGTCATAATATAACACAAACTCTCATTGTAGCAAATAATGCTTCCAGTACTTCAGTGCTTGTACAATAGCATAGAATTCAAGCTCATAGGTGGACCAATTTCTTCTAGCTTCACTAAGTTTCTCACTATAGAATGCTACTGGATGATTTTCTCGTGAAAGAATAGCACCAATACCCACAATAGAAGCATCTGTGTGTACTTCAAAAAGTTTCTCAAAACTTGGTAAGGCTAAGACTAGAGCATTGGTTAGCTTTTCTTTAATCAATTGAACCCCTTTTCTACAGCGTCAGTCCATACAAATGGTCCTTTCTTTAAGCAATCAGTCATGGGACTTGTTATGCTGCTGAAGTTATGTATGAAACGTCTGTGGAACGTTGCTAAGCTATGGAAAGAGCACACTTCAGAAATGGTTTTGGGGTGATGGCCACTCCTGGATTGCCTTAACATTCTCATCATCCACCATAATGCCAGTGTTACTCACAACATACCCAAGAAAGATTAGTTTGTTAGTCATGAAACTGCATTTCTTAAGATTGGCATACAACTTATTCTCCCTTAAAGTAGAAAAACTTGCTGCAAATGTCCATAATGAAGTTCTGGTGTTTGACTATAAATAAGTATATTATCAAAATAAATGATGACAAACTTGCCCATGAATGGTTTAAAGACTTAGTGCATAAGTCTCGTGAAGGTGCTGGGTGCATTTGAAAGTCCAAAAGGCATGACTTTCCACTCATACAATCCTTCCTTAGTTTTGAAAGTTGTTTTCCATCCATGTCCTAAATGGATACGTATTTGGTGGTAGCCACTCTTCAAGTCTATTTTGTTGAAAATTTTGGCTCCTTCTAACATATCAAGCATATCATCCAAATGAGGGATGGGAAATCTATATTTCACTGTGATTTTATTGATAGCTCAACTGTCAACACACATGCACCGACTGCCATCCTTCTTTGGTGTGAGTAGGGCTGGTACCGCACAAGGACTCATACTAGTCTGCACTACTCCTTTCTTCATAAGTTCATCAACTTGGCCTTGTAGAGTTGAATGCTCTTGAGGACTCATCCGATAATGCAACAAGTTTGGTAAACTTGCTCCCTGAACTAAGTCAATAGCATGTTGAATATCACGCATGGGCGGTAGACCATCTGGTAGTTCTTCTAGAAAAAGATCAGCATACTCCTCCACTAGTGGCTGTAATGCCTCTAGTACTTTGGCAGGCAAAGGACCTTCACCTTTGGTAACCAAAGCAATTAATTCTTGATTTTCTTCAACCTCCTCCAAAATTCTATTTATGACTAAAAGAGATCGCCCCTCCACTTTAGGAGTTTTGGGACATTCTTTTTACATTTGAGGGAACAATGACAATTTTCTTTCCATCTTTGTAAAAGGTGTAGAAGTTGTCTTTTCCCTTATGCAATACTTGATAATCATATTGCCAAGGCCTCCCTAGAATGACATGGCTCACATCCATATCAATGACGTCAAAGACAAGTTCATCAAAGTAAACACCACCAACAGAAAATGGAATTTTGCATTACCTAGTCACTTCTTGTTGATGTCCACTTGAAATCCAACAAGTTAGGTAAGGTTTTGGATGGATTGTTGTTTGCAGCTTTAATTTGTTTACCACAATAGCTACCACGACATTTTCCTCACATCTATTGTCAACGCCTAGATCCCACACATAGCCTCCCACTTTATAAGTGGTTTTGAACATCTTGCTACGTTGTGACTCTTGAAGCGGTTGTTTCGCAGTTTGTAGCATATGTCAAATCACGTTGAGCTGTCTTCCTTCTTCAGGATATGCATATTCAACTTCCTCAACATCTGTATTGTACTGATGGCTCTCCTCATTGTAGTCACCATCTTCATATGATAGTTCTTCTATTAGTGCTTCTTGGTTGACTAGATTGACTCCTCTAGTTCTTGGTTGAGGACAAGTGTTGGATCTATACCCGGTTGCACTACATCTATAACACTTATCTTATGTTGGATAAGCATAAGGATTAGGAGGTTGGTTCTTTCTTTCAACTTGTTGTCCAAATGACTTTTGTTGCTAATTGGGACCCTTTTGAAAAGTTTGTGTAACGGGGCTAGATGTTACATGGTTGCCTCCCAATCCATTGGTACTCTGAAAAGGAGACGGTGCTTGTTGCTCTTTAATTGACAGTTCTTTACCCTTGTTTTGGGTGTTGTTTCTATGTGAAGATTCTCCTATGTATGACTTATAAGGTTGTTGTCGGTGAGTGTAAAATCTATCATTTTGGGACTCAGCTTTAGTTGCAAGCTGAATGGCTTCACTAAGATTCCACACATCTTGAACACCCAATTTATCTTGGATGTTTGGCCTTAATCCTCTAATAAACCTTATTGCCCATTGTAATTCAGTTTTAGAAAGGTCATTTTAGGTATACAACTGAAAGAATTCAGTTGAATAATCTTGCACTGAATAATCTCCATGCCGACAATTTTGATATTGATGAAATAAAATTTGATCATAATCATGCTGTAAGAAATTACCCTTAAGTAATTGTTTCATCTGCCGCTAGGATCTTATTTGTGTTTTCCCCATACGAACTCGTGACATCTGCTCCTACTCCCACCAAGCTGAAGCTCCTCCCTTTAGTTTGTAAGCCACCAATTTGACCTTTTTGTTATCAAGGATCTCCATATAATCGAAGAACCTTTCTACTTCATTAAGCCAATTCAAAAATTCTTCAATGTGTAGTTGGCCATTGAAAGTAGGAAGCTCCATCTTTAATTGGTACTCAAAATTGCCTCCAAAACAACCTAAATCAGGTCTGCCATTATAGTTTCTCACTTGATTAAGCCTCATGTTTACGTGTTCAAGAGTCTCAATATCCTCATCACTGCTATCATCAAGTTGTCTATGAACATGCCTATGAATTAGCATCTCTAAATTCAGCGAGGGCTGATTTAGAATATCTCTATATGGTTGTCGTGGTGGTGGCTCTACCCAATCACGAGGACCACCGTTGATAGGTGCAGCAACCCGTAGCTCGAGTTGCAAACCTTCAAAAGAGGTTTGCAAGCCTTGGAGAACCCGTAGAGTCTCCCTCTGCAGATCTATCATGGTTTTCATGTCGTTGGAGGTTGAATCTTCGGTATTAGCCATCTCCTTTTTGCAAAAAAGTGATTCTTGTAGGGGAAATCCCTACTCTGATACCACTTGATGTGGTGAAAAAAAGAATTACAGAATTTAAAATTGAAATAACTCTAAATCTGCTTGAAATACACAAGAGTTGAGGTTGAAACAGCCTATAACTCTTAGAGGAAAATATGTTTAATAACACAAAATCTAAAATGAGAATACAGCTGATCATTCCTTTAGTCAAGAGTTGGCAGCTTGTATTTTGAAAATACACATAAAAAATACCTAATATAGCTGAAATTTGAGACAGATTAATAGCCTTTTTAAAAAAAGGGTTTGATAGCTATTAATGTTGAAAACTAGTGAATAAAACACCATAAACTCAGCTGTAATATAACTGATTATTTGACTAATAAAAATAGCCTATGATGATTTCGGTAAATGAAGAAAAAAATGTGAGAAATGCAGAAATATTACTGCTGTCCTACATCAATAATTTGAGTAGAAGTTTGTTTGATTTAACAGTAACAGTAAGCTATTAACGGCTAATAGCCAATGGTTGGTTGAGTATAATTATAAAGTGTTTAATAATTATCATAAATTTTAATTTAACAATTAAAATTAAAATTAATTTATAAAATTATGAGCAAAGACATTATTTTATATATTATGACAAATTTTAATTATGAACAATTAATAATTTTAATGTTACACATAAGATAATTTAATAAAAATAACTATATATTTTAATTTAATTTATATTTAATTATGTAAATTGATATAGATATTAAAATATCTAAACATATTTTAATTAGTACTAAAATATTTTTATAATTATTTTAAATTTTAATGAACTTTTTTTTTATAAAAGTTAATTTTTTGAGTTTAAAAATTATAAATTTTGGCTATTATCAAAAGGCAAACTAAATGGACACTTGCATTAATAAGTGAATTTACTATTTACTATATTAATTAAAATATAATTTCAAACACTTTTCATTTTGACCGAATCAGAAGGAGATGTAAAAACCTGCTTCTTGCTTAAAATAAAAAGGTTTCAAAAATCAAAAACATTTCTTCTTTTTATTTTTCCCTCTTAAAACTGTGTTATTGTAAAAATGGGTGAGAAGAGCAAGATTTTGTTCATCGGAGGCACAGGATACATAGGCAAATTCGTAGTTGCAGCAAGTGCAAAAGCCGGCCATCCCACCTTTGCTCTTGTGAGAGAATCCACGCTCTCCAATCCGCAAAGAGCTTCCATCATCGACACTTTCAAGAATTTAGGCATCAAATTCCTCGTTGTCAGTATCTCCTATTGGCTTCACACTTTTTTTTTTTTTTTTTATCAGAAGAATTTTTACCCCTAAATTGAAAATGGGTTTTCTCAGATTTAGATTCTGGTTCATTATAAGGTCTGTGCTTAATCGATTAAGATTTATTTTTCCCGAATTTCCGAATTGGCCAAACCAAAAAAAACAAATCTTAATTTGGTTTGTTTTGTAGGGAGATATAAATGATCACCAGAGCTTAGTGAAAGCAATGAAGCAAGTGGATGTGGTGATTTCTACAGTAGGCCATTCTTTGTTGCCAGATCAAGTCAAGATTATTGCTGCCATTAAAGAAGCTGGTAATATTAAGGTATTTGGCTTTAATATGTCGTGATCTTTCCTTTATTTATGGTGTCTGTATGTTCTTGAATTTGGATGGCATGACTTCGGATTACAAGATATGATTTTGATAATAGGTAAGTTTTCTTTGATTGAATTGTGGATTTCAAATGCCTACAAAAATGCATCATAACAAATCACAAATCTAATTAATTAAAGAATTGGGTAGCTTTCATTAAGCAATTTAAACTTAAATCTTTCCTTTGAAATCCTTTCATCTGAACATAGCACTAGATTTGATACTTCCGAATATGTTTTCTATGAGAGAAGTTATTTAGATTATGTACATTTTGTTTGAAAATATAGTAAGCTCTTTGGCTGTCTTATGAAAATGCCTCGTTCTGTTGTCCAGAGGTTCTTCCCTTCAGAGTTTGGAAATGATGTGGATCGAATTCACCCTGTTGAACCTGCAAAAACATCATATGACGCCAAGGTTAAATTCCGGCGAGCTGTTGAGTCTGAAGGAATACCATATACCTATGTGTCATGCAACTTGTTTGCCGGCTACTTTCTTCGCAATTTAGCACAGCCTGGAGCCATTACTCCCCCAAGAGCCAGAGTTGATATATTAGGAGATGGAAATGCAAAAGGTAAATGCAGATTTGAGTTGAGAATTGTCTCGTGTGAGACAACAGATTTACTTAGTTGATGCGTTCTCATTGCATACCATATTTGGATTTCAGTATAGCTGATGAAATTATATTCTAAGAAGAATAGTAGAGATTTTTCTAATTTGCATAATCATAAAGTATCGGTTGTAAATTTGTTTTATGTGCTCGTATATCTTTTGATCAACAGTGATTTATAACAAGGAAGATGATATTGGCACCTACACAATCAGAGCAATTGATGATCCAAGAACCTTAAATAAAATCCTCTACATTAGACCTCCTATGAATATATACTCATTTAATGATCTAGTGTCCTTGTGGGAGCAAAAGATAGGCAAAACCCTGGAAAGGAATTACATTCCTGAGGAACAAATTCTGAAGAATACTCCAGGTTAATGAATGGTCAGTAATTAACTTAATTAGTGGATCTTTAAATTTTAGTAATAAAGTTCTTGCTTGTGATTTCTGGCAGGTAATGTGATGTTAGCAATTAGTCATGCAGTTTTTGTTAGGGGAGGCCAGACCAACTTTGAGATCGAACCATCATTCGGAGTAGAAGCTTCGGAACTTTACCCTGATGTCAAATATACTACTGTGGATGAGTACCTTAATCAGTTCATCTGATTCTTCAACCCTAAGCTTCCTTTTCTTTCATTTTTCTGAGTAGAAGAAGCTCTTGCATTTGGCACTCATGCAGTTGTTTTGAGTTGACACCTAATGCAACGGTCGCAATTTGGGGCTTTGGCTATGTTTCTTGGCACCACAATAAGATCACTGCTGGTCTTTGAATTGCATAGTATGGTATAACTCATTTACTACTTGAAGTTTGTAATGTCTTCAAAAACATCTCATTATTGTTGGTTATAAATGATGCCCAAAAATGTAGTATTGTTATGTTGAATTCATTGCAAGGATACCCCCAGAAGAAAATTATTTTTCATTTCCATTGAGATTCATCATTTTTTCTCTTTGCTTGATGACACCTTAAATCTACAAAAGTCAATAATTATTCACATCTTTTTTTTATCATTTTCTATTTTTATTTGATCGATTTATGCATAACAAAAAACTGTTTTATCAGTCTACAGTGAAGACTAGGGAATTAAAAGTCTGTAATAGTAAATTCAAGTCAATTTCCCAATGATTGGGGAATTACATTCCCTCCCTTCTATGTGTTAGAAAATACCATGAACTCCTAAAAAACCTATGAATAACGACCAAATAAAAACCGTACCATTAATTTCAAAATTCGGTACATCAACTTTTATCCTAACCCGGAAAATCAATTCTCAATTTGATCCATACATAAAGAGAATTGCGAATTCTAACTAATAGCTCTACAATAAAACAAGAATAAAATTGCTCTTCTAATGGGGAATGAGCAAAGTATAACACATTCAAAGACCTTAACATGAAGAAAACAAGTCAGGATAAATCCAAAAGGAGAGCAGTGTTTTGCCTCGATAAATAGCCACATGATCCAAAAATTCTCTGCCATGGCAGAATCATTCTTATATTAGTTGAAGCATATAACTTCAGAGCAGAATATGAGACCTCATTACAATATTACAGCCAAAATTTCAAATCCTTGTTAATTCCACTTGTCAATTTTCAAAACAGTTATGCTTCGCAAGAAGTTTCAATGCTCTGCAATCTTATTCATGCATGCCCATCTTCTTCCCTTTGTTTCCCTTCTTGCCATTCTTAGCTGAGCCTTTTCCAGACCCTTTACCTTTTTGACCCTTTCCATTCTTACCCTTCTTCAAAGAGCCTCTTCCTTGCTTACTCATACCATGCACCCTAGCATCCTTTTTCATACGTCTGTCTACGAGGACCTTCCCTTTTCCAGCCTTCACTGCAACTCCTTTCTTTGCAACGACATATTCCTTCTTAGGCCTTTTAGGTGCAGCCTTCTTATACAGTTGTTCGATCATCTTCCTCTTTGAACGATCAGAGATGTCTGCCTGGTCTGATATAGTGTTTGCCTTCTTGCGAACCTTCTCGAGCTTCCTCATTGCCACCCGCTTCTTTCTAGCCTTGGCCTCCGCCACTTTCTTAGCAGGTCGGGCATTTATTTCTTTGAATTGTGCTCGCATTGCAGCAATCTCCTCTTTGGTAACAGGCTTAATTGGTTGGCGGTGCCTCCTCTCTTCTTCCACAAACCAGCCAGGCAAACCCTCATCATCAAACATATACTTATTGTACGCATCATCAAGCATTTGTTCCCTTTGTTTTTTCCTCAGCATCTTCTTAGCATAAGCCAATATCTCAGCTTTTGTTTCAGCATCGTCATCGTCAGAGTCATCTGAGGATGAATCATCACTAGAATCTGTAGCTGGGGCAGGGACTATCTCATAATCCTCTTGTGCCTTAGAATTCTGGGGTAGAGTCACGTTATTTTTTGCCTTTTGAACAAGTTTTTCCTCCTGCCTATCTACCTGCATTTCAGCTTCGCTGTCGTACATATGCAAGTCTCCATCCTCTACAGCTTTGACAAATACATCCTGACTAAACCATTTGTTTGTAATCTCTTCTTGGGTAGGCAACTCCCCATCATTCAATGGCACCATGAGAGGATTTGCTTCCTGATCACCTCGGTCTTCATCTAAATCATAATCAGAATGAATAACATTGCTGTCATCATCCCCCTGCACCAAGCAAGAACATTTAAGCACATGACTATAAACACCATGGACAACAAAATAAAGCAGAAACCATATATCCCCATCAAGACCAACTAATATAAAACAAATTGCGCATTTTTCCAGTAGTACAAAAAATACTACACAATTTACTAACAAACAGTTGTTTCTTTGGTCTGGTAGGGGGTAGACTCAAAAGAAGTAATGTGTCTGAATCACACTGGAAGGGCTTCATACCTCCGTAAGTTGTTCAGAATAGGCCTGCTTTGCACGTTTCCGCTGCTTTGTACTTCCTTCTTTTTTGGCCACAAACCGTTCATACACCTGATCTAGAAACTCTTCCATTTGTTCATCATATCTAACATCAAATTACAGTATTAAAGTAAAGACAAACGCAGTGATTATATTTCTCAAATAACATCAGAAGTAAAGAAGGGATATTAGGAACAACCTTCTCCGGTGTTCATCAGAGTCTACATCACTGGATGAATGCTCCTGAGCTTCATCGTGGGTCTCTTCATTTTCACTGTCTCCTAAGTCAGCATTCTCATCATCATTTTCAGCAGAATCAACGGCTACTAGATCTTTCTTTCCCTGAGGGAAATTCAAAAAAACGAATTGTGATTACAATAGCTATCAAGTTTATTCATTTGCAAAATTTCAGAAAGATTCTTCCCAACAGGGTTTTTTTTTTTTTTTTTTTTTGGGGGGGGGGGGGGGGGGGAAGACAGTCTCACAGTCATACATCTCCTTTTTCTCGATCACATTCAAGATTCCAAGAGTTAAAACCAAACTTCAAACCAAATAACCAATAAGAGAATGAGAGGGATTGTTATTCAAGGGTCTGTACAACAAGAAAAATTTAACCTCTACAATTAGATGTAACATTGCTGCAAACTTCTTGTACAGTATCAACCAAATAGAAAGTACAATGGTATATTAAGAAACCCTTTTTTATTTTCACAAAAACATGGATTCTGTTCTATGAAGAAACTATATAATTGAGTCAAGGATCTCTAAGTCTATCCCATCCTTCAAATGCATATTAAATGATGAAAAGAAAACAAATCCAACTGTTTTGTCAAAAAATCATTTTAATGCAAGAGAAATTTTACTTACGAAAAACATCAAGCAGAACACAAATAATACAAGAACAAAAGAAAAAGTGAAGGCATACCTTGATGGAAGAAAGAGAAAACAATTCAATGTCAGTGTAGCCATCTTCCAATGCATCTATTTGCATTCCTGTTGCCTTCCGAGCCTTGTCCTGAAATATTTTAACATAGTGAAGCAAAACATACGATACATTAATCAATAAGCATAACTTGGCATGCACAATTCAAAAATCAAAATGAGTCACAATCATTTCTATTCCCATCACAGGCCAAAAAAATGCTAAAGCAATCTGAAACATCAATTACAACTCTGATATATTTGAATATATTTGTGATTCAAAAACCCCAAAGAGAACCATTGACAAGAGAGAGCTTTTAATGGAGACATCATACAAACCTTAGCTCGTCTTTTTGCATCGCGCTTCTTTGCTTGTTTCTTCTTCCGTTCCATAGCATAACTCAGCTCCTCCATTTCATTCAGTAATTTATCATCTTCACCCTCCAGGTTCTTTTCTTCAGCATCAGCGGAAGTAGTAGCACTACCCTTTTGAGAAGGGGATAGTGCCTTCCTTATTTGCATCCGCCACCTACATCACAAAATAGATATTAGGAACATCACCAAAATCTATAACATGTGCTGTGAATGAATAAGCATTAGCTCTGCATATTTCCCTTTTTCTCTGTTTGCAATAAGCACTGTGATGCAAAATCGAACCTACTCTATACATAATCACACTTCTGTGAGACTAAAAGCCATCTTCAGTCACAGCTCAACATTCAGCTCAATCTTCACACTGACAAATCAGAAAATCCTGGCTGTTCATTGTTGCACATCACTTGTGTGCTTAAACCTAGAGGATGATTAAGTTGAAACCCAATTAAGTCCACAAACATTTCACTCACTCGCAAATGAGTGATCTCATAGTTGAGTCCATGTGAGGAAGGCCAAAACACAATCACTCGGTTACAGACAAGAATAACCCATCCTGACATTAGTTGAATCAGGCTAGCCAAAAACTAACATGAGAACTAATTGTGCAGAAAAAATAATTGGAGACCCAAAGTCATCTCTAACCATTTCCAATATCATCTTGAGAGAGACAGGAAATTCCAAATATTTTGGTTTAAATCAAAAAGAAATTCTGAATTTTTTTACCTTCCACTACAAAGTAAAACAAAGAAACATAAGGTAAGGGATGTTGAAGTAGAATAGAAAGTTATGTTTTCACACCAAAAACCAAAGATACCAGTAGAAGCTATACAATATCATGGAGAAAAATAAAACAGTAAATTACTAACCAACCCTAAGAAAATATAAAATTACCAGACAACCCTTAAAAAAGTAGGTTTCCTACTACTAAAACAAGAATAATAGTTGCAATGAGGCCTTTCTCTCCAATACAGGCTTGGGTCACGTTAAGGATTTGGGCTACACCTATGAGGAGGAAAATAAATTACTTAGTAAGATTGATGATAGTTCCCCTTAATTGCAAGATAAAGCTCCAAATACTATATTTACAAGATCAAATAAGATACTGTGATATCTTAACAGAAAAGGAGTCAAAATTTTGAGAAAGCTTCCTAGATGAAGTAGAAATATGCTCTCAAAAGTACAAAATTTTCATTTGTACATAAAAGAAATGTTCAGGTCATCACCAATCTGACTAATGTAGAAATGTGCAGGCCACCAGATCCAATAGGAATGATGAAAGAAATACAAATCAAGAAAAAAAAAATTTTTTTTTTTAACCTACCAAATGAATAGTAGTAGTAGTACCATTAAATAATAGCCACAGGCAGAGCCATAAACAGTAGTTTAAGTTTCATTGTAATGATGAAATTGCACAGAATTATTTAAAAAATTTGATGAAAAAGGAAACAAAAATATGCATCTTACTTTAATAAATGTTTGAAGTCTTGCTTTCCCAAAACACGAAGATCATCACAAAGAGCTTTAACCTGGCCAAACACATAGTTCATTTTGTGGTTAAACTTAGAAGAAAATGGATGTCAAGTGACAACGAAAGAGATAATAAAAAATAAAAAATAAAAAATCACCTCTTCTGTTGTTAAAGCATGATCCCTTATGGGCAAAGAACCTGGGTCCTCAAAAGAAATAGAAGTAACTGAACCAAGAATCTCAAGAGGAGAGTCAGACCAAACAAAATCAGCAGCTGAAGAAACTTTTCTCACAATGCTTTCCCCATCTTCATACCTGTAGGTGTATTTCAACCATAACATCCATGCACATGTACAATTAGGTTCATTCAATATGGTAACTCCATTTAACTTCTTACTTGCACATGCTTAAATAGAATGAACCATGCATAATAAATGCCTCATCTTAGGCAGGAGATATGCCACATTTTTAAATTTTTTAACCATCAACTCAAAATATCAAATGCAGTACAATTGAATTAAACTGTAAAAAATGAAATAATATAGCTATGTCAAGACAATTCACAAACTTAATGAGATGACTTACCCATCACGATGTCGCTTTTGCTTTGTTCCTCTGAGTACATCTATCACCTGCATGAAAGATTAATACAAACAATACAGCAATCATGTTATATCCAGTGAGAAGAAAAGATGAAAGTGGCACATAGGGAAATAGAAAGAACCTTTCGCTGGGGTTCTAAAGATCCCTGAAATAGATGTTTCACATCAAGAAGACGTGGATCAATCTTTGCAGGGGCCTTGTACTTTAATCCCACAACAAATATTTCTGCAGATGTTGAACGACTTGCTGCTGGTTTATCCACCTCAACCTTTTCAAACAACTGCAGAAGGAAAAAACCAATGTTCATCAAAATCAGCTGTATAGAGACATATGGCAGGATTTGAAGAGGGGAAGAAATTCACCTGATTGAGGCAGTACAAAACTGAATTGTAATCCTGAGACCTGAAAACCTAAATAAAGGAACAGATAAGTATTACGATTCATCCAGCAAGAAATTCAGATATA
This sequence comes from Reutealis trisperma, assembly GCA_947687605.1. NCBI lineage: Eukaryota > Viridiplantae > Streptophyta > Magnoliopsida > Malpighiales > Euphorbiaceae > Reutealis > Reutealis trisperma. The sequence goes on along the minus strand of CANTUT010000347.1, from coordinate 603,434 downwards.
TAAACAAGACTTCAAATTGAGAAGGAGATCAAAGATTCGTAGCAATATGTAAATTATCAGGGTATGCAGAAGTAAAATAGTAAAATGTATAAAACAAAATAAATAAATCACTGCTAAAAATCCCTTCCAAGCAAAAGCTACAGAAGTCCTAATTATCTAGCCAATTAAACTTTCATTATTCATTTCTAACAAAACAAGAACATAAAACACAAAATATTTTCTCCTTTTCTTTTCCAAGTTTCTTAGCAACCAAACATAATTTAACCAAATTCTGAGCAAAAAACTTACTTTAGTAACAAGATTGCCTTTAGGTGCCAGGAATTGTGCAGCTAATTTCACAGCATCAATTACAAGAGCATTCTGAGCCATAGCTTCTTGCGCCCAAGCACCACCAATATTAGGTGAACCATCGTGCAAAACTAAATCAAAAGCCTTGACTCCATTTTCTCCCATAACTTTCTTAATCTTGGCTTTACACTCAGGCTTCGTGATGTCCTGCTCAATCGAAATGGCCCCACGAAGAGGGGCAATCTTTACTAAATCAATGCCAAGGACAAGGCTGCCCACAGGCACGCGCTGCACGGCCACCTGCATCCAGCCACCGGGAGCGGCGCAGAGGTCAAGGACGGCGCGGGAGGAGCGGAGAAACTCGAATTTGGAATCAAGTTGGACGAGTTTCCAAGAAGCACGGGAACGGTAGCCATGTTCTTTCGCAAGGTGGTAGAATTTATCCAAGCGATGTTTACCTTTTACTTTACCCTTACCCATTTTAGGGATTTTGAATTTGAAGCTGATAAATCAATTTCAATTTTGTTAGGGTACTCAGTGAAGAGTTGTCTCTGCAAAGACGGAGAGAAGAAAAAGAAAAGCTAAGTTATATAATGCTCGTTTTATAAACCCCATCAGATGCACAGCGTCCTTCGTGTAGGGTTTTTACTTTTTTCTTTTTTTTCCCCCTAAAAAAAGGCTTTTAATTTTTATTTATATTTTTTTATCAAGACAATCGAATAATCGAAGAAAATAGCTTTATACTTTTTAAAAATAGATATACTCTAGCGTTATAAAAATGATGCAATACGTTTTTTTTTTTTTTGCTGTTAAGTCCATTATTTCTCTTACTCTCTTTCTCTTTACCTATTTTTTACACTTTTTTTCTTTTTTTTATCTTTTCATTTTTTTTTTATCTTTCCTATATTTTTATTTTTTTAAACTTATATTTTATATTTACTCATAAAAATATTTGTATGTATGTATAATTTGACTTTTCTATTTATTTTTTATTCATGAGTTTATATAATAATAGTTGCAATTATTACTAAAATTTTATTATATTAATAGAATATAAAATAAAAATTTAAAAATAATTAATTATGATATTGAATAAATATATTCTAATTTTTTTTGATAGAATATTTTAAAATTTTTTAAAAAATATAATAATGTGAAAATAAATTAATCCTGAAACTAATTTTTATCAAAAAAATTATTTGAAACATGGTAAAAAAATTTCTAAACAACTTTTAACAATCAATGTTTATTTTATATACACATTAAAAATAAAATAATATTAAAATATTAATTATACCAAAAATAATAAATTATTAAAAATAAATATATAAAAAATAAATATATAAATAGAAAATATAATACTTATAAAAAAATAGAGTACTTATAAATTAAATATAACACTTTAGATTGAATATTCAATTTTATAATATATATATATATATATATATATATATATATATATATATAATTTGGCTTTTTCTCATGTTTCAAATAATTTTTTAATAAAAAATAGTTATATTGTTAATTTATTGTTAAGTTTTTTTTAAAAAAATTAAAGTGTACTTATTCAATATCATAATTAATTATTTTTAAATTTTTATCATATATTCTAATAATATAATTAAATTTTATTAATAATTACACCTATCATTATATAAACTTATAAATAAAAAATGAATAGAAAAAGTCAAATTATATATACACACAAATAGTTTTATAAGTAATATAAAATATAAGTTTAAAAAAAGGCAAAAATATAGGAAAGACAAAAAAATTAAAAAAAGAAAAGTATAAAGAATCAATGGAGAGAGAGAGAGATACAGCGAATTTAACAGAAAAAACAAGTACGTTGTCCTGTTTTTGTAACGTCAGGAGTATATCTTTTCCTCAAAAACATAAAATGTCAATATGTTATTTTTGTTAAACTCTGGAAGTATATTTAAATATTATCCCTTTTTACTACTTTATAAATATAATATAATAATGTTAATTTGATATATATATATTTCATGAATGTCACGTGTCATTAAATTTTTCATAAGTGGTACTAAAAAAGTATCTAATCTAAAGTTATTAAATAAATTTTAAATTCAAGGTCTTTAATTACAGTCAAATTAAAATCGAGAATTTATTAATAAAAAAAGAATTATATTACAATATTAACTTGAAATTCTTAATAACTTTAGGGCCGTTTAGTTCAAAATCAATGATCGAAATCAGAATGGATTAGCATTGGGATCGAAACGAAATGTATTCTTGTTTGGTTCATTGCAAACTCAGTATAATTTCATTAGAAATTGTTTGACTTTCATAAGTATCAGAATTGTAATCAATTCATTTTTTAATTAATAGAAAATTTATTTTTTGATAATTGATTATTAAGAATAAGTATTAAAGTAAACCTAATTTAATAAATATTTATCGTTAACTACTGCAATAAGTGTAATGAACGTTACTTAGCTCGTTTCCTGAATTTCTGAAATTTAGTAATGCTCATCCTAAATAAGCAACGAACGTGACTTTTTCCCTACATGAAACTCTTAAAATTTCCATTGTCTATATCGCTCATTCAAGGTTGTGAATGTTCCTTTGTATGAGTTCTTAGAATTTCACAACTAGGTGTCATTCAAAATAGATAACGAACTGTCACAGAGTTAGCTCTTTTCGTTGACTAACCCGCACGGCATTTAGCTATTTGCTTGTTGAAATGTGCTAAGTAAGCCTTTAGATGTGTGTAGGAAGAGATAAGGAAGCAATAGAGGTTAGAGAATGCTTAATTTTATTGATAAATAGAGCTTTACAAAGGTTGAGTTGTGAGTCTCAAGCATATAGCCAGCTAGGATGTATGTTACAACTGAGGGGATAGGATGTATGTTACAACTGAGGGGAGGATGTATGTTACAAATGAGGGGAATAGCCTATTTATATTTGTTGGCCTCCCAAATGTGTGGCTCCTATTTGGCCTACAATATTGGCCATTATTTTATCTTTAGAATTTTCTAGGCAATTATATACAATGAAGCTTCCTAGAAATGCAGCTCATGAAGTCTCTAGGAGCTTCAAAGTCGGTCATACCTATTATCACAAGCTTGAGGAACTTTCCGGAAAGCTCTAGCCAATTTTGCTGCCAATTGGCCTACCAAGCTTGCTAGCGAAAGCTTCTAGGGCCTGTCGGACAGTTTTAGTGCCTATAGGGTGTCTCTCATGCGCATTGACTTGCTAGATTGCGCTAGAAGTCCCTAGAAGGAGCTGGTAGCGCCTGGGGCTCATTGGCGTATGCCTGCCGCTCGCCTTGGCCCATCATTGGCGAGGTTTCTTGCCCATTTTAGATGTTTTGCGTAGGCAGGCTGCGCGTTGACACGCTACCATGCTGAGCGTGCACACTGGTCAACCTACCATGCTAGCCTTGCGTGTCTTCTCGCAAGATGACGTTGGGCTACACCCATTTCTGCCTAAGTGAGGCTCATTAGCTCCATCCACTCACCAATTATTCCTTATTGCTCACCCATCAGCCCATTTGCTAGCCAAATGAAGCTGTCTTGAGCTATTTTCACAGGTGTTGCAGGCTTGATGCATAGCACAATCCACAGGACATAACAGAATACTATCTTGAGGATTGTAGGATATTATAATTAACCACCAAAATAAATGTGCCCCAAATTCGTACCATAATATATAATTGTAATGTATATTATCATCAATTGGTTAAGTACGCTTAAATAATAATAATAATTTAAATTTAACTATAGACAATATTTGAAAACCCTCAAAACATTCTATAACTAGATCTACTAAGAGTAACTTAAAGAAAACCAATTACATATTATCTTTTAAGGTTTAATGGAGCTTGATAGAAGGCTCTCAATTTATTTTGTTCAACAATAAGGATATTTGTAGCTTGCAAGACTTCAGCACTAGTCAAACTCTCAATTTGAAGTAACTCATCCAATACCTTGTTACTTTTATCAACCATTTCTTGTTCACGTTCCTTTGCACAAGACCATGTATTTGCCATAATTTCAATATGTGTATTCATATTTTCCATGAATTTGTTCATGTTAGAAGACACATTATGGAATGCAACTATATGTGGATCTTCCTATTTCTTCTCTTCCTCAATCTTAGTTGTGCTTCATTTTTGAGTTCTTTTATATACAAAATGAGCAATAGGTTGAGTTATAGATATGCTATCATCTTTTTAATTGTCATCATCAATAGTATTTGTCTCATTTACTAGCTTATTTTCCATGTTCTCTTTGGCACCATCAAATGTCTCAACATCCTTATTAGTGGCTTTATGTTTTCTTATTAAATCTCCAATTTCATAAAATAGGAAGGAAAAGATATATTCCACAGGCCTCTTGCATCTTTATGACTTTACCATTGTAAGATCAATGTAACAAATTAGATAATTAACATAATCTGCAGAATGATATTGTATATAATTGAGAAACAAAAAAAAAAATTACTTTGCAATATTTCACATAAACACTTTTCTTGCAGTGTATCATTTTTTTGGTACCTTCCTAACCAAATCTAGATTTATTTAATATTTTAGCAATGGCATACTATTTTTACTTTAATATTTTCCATCTAGAATCAATATGTGGATCAACTTTTATACCACACAATGGAAGTTTTTGACTTATCAATTCCTCAGTCTGAATCAAATAACCATTCTTTTAAGTACTATTTTGCTTAAATTTTATATCAGTAGCAATCTCTTATGATGATTGTACCAACACACTATCCTCTTTTGTAGTCCATACTCTTTTATTTTTTCCCATACCATAGGTAGCTTACCTACTTTTAATAGAATCTATCCTAACATACCTTAAACAACAATAACAAGATTTAAAAGTATATAAAAAAAAAAATAATTGTTCATTGAAAAAATAAAGTATAAAAGATGACATAAGAAAGAGTATTTGAGTATTATATAAGCTAAAGAATACAAATCAATTACAACCAAATGCAAATCATATGAATATAGTTATCAAATTGAACAAATTAATATATTTTAAATCAATTCTAAACAAATAAATTCTTATTAATGTCTATCAAATCTAACTCTCCAACTATTAAACATTTGTCATGCAAGAGTATTTCTAAAATTTGTCCACTAGTTATTTGAACAGTTGTGATATATTCTACTTCATTTGCATCATTATTATTGTAGTCTTCTTCATTATTTTCTTCAAGAAATTGATATGCCATGATATCTACTAGTATATATTTTCTGATTAGGTTATGTAATAAAAAATAGGCCATAATGATATATTCTTGTATCTTTATTGGATAGAAGGAAGAAATCCTAAGAATTGGCCATTGTCCTTTAAGTATGCCAAAATATTTTTCAACCACATTTCTAGTTCTAGAGTATTTTATGTTAAAATATTAATCTATAAATTGTGGTTGTCTACCAACTCTCCTCTCATTAAGGTGATAATCGCTATAAAAAAAAAAAAAAAGCAATTTAGCGATGAATTTCATCCGTTGTAAATTAAGAAAATTCATCACTAAAAGTCATTAGCGATGAATTAACGATGGACAGAGGCAAATGTACATAGAATTGCTGCCCCTACTTAACTTTAAAATTACCCACTAAAGTATCTATAATTAAAAATATTCTCACTAAATTTTACCCCTTTGCCCCACTAAATTGCAATATACAAGCATTTTACCTCCTTATAATTTAAGGTTATACTTAATCAAAAACAAAAGGATAAAGAGTTCTAAACCTAATTACTGCTTACCTCCTTATAACTTAAGATTATACTTAATCAAAAACAAAAGGAGAAAGAGTTCCAAACCTAATGACTGCTACTCTCTTTTTTTTTTTTTTTAGCTTTTTGAGGAGATTGCTACAAAGGTATTAGAATGGTTTTCAAACCCGGCTCGGCTTCTAAATTAATGAAAGTAGAGGGTCACATATCAGAGATTGAATTGGGATTTTAAATAGTATAATATTTATTATTTATATATTAAAAATAAATATAATATATAAATATAACTAAAATTAATGATGACATAAATAAAAAATGGCAACATTAATATCCAACATAAAATAATAAAGTCCAATATAAATTTTAACCCATTCAAAGTAATCATATCCAAAACAAAATAATAATGTCCAACATAATAATTTTTGTCATCACAAAAAAAAAAAATATATATATATATATATATAGTGTCATTAATCATGTTATTCATGACATGTTACAATCATTAGTAACATGTTCTACTATCATTTAAAATCTATTAGGTGATTGAGAATCGTGAAAATTTCAAATTTTGTTACAAAAAATATAATCAATAACAATATTAATCATCACACATTTTATTAATTATGTCATATATAATATATCTAGTGATATGATCCAAATAATCAAACATCAAATTGAGTTCATATAGAGCCTACAAACACACGATGAGTTTTTGTATCCACTGACCACAAACTTGAATCCACAAAACTAAAAAATGACAAATAGAATCCCATAAATCATATAGGCACCATAAAACACCATAAACCTTTATAGATTCATCAAATATGAATATGAAGCACAAAAAAAAAAAAAAAAGCAAGACCAACTTATACATTTCAATTATAGCTACAAAATAATTGAGGGACAAAAATAGGCCACTAAAAAGTATCTGATATGAAGCAGTATACTCCAGGATCAAAACAAAAAAGACCACTAAGCATGTTTAAATCCAAATAAAAGAATCATCATACTCAAAACACAAATTAACTCACATAACCCAAATGGCCTTAACATAAATAGAATAGTAGTCAATAGTTCATCTTGAATCCAAACATCGAGTCTAATGAAGTTGAACAAACAGCATTCAAAAGAAGACAAATTCAACACAAATCAAGTTAAGTTCAAGTTAAGTCAGCACATAAAGCACATTTTGGACAATAGTTGCATGCATCTTGCACAAATTAGGCATATATTGGAAGCTTTGATGACAAGTCAAAATTGCTAATAGTTTCATATAGATTAGCTTATTTGTAACACTTGTAAACAAGCAATCACATCCAAACTCCAACAACAATCTAACTATCTCTACATGATTAAAATTTTAGGAGACAATTGGAAGCAAGCTATATTGGACATGGAATGTATTAAAAACTAAATTAAAAAAGCAATATAATTAACCAATAAATAGACATCTCAAATTTTTCATCATATCACTCAGCTTTGTAAAAGGGAAAACTAAAGTGACCTACCTATTTGTTAAATTTAGCAACATACTATCCATAAACATGTACACTATAATAAAGTAATAACTTATATAAATAATAAAATACAAGTATATGAGGAAAAATATCTTATTTATGAACTTTATACTTTTATTACACTCATGAAAGTTTCATAATTGTATATAGTAATTAGTAACATTCAAGTAATTAAAAAAAAATAGAATGTATTACATAAAATCAATCTAAAATTTGCATTTTACCTAGACTCATATATGCAATACAAGCAGGAGAACCCTTGGTGACTAAGTTCTTAAAATTGAGAGCACTTGTTTTTTTATTCGTTGATCTAAAGTTTATTCCTCTTCTATTTTTTTTGCTCTGCAACTATTCTCTCACCAACAACAATATCTAATTCAGATTGCATTTCTGCTCGCAACTCTATACAAAATTTTTCTACATTCATAGATCTTGCATTTCCTTTAGAACTTGGAGCCTTCACTCCCACACGTTTTTTGAGAAAATATCCTAACCTTTTCCCTAACACTTTAATTAACATCTCATCATCAGTCGTAAGTGTGACACCATCTTTATTTTGTTGGTTTTCAAGATCTTTGAATTTCTCCTAAATCATAAAGATACATATGCAATGAAAATAAATACATACAAATTAATGATAAAATGCATAAGTGAATTAACGAGCTATTGTTTTTATAAACATTTTTAATCTAATTATTAAAATTAAACTTACATAATTTTCTTCAAATATAGGATTGGGACCATTTCTCCTTTTTTGTTCTTCTTTGTGTGTTGAACTAGCCATAAATCAACAACACTCAATTTTTCGCCATTACCAGGATCTCTAAAAAAAAAAACAAAGAATTATTATAAAATTAAATAGTTTATACATAATTCTACAATCCCTAATTTATAAATTATGACCACATAAGCATAAAAGCTAAGAATTAATAATAATCTACCTACAAGTTTTTTTCTACTTCCATAAAAGACACTGAGCCATAAGTGTGCTTTAACTTAAGATGCGGCCGACTTTTCTTATTCATATTGCTCACCTTTTGCATGACATTAATGTTAAAATTAAAATTGAGGGATGTAATTATGTTGCAAAATCCATTATCAAAACTTTTTTTAAATAATAAGAGATAACTTATTGATATTTTTTAGAATGGAGGAAAAAATAACTAAGAGGAGCCATCTACCTAAGCCAGAAGGCTTACCCAAATACACCCCAAAGAAAAAAAAGCTAAAGCTCCAAATAGTTATATGAAAAAACCCCTAAAAGCTCAACAAATACAATAAAAACAATAAACAAAAAATGCATACCTGAAAATTGACCTGAGATACACAAGCAAGCTGGAATAGTTAAAGAATTATAGAAAAACCAAATACTAGCCTGCAAAAACCTTAAAATAATACAAATACAACTCAATACAACTTTAAAAAAAAAATAGAGTGCAACAAATTGAATATCTCACCAGACTTGATTTGAATAAAATGATAGCAAACCATCTAAGAATTAATACAAAGAGAAAAGGGTAAGATAAACAAAATCAATAGAACCCAAAACCAGATAAATAATGTAGAATCAATACAAAGAAATTAAGGTGGCCAATAAAATAAAGATCGTAAAGCATGAATAATAGTTTAAAGCCAAGCCACAAGATGAGAGTTTCTGAGAATATCAAATTTAGCTAAAGCAACACTATCAAAACTATTTAGTTATGATTACATCACCAAGAATTCTTTTGATTTCCATTTCTTAGTGATTTCAACCTAGTCATCCTCATCCACTTCTTGAGAAACATATGTTGATTGTTCATTTTCATCTAGCTTAATGAACATATTATGAAGTTGGTGCTTCTAGTCTCCATATAAGTGCCTCATGGTGTTCATAACAAACTCTTCAAATTGATCTGCATCATCGACTACAAGAAATCACACATTATATGACAAAATTTTTATAATGCAAGTAATTTCGTGACAAAAAAAGCTAATTAATATGACAAAATCCTCAATTCGTCACTGATTATTTTGTTTACATGACCAATAAAGATTTTGTCATACTATATTGCCTAGTTCGTCATTAAATAATAAATTTAGTGATGAAAATTTAAAAATCATCATAATTGTATTTGGAGGTAACATTCCCCTCCAAAATTTTGGAGGAATATTTTTAGTGACTAAATAATACTAATTTATGAGACAAATATTCATCACAAATAAAAAACTTATCACAACGTATTGGCTAATTCGTAACAAATTTTATTAAGAATTGCCATGAAATATGTTATATAGTGAGATAAGAATGTAGAATTATTTGAATTATAATCAGACGATAAAATTAAAATTTGTAGTCATATATATATATATAGAGAGAGAGAGAGAGTTTTCAATAGTTATTATTACATAATAACCATTATAAAAATTAGTGCAAGCATTAAATGATTATATATTTTAGTATAAATATTAGTTAGTGTCTAAATTACACCATTTAATTATTTCATAGGATAAAGTGCAAGGAACTAGATTTTAATTAATTTTTCTTAAAGAACTTTGGCTATGATTGGTCAAAATTCTTAATATTCTTAATATGATAATATGTAAAAGAATTGAATCTAAAATTCTAGTTGATTTTGTACTATTAAAACGAATTATCCATATATTAAATATATTTATTAAAATTTTGATAAAAAAAATATATTCATTAAAATTAAATTTTATTTTTAAATAAATTAAGTATATATAGAGTAATATACTCATGGTGGGTGGTTACGATTGGGCAATTTACTTTTACAATTAATGTAACTTTTTAGGTTATGTAACAAGTTTTTATGTTAGAAATAAAGGGAAAAAATACTATTTTTCTTTATTTTACGAAATAATAATTATCATGAATAATTTTTATATGCAAGTCCTTTATGTTAAAAATATAGAAAAATAGTAATTTTTAATTTAAATAATCAAATTTATTTGTCAATTAATATAACTTTTATATTTATATACTATTTTCCCCAAGCTCCTTTTGTTTAAAATAGAGTTTTCTTTCAATCTTTTTTCTTTTTGTTAAAGGTGCTTATTTAATTTTTTTTAATTACATGAAAAATAATCATTTTTAATTAAGATAAATAATTTTTTTCAAAACATAATTGTATTGCATAAAAAAAATAATATACCTAGACATAATCTAACATCACCCAAATGTATATATAAATATAGACAATTGACTTAAATTTGAATCTCCTCTATTTTCATGAATAAATCCATAATAATTTTACTAGAATTTAAAATATTCACTTCTCATATAAGAAATATAATAATTATTTTCACCTTAAAATTAAAATAAAATAAAATAATTCATTACATAATTTTTTGAATTGATTTATTAAAAATATATTATAAAATGAAAATAAAAATATTTATTAGCAATGTGTTCCTTTTTAAAGACATGCCAATAAAATTGTCTATACTTTATCTTGGTTTGCTTTCAATACTAAAAGTGGTTTGTATTGGATGGAGGAAACTATATTTTAATGCTTATCTTTTGATGCTTCAAAAGTTTATTCGATGAACCAAACTTTATTATTCACAAAAAAAGTCAAAATATTTAAATTAATAAAATTCTCTATATACTTCAATGGGTTTAATTTTAAATATTTTCATAATAAAAATTATTTATCAATTATTTTAAATATTTTTTAAATAAAAAATTTAAAATTAAACAATTGAAAAGGTTAACAACACTATAAATCATAAAAAAGACTGATGCTATTTACATTTTACACAACCTAAAAAGTAATATAGAATTTCAATTTCAATTTTATTTGAGTAATATGAAAAATTCAGAGTAAAACATTTAAATGTATATTTTATTTTATCTAATTTAATCTAATATCCTAATAAATTAATTATTTTTGTATATTAATTTTATTTTTTCAATTTTATAAACAGAAAAATATTTGGAGACCAATTTCATATTTATTTATATTTAAAATATTAAAAAAATAGTTGTTTGGAGACCCATTAAACTACCTCTGCCTCTCTTAATGTTAAAGAAACATAGAAAAATATAAATACTTCACCATTTTAGTATTGAAAGAAATATTTATTAGTCACCAAATATACAACTATAATAATTTATAATTTTATAAATTTTTATATTCAATAACAAATAAAAAATTGAAATTTATCCAATTAAATATTTTCATTATCTCATGTTATAGAAAAACTAATATTTTTAACATAAATAAATGGCAAAATAAATAAGTGACAAAGTACAAAAAAAAAAAAACTCTTGATGTTTGTCCTGTGGAGCAAATATGCCCTTCAACTTCTTATTTGGAACAAAAAACTTACAAAATGATTTATTTGGGTCAATTAAGTCCCTTTATTTAAATGAGGTTTAACACTGTTAGATATATTTAATTTTTTATATTAAAAGAATATTTTTATTTTAAAATTATAAAAAATTAAAAATACAATAAATTAATTAATTTTTTAGATAAAAAAGAACAATTTTCTTTTCTAAAAAATTTTTCTTGAGAAAATGAAAGAGTACTATACCAAGAAGAGAGAGTATTTTTAGAATAATTGATTATATTTTTTTGGACTTATTTTTGAAACACATTCCTAATTATAAATAGTCGCTTAAGTTTTTTTTTTTTTTATACAAAACCTAAAAAAAAATATTTTTTTTAAATGTGCATAAATATCTATTGATCTATATTAATCTATTTTTTATTGATATTTAAGATCCTTAGTTAAATTAATCCCATGGTACAAACTTTGTAAAAGTATGTCACTACAACTTAATTAGTTAAAAAGTTAGTTTGGCAAAAAAAAAAAAAAAAAAGTTTTAAATTAATGCTATGTAATCAAGTTACCTACTAAATTACCCTTCAAAAAAAAAACATTAATTAACATCTTAAATAGGATTGAAAATTTCTAAACTAATAAATGATAGTCATAAATATCGCTAAAAAATTTAAAATAAATTAAAACCATTAGATTTTAATCTAACAGTTAAAAAAATAGTAATTATCCATGAATAAATATTGTAATAGCTATTGAAACTATAAATTTGATCTTTTAACGTTACATATATTGATGAAATAAAAATCCGTAATTATTTGTATTGATTATATTGTTACAAAATCCAATTCATCGTGATATTTAATATTATTTTAATTTTACAATCTTCTATAACTATATTTATTATAATATTTTAAAATAAAGTTAAAATTTATGCTTTTTTAATATATTTTTATTTGAAAGTATCTTATATAGATTGGAAACAAATAAAAAAAAATAATATTCAATTTGAATTATTTATTACCTTTTATATCAAATTACAAATTATGTATTTTATTATTTTATTTGTTCTTATTATATTATTAGAAGCAGATATAAAAGACGAGTCTACTTTTATGGCATGTATGAAATCCAAGTTTGATAAAATTTATGTAAAAGCTATTCACAGCCAACCATTTCTATCAATATTCTAACCAAGCTTGTTAGAATTAAAAAATTTTACATTGAAAAATAATAAAAAATATTAAAATTTAATATAATATTTAAACTTTGTCATTGAAATATCAGACATCCTTTGTTATTTTTAATATCCATTTATCCTTTCTAATATTCAGTATCAAATCTGTCTGATATGATATTTTACATTGTATCAGAGCCAAATGTAGTATCAAAATTTTTGAATTGAATTTGAAATTTCTCACGTAGTTTTTAAAGAGAACGAGAATGACAAAAGGATTAAAAAAAATGGAAAAAGATATGAGAGATCAAAATTGAACAAACATATTATTCTCTACTCCAATTTTGAACTGCTCTTAGATAAAGATCTTTATATTGGTCAAAAGATGATACTTTATTTAGCAATGAATTTTAGACTGCCCATATGATATAACCAATCTGTCAGATCCAAAAATTCAACAATTAAGTACAAATGTTTCTCATTTTGAGTATAGAAATGAGCTAAAGCTATCACATTTTTAATTTAAATCTTTAACGTAGAAAGTATTATAATCCTTTTAAATTTTAATCATCACTGCACTTTGTCTTGTTTCTTTCAAGCACTAATGGTATTGATGAGAATTATTGTTATGAATTGATAAAATGGAAGAATTATCAATACATTGGATGTGCTAAATAATAATGAATTGCATAATTTGGTGAGTTAAATCCAAGATTTTTTTTTATCATGTGTTCTCCCACAAGTTTTTATAATGGCTCCCAGTGGTTTGATATTACAATCTAAGAAAAATAATAATTCAAAAAATATTCAAAAAAGTCATTTTTTATACTAAAGTCCTGAGCATATATCATCTCATTCATCAAAGCCTTTAACTCTTAAAGGGTTTTTTACTCTATCAAATCCTACATCTATTGAAAGAACAATTAATTCACCAAATCATAATCCTTTGGAAAGGGCATCATCAATGTCAAATCTCATCTTGAATAATGGTCAGCATGCATCATCGGAACAGTCAACGATTGATGTTGTATCTAAATAATAGCCGAAAGTGCAGAAATTTCCTCAACTAAATTAAGCGGCATATTAGGTATGAAATTTTGAAATTTTAAATATTAAACATATATTATTCATATAAAAATTAATTTATTAGTTCATACCATGAAAATGATTCTATAATTTTCAAATATTGTTTTATTGGATGCAAAAGCTATTTTTCTAAAATGTTGTTATGGTTAAAAATGTGGTGTATTTTTTTTTTTTTATTTGGTACAAATTTTGTTCTTCAGCTCTTTATATGTTTTTGGATCCTTTCTTTTCATTTTTTTAAAGAAAGAAAGAGGGAAGCAAATGCATTTTATTACTTTCCAATGGGCTCAATACATTTCTATTGTGTTGTGAATCTGGGTTAGTTTCCACCAAATATGAATAATTGTGCAAAAAATTATAATAAGAAAAATTTTCAATTAATTGGAGAAGTTACAATGGTTTCACTTAAAATTCAATTAGTTTAGACTCTTATCGTCTTTTTTACAGAATTTTCCTAGAATAATTTAAGCATAATATATCACTAAAATAAAATACCCAATAATAATTATTAAATAAATAATAAGGAGAACACTAAGATTTTAACGATATTCAGTCAATTATGTCTATATTTTCGGATACCATCAAAATAATATTCCACTATTTCAAAAAATATTACAAAGTGAAATAATACAAAAGAGAAAAGAGAGAAATAACAATTAAGTTTTAGAAATGATAAAGAGACTTAATGTTTGAAATGATTTACAAAGCTTAGGTTCTTATTTTTTATAGGCAATAAACTCCTCCTATGCCAACTAATATTTGTACATTTGTTAAAGATAAAAAACAAATATGACTGCCTATATCAAAAAACGGTGCCAAACAATCTTGAAGAATATATTTTCAATATGCGGACCATTTTGAGGAGCCATTTCAACAATTTCAATTTTGCTCTAAGAAATATTAATTTTTGTTAAGTAATAAATCATTCTTTAGCTTATAAAGTTTGTACAACAGCATTTATTATCATCATATAGGGTGGTACTCCATTTTTTTTTTGGCTGTGCGGGCTTGTGGTTTGATATGTTTTCACACCTTATATTATACTTTTTATCAACTAATACTTTTTTTTTTTTTTTTTTTCATTTTGAATAAATTTTAATTAGGTGTAGTATTGTAATTTTATAGTTATTAAATATGAGATACCATCTTGCTGCTAATATTCCACTCTATATTAGCAGTTCAGAGTGTTCTATTACATGCCATTTAAAAATTCATTCGCTTGCATTTGCTTCAACAGTGGATTATTATCTATATATTTGCCTTAGCATATTAATACATTTGCAAGCTTTATAATTTCTTTGGTTTGTTTTAGCCAATTGTTTCTCTAATGAAATACTTCTTCTTAGTCTTTGCCAAAAATGTTGCAGTAATCTTAATTGCCATGTTTGATTGATGGGGGGATAAGAAGGAATGATTCATTCCCATTCCTAGGAGAATAAAACTTCTATTCCTATATATGTCCTTTATTTAACCAAATATTAGGAATAGGAATGAGTCATTCCCATTCCAATTCCTAAGCTTATTTTACATTAAACAAACAGGCCTTTAGATTGTAATATTTGAAATTGTTTTTTCTCTTTCATTATTATTTAAAGAGATTTAGAGAGGAAGGTTACATGGATCAGATTCCAACCCTTCACATTTAAATAGGTGATGACGAATTTTAAACAATGAATAAAACAACGTATATAATTTTTAAATTATAAAAATATTTAAAATATAAATTTTAAGTTATAAATATATTTAAAAATTTTGACTTACGTTACAAAACAACTTAACACAATATCAAGTACCGAAAATTTTTAATTTTCTTTTTATGTTTTTAAGGGTAAATTATTATTTAATATTTGAGATTTGACATAATTAATTAACTTTACTTTTTAAGAAATTAACTAATTAATCATCTACTTTGATTTTGTAGTCTATTTAATCTTTCCGTTCAATTTTTTACTTTTTTTTTTGGTTAAATTTTATATGAAATGACTAAAATACTTTTATACATAATAAAATATCTATAAATTAATAATAATGAGATCATACAAATTCTATTAATTTAAAAAGTATTAATTAATTGATAAATTAATAATTTATTAATTTATCGACAACATACTTACAACTTTTAATCAATTAAAATTTTATTTTATTTTATAAAAATATAATTATTCTATTAATAAATGGAGACTAAAAGTCTAAAAAATATAAATCAATCTATATCTACTTAATTTGCAAATATAATTTAATTGTATTAAATTTTTCAATATAAATGATATTTAAAAAAATAACAATAGATTCATATTTTAGAAAAATATGATATGCAATTTTAGTAAAATATTAATTTATGATATGAATGAAACTAAGAGGTTATGTAAAATTTTCAAAAAAATTAACTTTATTATTTTATCAAAATTATTAATTTAGTTGTTAGCCTAAGTCGGGACTAAAAAATTATTATTTGATAAAGATTATTGATTTATAAAGGATTAATTTATAGAGATTTTATTATATATAAGAAAAAAAAATAGCAATGGCTTTCAACTGAAGCTCATCCCTTCATAGTATGGTCCTTCGGGCATTTTTTTCATTTAATGCATTTGAAAATTTTTATTCCAAAATTAGGTTTTTTTTAATAATAATTCTCATTTTACAATGAATTTTGAAGAAAAAGTCAAAAAAAAAAAAAAAAAAAAAAAGGAAATCCTCTAAAATTTTTAATGGAAAATACCAAATTCCCAAAATTTTTGGCGGAAAGTACTTTCTACCTAAAAAATTGGTGGAAATACATTAAAAAACTAATTAAAAAATTTTTAATTATTAAAGAATAGCAACTTTTACTAAAAAATTTATAGTAATTTCTTAGTTATTAAAAAATAGCTATTAAAAATACTTTTAATAAAAATAGCTATTAAAAAATTAAAAGATGTTAATTTTAGTTAAATAATTGAATTTTTTATATTAATAATTACATTATGTTTATCAAATAATAAAAATATATTTGAAAATAAAAATAATGAAGAAAAAAAAACCTTCTTTGATGGTTAGTAATTTTATTTATGAGGAACTATAATTTGGAGCTATAATGTGGAATTAATTTTGATAGGTAAATAATTAATTTAATCACTTAATTAATTAATTATTACTTAATTAATTTAAAATATATACATTATAAAATTAAAAATGAATTCTTTGATAACTATTAGGAGTTATTTGTCTCAATTGATATACACATTACAAAATTAAAGATTAATTTTTCAATAAATATTAGGAGTTATTTTTACAATTAATTGATCGAGATAGCTATAAGCTATATTTATAGTAAGATATTAACATACGTTGGAAGTGGTAATTTAGATATAAATAATTTTAAATAATTAAAATATTAAAATTTATAATAATTGAATAAAATGGGTAGGAAAAAATATTCTTTGGGGTTTTTATTAATTAAAATAAAAAATATATAATATAATTAAATATATAAAATAAAAATAAAAATAAAAAATTAATTGTTTTCTTCCAATTTTTTTTACATAAAAAATGAAATTACTTTTTGCTTTCCGCCAAAAATTTTAAAGATTTTATTTTTTAACTTTTCTTTCACAAATCGCTATAAAGTGGGAATTACTATAAATAAATAAATAAAAAAAAAAACCCTAAATTTGGAATTATAATTTTCAAAAACATTAAATGGGAGAAAATGCCCCGCTCCTTCTCATCTATCACAAACTGGTCCCACCATCAGCATGCTTACGGCTTCTTCTCATCCATCGCTAGTCTCACAGTTGGTCAAACCGGACCACTGCAAATTGCGAGATGGCACAAAGGCTTGGGCTTGTTGCTGATTGATGCTTCTAGCATCGATGGCATCTTTATCAACAGTATTGCCACCAGCGACAATGAGGCTGATCATTGCAAATGGATTCAAAATTTCTTAAAGCAAAGCTTGGTATTTATATCTGTCTCACGCTTCCGCAAATGACCACCGTCTCTCTCACGATCTCACAGCATCTATGTTTAACCAAATTTTTGGCTGCTAAGCTTGTTTATAAATCGATTATATCTTTAATTTCTCTGGTTCTTTTTTCAAGCTCTAACTCATAAGAAGTTGAAGACATTAATGTCTCTTATCACTGTTCTCCTGGGACTTTGCTACGTGTCCATGGTAACAACAATTGAGAAGGAGATGAAGATGATGAAACCTAAGATTCTTGCTGTTTTGCCTGAGATGAAATGAGTTTATTTTATCATATTGGGAGAATCATATTGTTGAAGCTAATTTAAGCCATGTAAGTCTTATTTTTTTATCTTCAACTCTCTTTCACTCTCTTTCCTAAATTATATGTTTATGCACTTTAAAATATATTCACCTCTAATTCTGTGAAATTTTGGTCAAATTTTTAGGGAAACTGTTAAATTAGAGATTCATTGTCTACAGAAAGTTCATGAGATTGTAGTTGATCCCAAGCCCAATTGGAGTTTTCGATGCTTTATTGTTTAAGCTCAATTCACTTGAACAGAAACTCGATGGCTCCTCTAACAGCCTGTTTGGATAGATAGAATTAAAGAGGAGAGGAATGGACGGTAATTAATAGAAATGTACAAAGTTATCCTTATTTGTAAAGGATGAAAAGAAAAAAAAAATAGAGGTAAGGGGTAAGCCTTACCTTTTCCTATTTCCCAAAGGACTATTTTTTGTATACCCCGATTTGGGGTAGAGGAGAGTAAGCCAAAATAAGACCAATTTTTCCGTGTATTTTCTTTTTCTCCTTGTGAATTTGAGAAAGCATAAGAGAGGAAACAAAAATGCATGAATTAGAAAGTTGGATTAGTTTCTTACGTTGAGACTGGGCAAGTTTGGAATTGTGAATCTAAGAATGCCACAATTCCAATTTAAGCTTTAAATTAGGCTTAGTGAGGTGACTGACGGCGATGATGCCTCAAAACACCATTAAAACGGGTTCAATGATTCATTTCTTCTTCTTCTATTCTTTCTTTATCGAATGTACATTGGAGGCGATGGTGACTTTCAGATGAATTTGTTGGTATGTGCCCCATTGTTTCTCAAAATTGATGCTTTATTAACACTGTAATTTCACCATTAATCTTCTGGGTTTTGAAGTGTCATTGCTTCCATTTCTTTGAATTTTGCTCTATATATATATATATAATAAGGGGTGTTTTAGGTATAAAAATATAAACTATATAATAAAATATTATTTTCAGCATTAACCAATAAAAAAAGCAAAGAAAATTGAACTGAGAGACCAGGTAAAGTAATGGAAAGAGATGAAAGAACCAATTAGGATAACGAATAAAAATAAATGAACCAACTAATTAATTTCTCAAAAAATAAAAATTAATTAATTAATTAAATCAAATCTCAAATACTAAATAATAATTTTATTTTAAAATGCTGTTATTTGAGGCGACTTATATACTTTATCTTTCAGCTCAAAAGGGCAGAAAAAAAAAAGAAGGAAAACTAAAATCTGAGCATAGAGATCGACTTGTATATTTAAAAATAAATAAATACAAATATTATAATCCAAGTACAGGACAATTTAGAGAAAAAGCTATGGAATTAAATAGGAAAATTTTATGGAATCATTAAAAAATAATACTTCGTTTCAAAATATAGAACTCGCTGTCTCAAATGAAGATCGTTGTCATGTTTTTGGCAGCCATGCTTAACTGTCAAGTACTGAATTAAGCTCCTCACTTAGCAAATTAAGCTTAATATATCAAAAATATAAGATACAAGTACATAACACCCTTGACCAAGACTGAAGTCAGCCATAGATCAAAATTTTGGCATCCAAGCTCCAACAACAAACTTCACCAGAAAAATCTGAAACTCAATAAATTGTACAGTATTCCAGTGGTTCTGATTTGCAAGAAAATTTCACTAACTGCTGCTACTGAATTTCCATGTCTAAGAAATATGAAAACTGGAGTTAACTAATAATACTGCACCATGCAGTTTACATAGGCACTTTTTCAAAAATTTTAACTGAATCTTCTTATGATGTATACAAACAATAAAGTTTTACTTCTGCAACATCAGCCTGCTGCCATCGTAAAATGCCTAGGGATAATTGCAAGTGCATATTAAAATCCATCATAACATTAATGCATATCCGTCAAAAGGAAGAAAAAAAAAATCAATTATCATGAATCTTCAAGTCTACAATTTTTTTTTCCCATCTGGACCTTCTCTACATGTCCTATGAACCTGTCAAGGTTTATTCCCCACGGGAGCCACTGCTACCTGCAGCAGATTTCTTACCGTATTTCTGTTGAAGAAAAAGAGAGTCATTTATCATAAGCTCACACACTGTACCAAACAGGCTCTTCCAGTTATCACAGTAATTAATGTAAATTAAAAGGTGCACACATATTGCTAAAGGTGCTTGAAATTTACCTGCTTCCCAACGCTGAAAGGAATATACTTGTATTTGATCATATGTGCAATTTGGCGCCTCATTGTAAGGACAAAAAGAACAATCCAGTAACAAAGCAGTATAGGCCAAAAGACAGGAACATCAAACATGGAAAAGAAGGTCATGAAAAATGCTATGCAGAATGCCTTTGTGAAGGAGTACCTGCAAACATAACAATGGAAACAAGAAGATTATGTTCACGCATAGATATCAACAAGGATTTGCAAAAGCAGCCACATTCAGCAGGGGAAAGGGAGACAGGTATCTTAATTGACCATGCTACTAAGAGACTCAACTCCAAATATTCTTGAAAGCTAACTAAAATCTGCAGGCCTTGTTCACAGTAGAACATGAAGGATTCCATATAACTAAAAGTTACTAGTAATGAACATAATTTGGATAAACTGTTAGTGCCTGAATTCTCAAAAAGCAACTGGAGATAATTCATCAAGGTAAAATGAACAGCAGAAAATTAAATCAACATGAGCATTAAAAGGATATAAGAAATTAAAAACTGAATCCACATTAGTGAAAGGACAGTTTTGTCCTATATTTCAACTTCCAAGTTCCAACAAGCAGATGGATACAGATGATTTCAAAACACAAGCTCCTCAATATCATGCATGGTAAGCATTTATAAAATTCTTGCAATAAAAGTTAAATGGACCAAATTGTACAGCTAAATAAACAATCAAATAGAACCCATCAAAAGGTAGGCAATGTCCACCCACAGGCAAAACTGCCATGCCAGACACATATGTATGTTGTATCCATCCTGTGACTTCTATGAGATGAGCTATAATATTAGAGAAACTTCAATGTATCAACTCGACAAAGATGTAAGCACATGATTTTCCTTTTCCCTTCTTTAATTTGTAATCTATTTGTGAAGAATACCCATGACAGTTATAGCAACCAAGATAGTTCGGCCCAAAGATCAGAATATCACAACTAAATTCAAATAAACAATATTTGCCAGTTTTATTCAGTTTGGCACCTGCACAAGTTTATTCAACTAACTAAGAAACTACGTAATAAGCTGAAGAAGTCATTGAAACAATTAGATTACAGGCTTCAAGCCAAGCTCTCATTGGAAGAGATGATAATGCTTACCAGAGCAACACTAGGAACAACACAAGGAACCTTGCAAATATTCTAAGACATGCTATACTATGGCACAAACTTGTCAAAACAATTTGCACTAGTGTTGTGAACTATTCTCATTCGCTAAAATTCTTTGTGATAGGCATATAGTAAAATGAAGCAAAATCATCCCATTACTCAAAGTTGTTCAACCCACTGAAATCAAGCATAGTCTTCCATCTATGTGTAAATGCAATATGAGCATATTAGGAATACACCTAATCATAATGATATATCCTGCATAGATGCAAAATTTCAACAATATAAGCTTTGCCAACAAGGATTTGAAAGCAGAAGCTTCCATATGTACCTGTAGACAACAACTTCCAGTCATTCAAGTAGGTAATTTCCTAATAAAAAGAATCAAAATGAATTAACCTCAGGTTCTAAATTCCTTTCAGACCAAAAACAAATACCGTTCAAAGGAAATTAAAGAATATTCCCCACATGTAAATTACAGATAGATCCCAAGCCAAAAGAATGCCTAATCTTCTACACGATGATAATCTATTCACGATGATAATCTATTCGCTCATGATATGAACCTAAGTTGAAGATACGAATTTCTAACCAGGATACTATTTACTTTTCTGCAATTTATGAAGAAAATTTTAGACAATTGCAAACCAACTCCTAGACCAACTGGCTTTTCCATATGGCAGTTCGCAAGAATGACTAACAAGTTTTAATCTATTGAATAACTACATATACAAGTTTTCATTAACAGAGAATCGTTATGCATACAGTGAGGTATGCTATTTAAGGTTGGAATCTTAAACCTTGCATGTTGGTTCCCTAGAAACAGCAATGAAAAAGATCAATAGTATCTCACCACCTTCAGAAAGTTTCCAAAAGAAAAACATCTGCAGAAATCAATTCATTCACAAATTCACCACAATATATAACAAGTAATCAACTAGCAGTAGTTCCATATATCTCAAATTGCATAGTCCATTAGTTAAAAACAAAGATGGTTTTTAGATCCAACTTTCCCATTTCTCCCCATGCTAAACCCACGGCACTAATGAATTCTTTTCACCGACCAATGAGAAAGAAACAAAAAGAAAAGATGAAAGTGAAATTACAGAACTCTAATTTTATGAAGGGAACATCCTTTAAAAAAAAAATAAATAAGATTTCATACTAGAAAAAGAAACCTCATAACTTGCAACAAAATGCTGACTAACAGAATTAAAGAAATAAAATTATTTAGAAAAGAATCTCCTCATTACCAGAATTTAAACTCCGGAAGGCGGCGAATGAATGGCTTGAATTCATCAGAACCCTTAGTTGGCAATAAAGGCCCATCCGAAGAAGGTTCAAGTTCAGGATCAACCAGAGGTGACAAAAACCCAATAAGCAAATTCAATAGATATATTCCAAGCCCATAGGCAACAATGTAAAATCCCTGGACATAATAAACCCGCAAACAGTAAATAGCCACCGCAACAAGAGTCCCAATCCACCTATAGACCGTATGAGGTGTAGTCTTATCCAGATAATACTGATACATCCTCCATGCATCATGTCCCCATTGGGCTACAGGCGATGCCCCTGAGGAACCCTCACCCCCAATTCCCTCCATCAAATTTAAGTTTCAAAATCCTGCAGATTTTGTAAATAAAACCCATCAAACAAAGCTGCAAAACCCAAAATTCAAACAAGACCAAATCATACAATAAATACTCATCATATGTAGCAAAAGCCGAATCAATTGGCAACAAGCACTGAACAAAATACAAACGTATTCACATGATTTATTAACCATACATTTTAAATAGTCATTCAATTGACGCTTCAAAATCTTGAAATAAAATGTTGACTTTTCAATCACATTTAAAAACTAAAATCTAAAAAACTATGAGCTCTAGGGTATCAAAATTTACATGAACCAAAATCTACAAAACACAAGCATATCCAAAATATATATTATGTAGAAAACAAATCAAAACCCAAGATCCTTACTTACCCAGTTTTTAAGAACAACCAACAAATGCAGCAAATAAGCTTTCAAAGTAATTAACTATATTTTATCAATACAAAAGAAGATCCAAATCAATAACAAAGCTAGGGTTACAATATAAAGAATAGATCTGAAAAGAACAGACCATAAAAAAAAAAATCACAAAACCCAATACTTAAAAACTGATTGGAAACACAAATTAAACTCCAAAAAACACATCTAGATGCATGTAAATAGATTCACATAATAAAATATAATCCAAAAAAAAATCAATTGCTAATTAGTAATAAAGAAAATAGATTAAAAATAGGAAAAGAATAAGAAGAAGAATTGATGAGAGAAGAGACGCTGACCGTGAATGGACTTGACGTATTTTTAAGCTTTATTAGCTTAGGAGTGTGAGGGGAAGAGAGAGAAACCAGGTGAAAGAGATCAAATTTTGGTGGCGAAATTGAAGCAGATCTGTAAGTACCCGTTTCAGCTCTGGAGGATAGATTCGGTATTTTATGTTTTTTTTTTCGGAGAAGAAACAAAATGCGAGAGAAAGGATGAGAGAGATTTTAGAAACTTACCAACATTGACGCGGTTGAAAGGAAGGTGAGAATATTATTTGTCTGTGATAGAGCTAAGGTTAAACTAACTCAAACAAGTGGGTTTTTTTTTTTTTTTTAAAAAAAAAAGAATTTAGAAGATAGCATATGCTTTGTTCGTTCTGCTTTTAATTAGTTTTTTAAAAACCAAATAAGTCATCAAATCGGTCAAGTTATGTATTCTCGGTCCTTTCAACCATTTTACTTTATAATTCATATATTTATATATTTTTTGATATGTTTACGTGATTAACACAATATGCTTCAGTTATAACCATCTAAAGACATACATATAAGAAAAAAAATACAATTAACCAAATTTAAAGACATTTAAAAAAATGTATAATAGAAGTTATATTTTTTTTTAATAATTTTCAAAATTGGACATGTTCTATTAAGTCACTAATTTTTCTGATTTAGCTGATTCAATCCGATTTAACTGAAAATTTAGTTTTTAAAGGCAATCGGACCAGATTAACATTTGATTATCGGTTCCACAGGTTAAACCAATCCGTCTGATATGATATTTAAAAGAATGTTTTGCATGATATAAATAAGGCCAAAAGTACAATTCTCCCCTCCAACTCAGTATTGAAGTGTAATTTCACTCCCTTAATTGAAAATGGAGCAATCCCCCTGATCATTAGACCTGTTCAAAAGCCGGGCTTGGATCGGGTTAATTTGAGCTCAATTATTTTTTATTAAAATCAAACCCAGCCCAGCCTGATTAATCGGGTTTGACTAAATATCTAAGTCCAGTCCAATTGAATATGTGCTGCACAGGCCGTCCGTAATTCTTATATTTTTTTTATAAATTATAATAATGAATTAATGACACATATATATACTTAAAAGGGCTATGAATTAATGATACATATATGAAAAGGGCTATGAATTATAATAATGTAATTAATGACACATATATTAAAATTTCATAAAATGTTTCTTTATCATAGTGGTATGTAATGATTTAACTTGATAAGAGGTTACAAGTTCAATTCTCAATCTTAACATTTTATTTTTCTAATATATATATATAATTCGGGCCGGGCCGGGCATAGGCAATTTCAGTTAATCTCATGCTCATCTTAAAAAAAATGGGCTTTTCGGGTTCGGGTTCGGACCAGGTATTAAAAAAAAATCCTTGTCCAGACTCAATATTTTTATCGGGCAAGCAGCCGGACCCATTATTAAGTCTATTG
Organism: Reutealis trisperma; assembly: GCA_947687605.1. Classification (NCBI taxonomy): domain Eukaryota; kingdom Viridiplantae; phylum Streptophyta; class Magnoliopsida; order Malpighiales; family Euphorbiaceae; genus Reutealis; species Reutealis trisperma. Next base: position 578,018 of record CANTUT010000347.1, on the reverse strand, counting down.
GTCATTGTAAAAGTAACTCAATCAAGCCCAATTAAGATCATGTGAAATAAATAACCATTAAATTAACATTATGTAAGGACCACAATATAAGAAAGGTGAATCCACACTTTACCCACATTATTACCGTTTGAAGAGAATCAGTTGGGAACTTATTCAAAATTCAAAATCCCTAAATCTAGCATCGATCTTAAAAAAAGAAAATTGGAAGCTTTGTTTTACAGAGAGGCAAAGTAGTGATTATTGGAGAAGGATGATAATAGGGAATGGCTTCATCATCGTCGAACTCATCATCCATTGGATCTACGAGGCAAAATGGTAACCAAGTTGAAGCATCCATTATATACTGTAGATGTGGTCTACGAGCTCCCATATGGACTTCATGGACAGAAAAAAATCCTGGGAGAAGATTCTATGGATGCCCAAATTACAGAGTAAGAAAAAAAATATGATATTAGTTTGTTGAAGTAGATCTGCATTATTTATTTGAAATTCTTCTCTAGGTATTGAATATTGTTGCTAATAATGTGTGAATTTTTTTTATCACCATATTTTTTGATGGGGTTAAATGATAAATATGACAGGATGAGGCTATCATATGCAAGTTCTTTACTTGGATTGATAAGAAGATGACAGCAAGTTCAGTAGATGTCATTAACATTCAAAGAACAGAAATTCAGAACCTAAAAAATGAGCTTATATCATTGAGAATTAGAGAAAGAAGTGTTTTGATGAATGACACTATTACTGAATTGGCCAGTAGAGATAAAAAGCTTAACTGTAGGAGAGGAAGCAGTTGAAAGTGTGTTGGTGGCTAGATTGCAGCAGAGGGAAAATTTGCATAAGAAGTTATTGATCTTGTCTTGGTTTTGTTTTGTTATTTACATTATAGCAAAATGTCCCATGTAGAATTGTTGGTTTAAAATTTGTTATCTTAAGGTTTAATTTGTATTGACTTAGAACCTGATATGGGAATGTTATTTATATATGTTGTTTATCTAAATTCCTAATTTAATGAATTTAGTGTCAATCTATTTCTGTCTTATGTCAATAAAATCAAAAAGAAAAAATAAAAGCTAAAAAAATACATAATAACAATTGTAATAATCATATAAATGGCACTAAGCCTTTCATATCCTCAATGTTTTGAGATTTAACATCAGTTACTACAAATACATTCTTACACTTCCATTTACAGGTGTTTACCCATCTATGCACAACAAAAAATCAAAATACACCCCCTTAGTTATCAATATATTAAAGCATATGATCTTAACATTATGCATTTGAATAGGATTTCATCTACTATAATATAGATGATAAACTATTCACAAAAAATACTTTATTCCTCTAACACTAAAATATGTTTATATATACTAAATACCCAAAATAATATAAAATATTCATTCCTCAAATTCTCAATCTGCCTTTGGTAGTGCAAATGAGGAGCCTTTCTCATTAAGTTTGCCTTTCATCTTCTCACTTGTTGCCTTTAGCTGTTGTGTTGTCAAACTAGGTGAACCTTTCCGAGTTAATCCAGCAAGATTGAATGTCAGCTTCTTTGGGATTATGAGGCCATCCTTATCAACTGGTTTGAGGTAAATCTTTCTACTCCCATTTTCCGTCCCTTCATTTCTCTGTACCTTTTTCGCCTTACTTGAAGTGGTGTTTCTCTGATGTGGCATGTAGCTTATGGGTGTTAATTCAAAAGCAGCAGCAGCATCTAAATCACCTTCATCTATGATTCTCTCTGTTGGCAAAGATGGCTATGATAATTTAAAATTGTTAATTCTTTATACAACCACACATTTTATGCTTGCAACAAACAATATATATTAATATAATCAAATAAAATAAAGTCTTACGTTGTAAATGGATCTACCAGTTTTTTCATTAATCATAACACCATATCCAGTAATGGACTTCTTCCTACCCTTCTTACATTTGCCTTCAAAGTCCTTTGTTGTTGGTGTCTCTATATTTTTACCAATATTCCTTTAGCTTCTTCTTGGTGCTGAATTTTGATTAGCATCAATTCCTCTCTCTGTCTTCTTCTTTTTGGTTTTATGTGCTAAATTATTATTTATGTCCTGATTATAAGTCAACCAACTACTATATCAGTGTACTTTTTCGTTTTGATAATTGTATACATATATAATTCATTATATATACAATTTAAATTATTTATATTTATATTTGAATGTAAATGAAACCTGATTGAAATCCTCATTAGTTTAGTGAGTTTTAGAATAGTGCGCACTTGTTTGGGTTGGGAAGAGCACATCATCATTGCATTCCATCAACTTCCTTTTATATGAACCAGATGAACATTGAGGTGTTTTTTGTGTTTATATAAATATAACAACTAATATAGTGGATATAATTAAGCATATCAATTATGTAATAAACAACAAGAATATACTATTAGTTATACCTTATCAGGATTAGTTATTTGCTGAGGAGCATATGTATGTTCTAGAATCGGTATCTATTCATTATGAACCTGAGTATTCCTCAAGACTGGACAATCCTTTTTATTGTGTCTAGCTTCTTTGCATATGTTGCAATGAATTTTTGTCCCATGTCTTCCCAATTTCCCTATCTTTTTTGATCTTTTTGGTTCACTAACATCTTTGTTTCTTTTCTTCTTTGGCCTGCCTAGCATTCTAACTAAAGGAGGAGGCATAATTGCTCCATATTCACTGCATCTCCAAAACTTCTTTCCCCTTACAGGCATCATTGACATTTTATAAGTCTTCTTGTATGTTGATTTGTGATACCAATGACTTATAAACTTCTCAGGATTCTTTTTTGAATGGTACATTGCACAGATTGCATGACCATAAGGGATGCGACTCAGGTCTCATGATCTACAAGTACATACTTGCTTGTCTAAGAAGACAGTATGTACATCTTCTCCCTCAACAATCTCATAGCCTTCATTTCCATTAAAGAATAAATGACACATCCTTGCTTTTAACTTGTTTTCTTCAAACTTACTCATAGACATTGGAGAGTACTCACATATCTATTTGTCAAGCTTCTTCCTATACACAGCAATGTGTTGCATTACTTTATGTCTTATATACTCTAATAGACTGATAATTGACTTATCCCTAGCTTCCAGTACCCAAGAATTGAATGACTCTGCTATATTATTATCAACCATCTCACATTTACTTCTTGAAGAGAAATATGCCCTGCACCACTTAGTTGGTGGCCATCTAGACCAATAATTGGTCTACAACCTTTTACCCATCCCACCTTGCAAGCTTTAAAGCATACAAACATTATGTCAAAGATCCTTTTATTTTTTCTTAGTGCCTTTTTATTAAGCTCAATCTCAATACATGTACTAGGATTGCTCCTCCTTATCTTAGCAGCATAAGCTTCAAGCATCGCATATTCTTCCTTGAACTTACCATCAATTTCAGTCCTAATCACTCTCTTTACCCTTTTGCACATAGATAAGTTAACATGAATCTTAAGCTTCTGCTCACAAATCTTCTTTATGGTACTATATCTAATGTCAGGTTGTTCATAAATCCTGTCCTTGAAATATTTTGCAATGAATGACACATTTACTCTTGGATTCTTGAACACATTATTACACTTATGCTTTGGGATGTATGTCTTGATAGTCAGATCACCAGTACTTCCATCCTTGCTTGCATACAGTACAAATAGACATCCTTTTTGACATTGAGCTCTAATCTTATGTGGCTCATTTTTAATAAGTTGTAGTCCTACCCTTTTAGCCATAGCGTATTTAGTTAATGCTTCCCTTAATTGCTTGGCATCTTTGAATGTCATTCCTAATGCAAAGGTAGGATTAAAGTCTTTAGGATCCTACACAGGTTTTGTGTTTTTCCTTCTCAGTGGTATTTCCTCCTCACTGTCTGATGAGAAGCTATCATAGGTGCCATAGTCATCACTATTCACTCTCATCTTCATCTGAATGTTCCCCCTCAGCACTATATTCACATTCATCCTTATTAACCTCAAATATATGATCTCCTAAGCCCTCATCTAAATCACTAGAATCAACCACTAGCATCTTTTCCTTCCTCTTCCTTGCAATAGTATATTCTACTTTAGAATCAATTGGTTGTTCTGCATCTGATATAGGAGGACAGTTCATATGAGAGGCAACGTTATTTTTTCCTCCATTAGCTTCATCACCACTATTAATAGTCTCTACATTCCCCTCACTCAAGTTCCCCTCATTTACACTCCCATTAACATCTTCACTCTCATCTGCATCCCTACATTCACATTACCATCATCTTCATTCCCATCATTCACAAATACATCATAGTTAACATTCACATTCTCATTATCATTCTCATTATATGCAGGTCCAAGTAAGGCAAATAATTGAGTTTGAAAAATAGGTTCATCTACACCATGCTTTGAGTATATATGGACAAAAGATGCATGTTGTATACTATGCAGCATATAATGCATGCCCATGTCCCCTTCTAGAATAAAAATCAAATGCTTTTCCAAGTTCCCTCATATAAAGACTCTTGATGTTTCTGTAACCTAAATCCAATTTATAATGATCAAGAATATCCTTATAGTTTAGGAAATCAGAATTGAAGTTGTAAACCACATCAATTAATCCATCTTTATAGTAAAGCTTTGGATTAAAAGCTAAAGAACCACCATGATGGAAAAATATATCAATTAAATGAGCCATTCTGCAATTTAGTAAACAAAATCATGAATTAGTAACACATTACGTGAAAGATATTCAAAACCTAAAATAAATAATTTAAATATATGCTATTTATATGAACGTCATTTAGAGTCATAGTGTCAGTAAACCCTAAATAATGTTGTACAACTCCACTAAATGCATGTGCATTTCACATTTCAATTAAAAAAAAAAAAAGATGGATCATAATCTTTAAAAGGCATGCTTATTATGAACCTAATTTTATGATTAGGAAATAACAAACAGTAAGAAAGTGGATGATTCAGATCGACACACCTGGCTAAACAACAATCTCCTTTCCTTGATATTAATTATTGCTAGTTATATTTCAGGTGAATTAATTTCCAGCATTTGAGCAATGAAAAAGAAATCTTTGTAATTACTATGTGGTGGGATTTTCTGATAATAAAAGTAAAAGGGAAAGCAAAGCATAAAGAGCATAGATAATGGATTGAAGAGTGGGTAGTTGGTGGTTTACTGTTGCTTGATGGGATGAGGCGCCAAAATTTCCTGCTGTCTATCTCGTATCTATTACTATCAAAGAAGATCCACAGAAGATTGTACTATCATGGCAAATAGAAGTATCTTTCTCAATTTCACTGACACCTTCATTATGGGCCGTTATCAATTGGGTCTGATTGAGTTGCTTTTACAATGATTAGGGGGAGATTGCTCCATTTTCAATGAAGGGAGTGAAATTGCACTTTAATACTAAGTTGGAGGGAGGAATTGCACTTTTGACCTATAAATAAATATATACTTGGTAATTTTATTAGTTACTCCTTCCGTATAAAAAAAATAGACAATATTTCTTTTTTTGTCTGTTTGAAATTATAGTCCAATTTTCTTTTTTAAATATTAATTAAAAATTAATGGTCAAAAATATCCTTCATTTATTAACATAAATATCGTAACTTACAATAAAAACTTTACTTTATTTGAGATTGTAAATTACTATACAATAATTTTTTTGAATTCCAATGCATTATTTGTTGAATACTACTTATATTTGAGTTTGTTTCACTAAATTAAATTATTAATGCATTATTAAAAAGTTTAATAAGAGTATTTAGTAAATAATGTTTAAATTTAATGTTATTAATGGAAAAAACTATTTTTCTTAATCTAGTGCAAAATGAAATTTGCCTAACAATTTTTCTTAATCTGTTGCAAAATGAAATTTGCCTATCTTTTCCTGACAAATTGAGTATTATTTATTTGTTTAATAATAACAATTTTTTAGGAAGTCTTTTTTTTAACATTAAAATTATATATTACTTTTTTTTTCTTTGCCAAAAAAAGTATACATATACATTAATTTTTATATATTGTACTAAGTTTATTTTCATGATCTAGTTAAGACAGACTATTCACACCATCTTCATAATCCAGTCAAAATTGATTATCCACACTAAGGTTATTTTTAATTTATGAAATAGTTAAAAAATAGAATAATTATTTCATATGAAATAGTTATTCTAAACTTTGATTTAAATTTAAGATAAATAATTTTAATTTCATAAAAATAACAATTTCACAATTTTTATGAAATATATATTTCACAAAAAATTAAAAAATTGGTATTTTTTAAAATATGGAATAGAATATTTCCATTTTTATTCTTAAAAAATATTTGCAAGTTCAAACTTATCATTATTGCCCTTTTTTTTTATTTTCAGATTTTTATTTTCATTTTTTATTGTTTAAATTTTAAGCTATATAAAAATTTTATTTATTATGTGTTTAAATTATTTCTTTAATAAAATTTGAAAAAATTATATTTAATTTTAATATCAATAGTGAAATTAATTTATAAGAATATTATGATCATTTATATAGAATAAAACAATTATTATATATTATGAACCAAATTATAAAATTGAAATAATTATTTTATGTTTATCCTTTTCTATTCTTAAATAATAATTATTATATTTTTTATATATTTTATTACGCGAATCCAATGTAATCTAAAAATAAGAATTTTATGATTTGACCCAATGCTAACCATTGAAGTTCTAAGAAATTATTTGAGGTTTTTTTTAGAGAGTCATTTTTAGTACTCAGTCACTTTCACAACGATAAAAACAACGTTCATTCCTAACTGAAGTAGTAATGAACTAATTAGCCACTAAATAGGACAATTCTTGGGCTTTGTTGCCCGTATCATACTAGCATATGAGTTTCGTTTGCGAGAGTTACTTCATGAGTTCTTGTTGCAGTTTTGGCCCATTGATCTATGGGCACCCTATCTCTTTAAAAGCAATTTACCTTTTTAATACATTTTAAAATAATAATACTAAATTTAAATGAATTTGAAAATTATTTCTAGTTTGAAATGGTTTTTATAAAAAAGTCAAAAAGTAAAATAATTTATTAAAATTTTTGGCAAAAAAAGGCATTTTTCACTAAAATTTTTACCAGGAATTGTATTTTTTATGGTAAAAAGTGGCGAAATTGAAAAAATATTCAAAAAAATAATTTTTATTAAAAAATGGAAGATTTGGTGCATTTCACCATTTTTTTATGGATTTATATTTAATAATTAAGAAAAAGTATAAAAAGCTACGTTAATAAAGAAAAACTATTATTTAATCCCTAAAATTTAATCTAAGTAATTAAGTGATTCCTGCATTATGGAAAACTAATGGTTTAATATCTCATATTTGATTTCGTCATATTAGATAGTTATTCTATCCAAATTTTCAATATAAAACTATTAGTCCACTAGAAAAATAATTTTTTATTTGCAGAAAGCAAATTATTTGATGGTGAAAAGCAATAATTTATGCAAAATATTTGCAAAAATATGCATAAAAATGCACTGCTAGCAATATCAAAAAATGTGTAAAATAAAAGTAATAAAAGACCAATATGAATATAAAAACGTTATTTATTATTTATCAGTAGTCAAATGCTTTTCCCATTTTTTATTCTCTCCGAATTTTTCTTCATATGCTATATCTTTTGTGTTTAAATCCCAAAGCCTATTAGCTATTACTTTTGCTTGAGTTTTTAATTTAATTTTTGTTATTTAAAAAAAAATTATTTTTCTATTTAGAATTGTTAAAAAAAAAAAGAAATATTTTCAATTGTTACTTTTAGTGGATTTGATAGGTAGATTAGATATTTATGGAGATGCCGACGATAATTGTTTTTATGACTATGATAGTGGCACTGCTAGACACTACAGTTACTTGCAAATTACTTGATGGTAACTTGTAAAAATATAGTCAGACTGTATTTTACTATTTCATGATAATATTTTTATGTGGATATAATTTGATGGCCATTTACAAATTTACATGATGGCAAACTACTCTAAATTTTTTCAATGAATTTTTTATATAATTTGAAAAATTCTTGTTTATTAAAAAATTAATGTTATATTAATCTAACGGTTTTGTATTGCAAAATTTTGGACAGAAGAACAACTTAATATCACGATATCAAATATAAGGGATTAAACCATTAGTTTCTCATAATACATGCACTACTCAATTACTTAGGTTAAATAATAGTTTACCCTTACTAAAATAAATTTTATATTATTTTTTTTAATTGTTAATGACCAATCCATTAAAAAAAAATGGCGGAATGTACTAAATCTATCATTTTTTTTAATGGAAATTGTTTCTTATGAACATTTTCTTAATTTCATAAAAAATTTTAGTGAAAAATGTCTTTTCTGTAAAAAATTTTAGTTAATTATTTTACTTTTTAACTTTTTGAAAAAAATACTCTAAATTAGGAATAATTTTTGTTATAAATAAAATGGAGAAGAACATGAACAAAGAATATAGAGAAGATAATAGTTTTTCTAGTTATTCCATTCAATAGTATTAAGCCCTTTATATAGAGTACAGAAGAGAAAGAAATAGAAAGCTTTTCCAATCAGGAAAATACAAGAAATAGGAAGTTTTTCCAATAAGAAAAACACAATCAATATTAATATGGAAACTAGAATATTCATGTATATGGAAAGACATCAATCAAATCTTATAATATATCATAACACTCCCTTTTGATATCTTTTACAAAGAATATGTCTCGTTAAAACCTTACTAAGGAAAAACCCTGTGGGAAAAAAATCTTAGTAAAGGAAAAAAAGTACATTATTCTTGTAGGGATTTGCGCCATAACACTGCCTCGTTAAAAACCTTACTAAGAAAACCCAATGGGACAAAACATAGGCTAAGGAAAAAAGAGTACAGTGCATTAAAATCTCCCCCTCATGAAAATATGATTTCTATCAAATATTTCTTAGCTGACGCATGCTAATTTTGTTGACTAACTTTTCAAATGTGATTGTAAGGAGTGCCTTTGTAAACAAATCTGCCAAACTGTCAAATCGTATACTTAATGATATTTAAGTAATATCCACATATAATAATTTATTTGTAGTACTCCCTTAGGATATTACTTGCGCTATGAATATAACTCGTTAAAAACCTTATTAGAAAACCCAGTGGGAAAAAACATATCTAAGGAAAAGAGTATATTTCATGCGCTATTTTTTCATTGCACAGATTGCCTCGTTAAAACTTTTGTCCAAGAAAACCCTGTGGGATAAAAACTTGACTAAGGAAAAAGAGTACAATCATATACTAATTCGCTCCCCCTGATGATGACAGATTTTAACACGGCGTATACTAATTGATGAAACGATGCCGTTTAAATACCACATTAGGTAAAAACTTAATACATAAGTCTGTTAAATTGTCACTCAAGCGAATTTGGTGGATATCTCTTCTGGAGCTTATATATATATAAGAATTTGGGTAAAGTTTATGTCTACTTCGTTACCCTTAATATAACCACCTTTAATTTGTGCAATTCAAATTGCATTATTCTCAAAATACAATGAGAGTATCTTTTAGTGAGGTACTTCAGGACCATAAAAATCTTTATAAAATTGCAGTACCAATATAAGTGAATACATAGCCAGTCTAAAATCTACCATCATAAAAACTAAGCAAATAACCAATATTTGCATATAGACCAATTTCAAATATGAATTATAATATTAATAGTATATTGAAGATAACTTTTTACACCACTCTAATATCTCTTTGTTGGTGCAAAGCTATATCTAGCTAGGAATTTTTTTCTTACAAATGCAATATCAGGCCTGATGCAATTTGCAAGACACAAGAGTGCCATATAGCACTTATATATGGTACTTCAAGACCAAACAACTCTTTATTATCTTTTTTAGGTCTAAAATGGTCTCTCTTCACTTCTAGTGAGCGGACCACCTATTAGTGTGATTGAGAGAGAAGATTTATCCATGCAAAAATTGCTTAAATATCTTTTCCACATAAGCATACTGGTGTATTTAAATATCTTTTCCACATAAGCATACTGGTGTATTAGGACTCCTTAATAATCGGTATGCAGGCCGATACAAAATTTCATTTCCTTTAAATTTTTCATTTCAAACTCACTTTTCAAACAGGTACATATTTATTTAAGTTCATTAGGAGTCACATTGATATTTAAATCAACTTATACTGCAATAATAACATATACCATTCTATGGTCTTTTATGAATAGAAATGGACATAGTGTATTATTCACATATCTTTCTTTCAATAAGAATTTACTCAAAATAATCATACCACATATCCATATTGCTTTAATCCATCCGTAGATTTTTGCAATTTGATGAAATATATGTCATATGTTTAATGTGTATTCATTTATAATATACTTAGTCCTTCTGGGACTCTTATTACTTTCATAAGGCGTACAATAAGCCTTTCATTAACTGCCATATTAATTAAGTATCGGAACATGATCATTTCCATAATAAGAGAATTATTTTTCTCATAATCAATGATAGAACGAGTCTAGCTCTACTTTAATTGCCTCATTCCATGATGATCAATCATGTTTATGCTAATATTCAGTTATACTTATAGATTATGGATCCATATTTTCTCTTGTCACAGCAAAAGCTACTGTTGAGGCAAATTCATCGTCAACGATAATTAAATTTCTATCAACCCTTTCTTATATCACAAAATAATTGAGACTCATAGTTTTCATTTATATGATCATCAACTCCATAAGCCACATCTGGAGGATCTAATTATTCCGTTGTCTCAGTCTGTGTCTCATAATTGGCTATAACTTTTTTGACTGAGATCTTTCTCTTCAGGAGGTTTCTCTTCAGGAGATTTTATGAGTGGCGCTGCTTTTCTTTTCCGCGGATTTTTGTCTTTAGTTCCAATTTACTATCCACGCTTCTGGCGTGTAGTGAGATTGATTGATTTTCTATTTGCAATTGGAATCACAACCTTTGCTAGGGTATTAGCAGCTGTAATATGAGACTTTGTCACTCTTTTAGCATCTATAAATGCATTTGGCAGTTAAGTTGCAATTTGTTGCAACTGTATTATTTTGTGAACTTCTGGTTCACTCTAACTTGTATATGGACCAAAATTATTTAAAGGGTTTTTCTTCTAATAAATTTCTCGACATTCTTTAGCACTGCAGGTGCTTTTCCTCCTCCTAATGTCGAAAAATATGCCTCATCAAAATTCATAGTCTTTTTTATGGACCCATTATCACACATTGAGATAGATTTAATATATTCATGGCACAGAAAAAATTTATGACTCATGTCTTTATACAAGTTTCAAGGGAGAGTATATATGATGTACATAATGGCATTCATGTCAAACTTTCAAGGTTTAATTATTGAACTATAAGTTCAATGCTTGAACTGCAGGTTCAACGCAATATATTGTGCATGTATACTAGGGATAAAACAGTAATTAAATAACTCATTATAATACACAACTTATAAAATCCTTGCAAATTACTCCTTCAAGGAGTTTACATAAAATTATCAATATTAAATTGAGTTGTGTCCTCTATATGGGCGATTCCTCTTTCAGAATCTCATGATTTACCAAATAATTTATAGTATTCACTTCAGGGAATACAGTTGTACTAGTGGGCATTATTTGATGATTTCTCGTTAGCAATTATTCTTTCAGAATTCTCATTATCTACCAAATGATTTATAGTATTCACTTCAGGGAATACAGTTGTACTAGTGGGCATTGTTTGATGATTTTTTATTAACAGTTATTCTTTGCAACTACTAAAAAATAATATTTGTAAATTTTCACTTTTTATATTGCTACTACAGGAGCACGTAATTTTATTACCGCATAATTTCAGCTGTGAAGTAATTTTAAACATGGTTGAATTATATTCTCAAATAGACTTCAAGTCTTGTAGGTGTAAATTTAACCAATCATATTGAGTTTATAGTAGTACTATATATTTCAAGTGATTATATTTATTTTTAAAACTCTTTTAGAAAATATAAAAATCATTAATAGTAAGATATTCAACCTTTAAATCCTTACTTAAATGAGGTTTAAGTAGATAATAACTTTTGCTTTTGCTAGCATCTAAATGCATTTCATTATCAACAACGCACGTCAAAAATTATTTTCATTGAATTCAAGAGCATATAAAAATTATCAACCAAACTTTAATTCACTATACTTCACTTTATTTAAATAACTTAATTTGCATATATTTAAAATATATCCAAATAGACCAATCAGAAAATAAATTAATATTAATTTTAACAAACATTAAATTCATAATTTATCATACCAAGAAAAGCTAAGCACTAATTATGCTTCTTTATACCAACATAAATCCAACAATGTATGCAATCCGAAAATAAATTCATCAATTCACAAATTAAAAAAACCATGTTACTTATATAATTTATATTAATCTCATCTCACATTTAAATCTCTAATTGTTTTCACATCTAATACATATTAACATAAGTAAATTCAAAACATATATAACACACACAACTTTCTTGTAGGCTATTCAACTAACAAATATGTATATATATGTATGAGACATGTATTGTCCATAAAATAAATTTTGAGTTGAGATGTTAAGACCGAAAGATATGTAATAATATATACACTAGTAGGATCAATCTCAATTTAATGAATCAAGTAAACCTATTAATATGAACGCAAGATCACCATTTTCCTATAAAGCAAGTTAATCAATCAATAAATAAATAATTTAGGGTCGGATTTTATGCAAAAAAAAAAAAAATTATAAGCCATGACTTTAAAACTATGCATAAAATGTGTTGTTATAATTGATAACCAACTAAAAGTTGCAATTTGGTTGGTAAATCAAATAGGCCATACCCATCATTCCAATACATATAAACAACAATGAAGCACCCAAAACAGAAAAATCAAAGCAAAAAGGTTTACCTTAATATTATGGTGATGCGCAGGTATTTTATTGATATCCAATTTATTCAATGCATGTAGTTTAAATCAAATTTATTAGTTATTCAGGGACATAAAATATCAATTTTTCAAGGATGTCTATTTTATTTATTTAATTACTCGAAGGAGTGATACTAGTATAAATAATTCTTACTCATGATGTCGAGGCCCATCAATTAACATTGTCTAATATAAAATCATAATAAAATCAGTCTTTTAAAGACTTGTAGACAATGCATTTAATTTTTCAGGAACATTTAATGATTCTTTAATGAATTTGTTTACTTTAATTAGTTTTTCAGGAACTATATAAAATATTAATTCTTCAGGAACTGTAGAGAATATCAGTTTTTCAAAAACTGTAGAGAATATCAATTCTTCAAGAACTATAGAGAATACCAGTTTTTCAGGAACTGTAATTATTATTAGTTATTCAGGAACTCATAGCTTAGTTATTTATTTAATTAGTTCTTCAGGAATTATAAATAATACTAGTTCTTCAGGAACTAGAATTTAAAATATAATACTAATTCTTTAGAAACTCATAACTTAGTTATTTATTTAATTAGTTCTTTAGGAACTATAAATAATACTAGTTCTTCAGGAACTAGTATTTAAAATATAATATTAGTTTTTCAGGAACTAGAATTTAATTGATTAATCATTAAATAGTATATCAAATCTTTATAAATCTAAAAAAAAAACGATTTGAAATAAATGATTGTAAAAGAGAAGAAAAAAAAATGATTTTTTCAAATTAATTAGCCCAATATGTTCAAACGATTTTTTAAAAAAAAAAAACGATTTAGTTTTTTTTTTTCTTAAAAAAAAATTTGATACATAAATATTAATAATAATAGTAATTAATTAGATAAAAATTGTTTACCATAAATCTTGAATTTTATTTTTTCAAATTTTTCGCCTTAGCTGGGTTGTAGCAAATCACAAGCTATCCAAAATTATGAACAATATTGGAGAACAATTCGTGCTGAAAACGTGTTATAAATAAAATGGAGAAGAACATAAACAAAGAATATAGAAAAGAAAATAGTTTTTCTAGTTGTTCCATTCAATAGTATTAAGCCCTTTATATAGAGTACAGAAGATAAAGAAATAGGAAGTTTTTTCAATCAGGAAAATACAAGAAATATGAAGTTTTTCCAATAAGGAAAATACAATCAATACTAATATGGAAACTAAAATATTCATGTATATGAAAAAATATCAATTAAATCTTATAATATATCATAACAATTTTTAAATTTATCTAAATTTAGAATTATTATTTTAAAATACATTAAAAAGGTAAATTGTACTCTTTTGAAAGTGTCCATTTACATTTTAGGAAATAATAAATTTTGCAATACGTGAACTTACATAAATTTTTCGATATCTAAACATGGACTGTGGCTTCGGGCTCGCAGAGAAAGCCAATTTAATATTTAGTATTAAATTAAAACCTGCTTTTTAAAATTGCATTTTGAATTTTTTTTATTAAAAAATATTTTTTTAACATCAAAAATAGGAAATTTAATATCAATAAAATTTGAATGATGACGTTTACTTCTAAAATATTCTCACCCTAATATAAAAAACAATTGTTTTTTATAAAACTATAGTATGAAAAAAATTAGAAATTTCTCCAAAAACATGATTTCTTAATATCTATTTAATTCAAAAATAATTTACTAAAAAAAATTTTAAATTCAATATCAAACACACAATTATCTTGATCGACACAAAAATTAACTCAGAGATGTCTGACCAACTAAATAAGAAAAATATGTGAAATTTCAGTTTGACAAAAAAGAAAAATATATTTGTGAAATTCTTTTTTTTTTTTAATTAATCTCTAAATGAGTCAAATATATTAGAGTGGTGATATTTAAGGCTATTAGAAAATTAATTAGTAGTAATTTGCATCAAGGCGTGTATATACATACCACTTTTTTAAAGATAATATTCACTCTCCCTCAATGCAACAGAGAAAATATGAAAATGTATTAAGATACAATGAAGCATAATTGCATTATTGCACTTAGTGAAATTAGCCTAAAATAAAAAGATATTTTATAAAATTGTCTTTTCTTAAAATTAGTTTTTGCAGTAAACTAAAATATGTATTTATAGATGAATATGATCATTATATCTGTTGGTAATAGATGTGTCTATTGATGGCAACTATTCCAAACCACTATGTCTATTTGCAATAGATACGTCTGTTAAGGGTAAATTCCCAAACCATTGTGACTATTTGTATAAGACATTTCTATTAATGATTTGCTTATATAAGACAATTGTTAACTACCATTTTGAAAATGTAAAACAATTTTCCGCCATTTTCAAAATATAGTCATAAATAATGGTATCTTGTGATTTGAATACTTACAAGTTTTGAACCAATAATTCTTATTGATTTAATATACCATAAATATTCACAAATAGGTTTTGTGTTTGTATCCCTTTGTGAGTGTTTGAAGCCAAGCCTTTGAGCCCTTAAAGTGGTCATACTTTCAACTCATATTAGTAGATCTATTTAAAAATACCCCCGCAATTATAGTATTTCGACAATCAGCCAATAAATCTATTAAGAGGTTGAACTCACCTTTTTCCTTACTAATGCATATACCAAGAACTATTTCGTCTTCAAATGTATTATAAATATTAATATAGTGATTGACTCTTTGAACTCGAGACTTAGTGTGATACCTAGCATCTAGTGGACTTTTCATCATTAATGATTTGACATTATGGGCTTAAGACCCATCCTGTTGATGTTTTGTTTATCACATCTCTTGGCAATGCCTTTGGTAGCGGATCAGCCAAATTTTGACTTGAACATACAAAATTAATTATAGTTACACCACTTGAGATTATAGTTATGTCTAAATTCAAGATGTCTCAACTTTCCATTATATACATTATTATATGCTCCTGATACTGTTGCTTCACTATAATAATGAATTGAAATTGGTGCAATTGGTTTAGGCCATAATGAGACTTCAAATAACAAATCACAAAGTAATTCTGCTTCTCTATTAGCCAAAGTTAACTTCTCTATTAGCCAAAGTTAACGCTACAAATTCAATAGTCATAATGGAGTCTATTATACATGGTTGTTTATTAGAAACCCAAGTTATTGCACCACCTTCAAGCATACATATCCAACCACTAATTCTTGCATGATCCTCGTGACTAGTAATCCAATTTGTATTTGAATATCCTTCTAACAACGAAGGATAACCATTATAAATTTATGCCATAACTCCTGGTTTTCTTTAGGTACTTTAATACTTTTCTAATAGCATGCCAAGGCAAATCACTTGGATTGCTTGTGTACCTACTTAATTTTCCAATTGCATAAGCTATGTCAGGCCTTGTATACGTCATAGTGTATATTACCTATCACTTTGGAATACTCTAATTGTGATATTGGTTTCCTCATATTCTTAGTCAACTTAATGTTGGGATCAAATGGAGTTAAGGTAATAAAACAATCAGCATGATTGAACTTCTCGAGAATTTTCTCAATATATGAGATTAACTAAGCATTATGCTATTTTTGTCTCTAAATATTCTAATTTCATGTCTTTCATGGCTAAACTACTTTATAAAAAGCTTTTGATATCCTCAACTTGTTTTAAGTTAGTACCATAGATCAACACGTCATTTATAAACATATTATGAAACCTTTATCACCATCAAACTTGTTATACACACATTTATCATATTGATTAATTTTGAAACCTTTGTCAAGAATTATTTGATTAATTTTTACACTATTGTTTAGGTGTCTGTTTTAGACTATATAATGACTTAAAAAGTTTATACGCCTTTTTTTTCTTATCATGGAACAACAAACACCTTGAGTTGCTACATATATAAACCTCTTCTTTTAATTCTTGATTTAAGAATGTATTTTTCATGACCATTTGATAAATGACAATTTTATGAATGGAAACTAACGCAATTAGCACTCTAATTGCCATAGGGGAATATTATCGAAATAATTGATACCTTACTTTTGTGTAAAGCTTTTTGCTACTAACCGAGTTTTAAATTTATCAATAATTCTATCAACTTTCATTTTCTTTTTGAAAATCCACTTCCATCCAATAGGTTTGGAACTTGGAGGGAGGTCAACCAATTTCAATATTGTATTCCTATAATTGAGTCCATCCCATCATGAATTACTTGTCTCCAAAAAGCAACATCTTGTGATTTCATGGCTTCCTCAAATGTTTGAGGATTAATTTTCAAATTATAACAATATAAAATTTGATTGCTAACTTCCTTTCTTACTCCTTTCGTAAGGAGCATGAAGAAATCAGGACCAAAATCTTTTGGCATTTCTTATTCTTTTACTTTGTTGAAATTCAATAGCTTCTTCTTTTTCCTCTTCATGATTGTCTAAAACTTCATTATTTTTGTTTAAATTTATGTTTTCTTTTTTTGGAATTTTATCCTTAACTTAAGGAATTGACTTGAAAGAAACTTACGTAATGAAATACGACACTCAATGATTGTATTGACTGACATTAAATCATTAGTTTCTACAACCATGAACCTATATGCCTTATTGCCGTATGTATATCCCAAGAATACACATTCAACTCCTCTTTTACCTAATTTCTTTTTCTTGGGTTTTGGAATTTTGATTATGGCTCGACATCCTCAAACTCTTAAATAATTCGAGTTTGGTTTTCTTTTATTTTAGAACCCATATGGAGTTATTTTGCTCAATTTAGGATGTGACATGCTCTAAGCAAAGCCCACCCCAAAAATCTTAGATTAAATTGGATTTAGACATTATGGCATTTATATTTCAGTTAGCACTAGACTTTTTCATTTAGCTATACCATTTTGTTGTGGTGTATATGATGTAATAATTTCATGAACTATGCTTGTAGACTCAAAATATGTAGGGTTATAATATTCTCCTCCCCTATCAAAACTTAGGCATTTTATAAATATCTCACAATACAATTTAACCTCACTTTTGTAACTTTTGAACTTGTCCATAACTTCATCTTTAGAATGTAATAAATAAACATATCAAAATCCACTATAATCATTAATAAATATAATAATATATTTCTTTCCACCTAAAGTAGGTGTATTATGCAAGTCACTTACATCATGTGCATTAAGTGCAATAAATTTGTTATCCTTTCAATCTTTGGAAATGAGTTTTTGGCTATCTTTTTTAACACATATGTAGCCCATTTTTAATGATTTTTATCAACAGATGAAATTAAGTCAATATTAACCATATCTCTAATTCTTTTAAAATTCATATGTACTAATGTATCATGTCATAAGTGAGAAAATTCAATAATATAAGCAGAAATACTACTAGCATTATTATTATTAATTATAACATTTAGTTTAAACATGCCATTGCAAAGATATCCCTTCCCCACAAATGTGCCTCCTTTTGACAATACAAATTTATCTAACTCAAATATAAACTTATATAAAATGCTACTTGAAACTAAGTTCTTTCTAATTTTTAGTACATAAAACACATTTGTTAGAGTTAACACCCTGCCGAAAGTGAACTCAAGTTCCACATTTCCTATTTCCAAAACTAGGACTGTAGCAGCATTTTCCATGTACAACATAATTTCATCTACAACTTGTTCCATGATTTTGAAAAACATCTTGCCCTTGCACACATGACTAGTACATTGCACCTAAATCAATCCACCAAGCTATATCATCTTTAAGCATGTTATTGCAATTAATTTTTCATTTGTAGTGCTAGAAGAGGATTCCTTTGTTGCTTCCCCTTCCCCTTTTCTTTTTGAAGCAAAGACAATCAGTCTAGGAATGGCCCTCCTTACCACAAAAAAAAAAAAAAAAAGTCCTTTTTCTTATTTTTGTTATTGAATTGTTGGGCATTTGGACTGGAATAACTTCTTATTTAAGTAATTACTTCTTTGTCCCTATTCAATCATAAGGACTTTAGAGGTTTGAGCATATTGCCTTCTTGCATTCATAATTACTTGAGAAACTCTTCTTTAACACAAATAAAATTTGTAAGTTGATCAAGAAAAATATCTTCCTTTTTGTGTTTTAAGTTTCTCTTGAAATCTTTTTATGAAGGAGGCAATTTGTCAATGATATAAGACACAACAGTATATTCATCCATATGCATTTTATGTTAAGAGAAATTTTTAAAATTCTGTTAATCTCATGAATTTATTTCATTATTTGCCTAAAATCATTAATTTTATAATTATTAAGTCTAGAGATAATAAATTTCTTATTTGTTGCATCCTCTTGCATGTATTACTCTCGAGTTTTTCCCAAAATTCTTTTGCAATAGGCACTTTGTGATTAATATCAAAAAGCGCGTCTGTCAGTGCATTCAGAATATGACTTCTACAAATCTCATTATCAGTGTCTCATTGCTGCCTCTTTCTAGTTTTTGCAAATGTCTCATTTTCTTTCTCTTCAGGTTTTAGTATGATCTATACATAAAACAACTTGTAAAGACACCAACTGGTAATGTACCCTTTTCTGCCATCTTACAAAATTTCCACCATCAAAATGGTTTAACTTAATAAATTTTTTTGCTTGTTCTTTGATTATGGCCATGGTTGTATATCATAGAAAACAATATTATCTTTAGATTGTTAGAAAATTAATTAGTAATAATTTGCCCAAGCTGTGAGAGCCCACATAATTGGGAGATCTTCATAATTGGCCTTGGTGAATGACATACTCATGGGCTTAACATCATATTACAACTCAAAACCTTAAAATATTAGATTTATGCATCCTTTCTACTTATATGTACCTCCTTAATCTCATCTCTTCTAATGTAGAATTTCACACACTTGAAATCTTAACACTGTGAATACAAAATGTCATTTTTCAAAAGACAATACTCACTATCTGTTAATGTAAAAGAGAAAATATGAAAAGTCTTTAGGATACAATGAAACCTAATTGTATTATTGCATTTAGTAAAATTAACCTAGATAAAATGGTCTTTTCTAAATTTGCCTTTTTTTTAGAATTAGTTTTTGCAGTAAATCAAGACTAAGTATTTATAGCTGCATATGACCATTGGGTCTATTTATAATAGAGATGTATATCAAAGGCAACTTTCCAAATCATTGTGACTGTTTGTATAAGATATGTCTATTTATGATAACTTTACAAATCATTATGATTGTTTATATAAGGTACCTGTTAACTACCATTTTAAAAATATATAACAAAAGCAATCAATTTTTAAAAATTTAGAATTGATATATTTATTTGTTTTTATCATTGAATTCAAGGATTATAACTGCTACAATTTCCTTGTTCAAACTATATTTTATTTAGAGAAATATTTGATTGCTAAAGATTTTATTATCCTTAGGAAATCATCAAACACATGAATATATTATATATTCATTAGAATTCAAAGACAAAATCATCACTTTGCAACATACATGCACTTAAAAATATACTCTATAAGTTGGATCATAATGTCTATCATTATAAACCTTTTAAAATCATAAACCATTACAAAATCAGACAAGTAAATATAATAGTTTATATGTAAAAGAGAATTCCATTAGACTAATTTAAATTATTTATAAAAAATTTGTGTTTATCCCATTCTCTTTAAAATTAAACCTTTAGTTTAAGTTTAACATTCAATGATGTTAAGCTAAGGAATAAAGGCTCTAATTAAGTCTAAAATTAATTTTGTGTCTCAAATTGAGACATGATTTTTTTTTAAGTTTGGGTGCATTAAGTCTAATTTTTATTAAAATAATTAAAATAATAATTAAAAAGATTAAAATAATATTTTTTATTATTTCATTCTAAAATTATTTATTTATTGTTTTAAAACTAATTAAAATTTAAAAAGTTAAATATCTAAAAACTAAAAAAAGCAAAAGAAAAATCCAGAAGTATTCGTGGCTCCACCTCCTTTATACACCATGGTTTATGACTGATTTGTTGAATCAATCAAATTCGATAATCCATCCAAAAAAAAAACCTAGAATACTGAGCCAATCTTCTATATCAAAAGACATATATATTCTTCCTTGAGTTTACATCGAATTTGCATATCAGAGACTTACTCTTCTTTGAGTTTCCATTGAACTTGGGATCCACCAATGAGTCTAATCCAAGTTAGTTCATTTCTAGTTTAGAAAGATGAAAGTAAGAGTTTAAAAGATTTATGGGTTTGTGTTATTTTGGATTCCAGAAGTTAGAATTTTATCAAATTTGGCGACTGATACATTGATTTCTTGTTTTTTTGGGTTTCAATAAATTTTTTTTTTCATTTTCCCTTTTTATTTCAATTTTTTTTTTTTAAAATAGAAAATGAATATTTTATTACTTAAAATTATAAAAAGCTAATTTTCTATTCTTTTTAGCTCTCAACAGGACCAAAAAAAAAACAAAAATTAGCTCCCAATTTGAAACACAATTGATTTTAAGTTTAATGTTACTTTCTTAAAAAATATAAAGGTTAAATTCAACCTTTAGTCTTTAACTAAGTGCTGGATAAAAGAGTCACCCCAACAAAGAGGTTCATTTTAGTATACAACAAAGATACAAAATCCAAATTGCCTTTTGCATTTTAGTAAAATGATCAATTTAATTCTCATACATTAATTTTCTCTAATTCTATTCCTTAACTTTAATTTTTAGTTAGAATTAATCATATAGCATTAATAGTTTATTTATTCTTAGGATTTTTTTTCTCTCTTTTTTGAGAGCCTGTTTTGATGATCTTTATTTGCCTACCTTCGTGTTATCGTGATTATGGAGGCACAACTTACAAGTTTGTCTATTGCTGATGGTGAAGAGGAGGAGTTGGATTGTAAAAAAGGGTTACACACTGCCCCATTAAAGAATTTGGACTATTGATTAGTTGGACGTTTCCTCACTAATAAAGTTGTGAATTTTCTACAATGAAACATCAAATGGCTAGCCTGTGGAGCCCTGGAAAGGGTATTACGATAACTACTATTAATCCTAATCTGTTTCATTTTCAGTTTTATCATGCTTTGGATATGAATTGAATCTTAGAATTGCGGACCTGGATGTTTGATGGATATTTACTAATTTTAAGTCAGTTAAAGAAGGGAGATGTCTCATAAAGTGTCCCTCTACATTTTTCCACTTTGTGGGTTTAGGTCTATGACCTTCCAGTTGGTTTTATGGCTGAATCTGTAGGCAAACAATTAGGGAATTTTATAGGGGTTTTTTTTTTCGAGTACAATATGATTAATGGCTCGGGAGGTTGTCAGAATTATATGCATATCAAAGTTACTCTTGATGTGAGGGTTCCATTGAAGTGTAGGAAGAAAATAAAATGGCAGGGAAGGGAGGCAATTGTGGTTACTTTTAAATATGAAAAAATTTCTAGTGTTTTGTTTTTTGTATGATTTGATTAGCCACTCGGATAGATTTTGTGCAAGGATTTTTGAGCTGTTTGAGGATGCAGAGCATTGACAAGCTTGGTTGCGAGCTCTGGTCCGGTGAATGGGTGGTGCTACAGGTGGTGAATGCCGGTTGCATGAAGGAGGAGATAAGTTTGAGTTTCACTTTGGTTCAAATTCTCCAGTTAGTGGAATTGTTAAGGTCAAGAGCAAGGATAAAGAAGCAGGGAGTGATAAGGTTGTTATAAAATCAAATAAGAGTTCTACGTTGCATGGCGCTATTGATGCAAGTGGCTCAGGTAAGGCTAATATGGGCTCTTCTAATATAGATTCTTTAATGGATGAGGATATGGGCTTGGGCTCTAAGGAAGAGGATTTAGAATTACATGAAGACCATAAGAAAAGGCGGGCTATTGAAATGCAAAGAGTTAAAGCATTTTCACATACTTTAGCAATGGTGGGTGTGGATACTTCTTTTGTTGTAAATTCAACTCCTGAATTAGTGGGACCTAAGTTTCAAACCTGTCAAGAGCCATGAATTGCATAAGCTAGAACTGCCAGGGCATTGGCAATCCTCTAACAGTTTTTGCTCTCGGCGAGTTAATTAAGTCTCGTAAGCCACAACTAGTGTTTTTTTTATGGAAACTCTTATTTATGGAGCTTGGATTGAAGAGCTTCAAGTTCGTTTTGATTTTGAAGGTTGCTATTTTGTTGATCAATTGGTAGAAGAGGGGATCTTGCTCTCTTTTGGAAAAAGGATGATATGTGTTCTTTCCTTAATTACTCTATGAACCATATAAATGTAGAGGTTAGAGATGGTGGTGTTACTTGACATTTTACTGGTTTTTATGGCTTTCTTGAGCATTATTGAAGGAGGGAGTCATGAGATTTATTGTGTAGTTTGAGTGCTCGTTCATCACTACCTTGGTGTTGCATAGGGGATTTTAATGATCTGCTCTATAATTCGGATAAAAGGGTGTGGTGTATCATCTTGGTTGGCTTTTTTGTTATTTTTATAGAGGTTGTTTCAGATTATTCTTTTTTTTTTTGACATGCCTCTTGAAGGTTATCAGTACACTTGGTTTCATATTAGAGGATCACCACACAGTATGGAGTAGAGGCTTGATTGGGCTTTGGTTACTCCCTTATGGCTTACATTATTTCCTACGATGTGATTGTTTAATCTTGTGGAAGTAGTTTTTGATCATTATCCGCTTCATTTATGTCTACTTGGCTCTTGTCCTGGATGTCGCTCTTCCAAGTTTAAATTTGATAATCAATGGTTGCATAAACCTAAGTTGAGTATCATTGTTTTGGATAGTCAGTGTCATTCAATTGATTCTTCTTTATTATTACACCTGTGTTCATGTTTAAAGGCCTTGTCTAGTTAGAGTTGTGGGTTACATGAGGATTTTTTGAGGAAAATTATTGATTGTCAATTGGGTATGCAGCAATTACAAGGGTCTCTGGATAGTGATGATATTGCACAATTTAATGCCTTGCGACAGCTGGGTGACTTATTGATTCAGGAAGAGGACTTTTGGTTGTAGCATGCAAAATTTTTTTGGTTGAAAGGGTGTGACTTTAATTCCAAGTATTTTCATACTACGGCCATGGTAAGGAAAAAGGCAAAACACGTTCTTCACCTTTATGATGATACTGGTGCAATCATTGATCCTTAAAGTGCAGATATACAGTTCCAGCTACAGTGGATCGACTTTCAGTTAAAGACAATGTTAGGTTGGTGGTGCCATTTACACTTGAGGAATTCTGAAAGGCCATATTTCATATCATCCTGAAAAGTCGCAGGACCGAATTGATTAAACCCAACATTTTATCAATGATTTTGGTCTTCAATTGGTAATAATTTCTTTCATTCTTGCTCTCTTTGGTTATCTTTTGGTGAATTTCTAGCTTTTTCGAGTGAAACTCAAATTGTGCTTATTCCTAAATGGGATTCACCTTTGACTATGAAAGACTTAAGGCCGATAGCATTATGTAATGTTGTTTATAAGATTCTTGCTAAAGTTCTTGCTAATCAGTTGAAGGGAATCTAGGATAAACTCATTTTAGAGTCACAATCTGCTTTTGTACCTAGTAGCAGTAGTAGGGGTAGTAATAGCAACAGCAGAAGCAATAGCAGTAGTACTAGTAACAGCAGCAATAGCAATAGTACTAACAGTAGCAGCAACAACAATAATAGGAATAACAATAGCAGTAGCAGTAGCAGTAGTGGTAGTTTAATTTTAGACTAAGCATATATCAAATGGGAGAAAGGGGCAGATCAGGTAGTAAAAAGAGAAAGAGTGTGTGGTTATGCTATATAACCGTGCCTCTATTTGGCAGTGAGTGACATCATCACCATCACAGATCCATCAGATGTCCAGCAACTCTAGGTGAAGCAATGTCTATCAGAACTAGCAGCCAATATTAGCCCATGCAAAGAAAGAAGCTTCGCTAACATCGAAACATCCAATGGCCATTTTGGATGATTTTGATGTTTGATTCTGGTGAAACTAATTCCATTCTTCTCCTTTCAACGAGAGCTTTCCATTGGCATCTGTCATGCCCCTAAGATTCACTGAAAATGTAGATTGAAAACTTAAACCGCTAAATCTTTAAACTCTATTTCTTGGCGATCGGCTGCGAGTAGGTGAGAGTGACGCATATTTTTGCATTCCTCACATTGAGAGATCTGGATGGTACTCTTTCCGACCCTAGAACCATCGTCCACGTTGGCACATTGCCATACAGCAGTGACATGTGGAGTTCAATCCAGTAGCTCCATTTCAATGTTTCAATGTATTTTTACGATATTAGTTCAAACCGATTTCATATTGGTAATTCCTAAATTTTCGATTTTCATATTGATGTTTAAATTTTAATTTATATATTTTGAGTTGGAAAAATGTAAATATATGATTATGGATTTTATTTGTGTTATTGGAATTAAATTGAATGATTTATAAAATAATTATGGATTTTATTTTTACTATTAGAGTTAAATTGGTGAACTTAAAATTTTAGGAATTTTATGAAATAATTAAAAATAATTTTATGAAAATAAATTGATCTATGTATAAATTATTATATTTTTCTATGAATTTAGTTATGTGAATTCATTTATACATTTTTCTTCAATATGTAGATTTATAGCAAATATTGAAAGTCTATAATTATTAAGTATTAAAATGAGTTTACTATTTCTTGGTAAAATATTATCAAGGTTTTGAAGTAAAATTAAGTAAATTATATTAATTTTGAATGGTTGATTAACTAAAATTATTTTATTAAAAGAATGCTTATAAATTATTTTTTAAATAAATGATCGAATATTTACATTGTTAAATATATTAATAATTCTTTTTTTTTTATATGTATATGTGTTTGAGTCATGTGTTATTAGAGGATTACATCATTGAGATGCTAACCAAGTTAGAGATCTAGTAAGGGGTCTTGGAGTTGTGCATATTATTTAGAAGTGTTTATTTCTTTTATTTTAGTGGGATAAAGTCCTAGTTATAGGGAAAACTCTATCAAAATTCTAGTAGTCTTTGGATTCATAGTATTAGTGTTAGTAGTTATAGTTGTACTTGAGTTGTCTCTATTATGATAATCTCATATGTTGTACAGTATTGGCATTTCCATTGGCACCTTTCTAGTGATCAGATATTGCATTCTAAGCAAAGCTGTATGAGTTTCCATCAAGTTATCAGTTATATAGCTTAATATAACATTCAATTTTCTTTATTTATTTCATATTATATTTGCATACATGAAAGGATTGTTTATATACTATATATATAATTATGCATTATAAAGTATTCTGACATATGTATGTGATTGTTTTGTTATATTTGTGTTGCATATTACTTATCGTTGTTGGATAGAATTAGGATGATATAGGACCACTTAGAATTATGATCATGAATGGTTATGATTGATGAGTTAAGATTGATGTATAATGGATGCAGGCATGCTCATTGCTCAAAGCTGTTGTTAGTCAGGTCAGAGCTGTATGACTAATACCAGTGACAATTGCAGCCCAATGTATTAGATATTAAGAGACAGTATTGAGATTAAAAGAGCCTGATAGGGGGTTGGCTCTCCAATTTAAGGCTAGTGCGGTTCTTATTGACTAATTTCTATCTTTGTTGATTACGTGAGTGTTTGTCTGATTGGCATAATGCATTAGCATTTCTGACATTTGAGTGGTATGTTATATTGATAGCTATATGGCTCATTGAGTCGAATGCTCATTCCTTTTCAAAAAAAAAAAATTCAGATTGTTGGTTGAGCTTGAGAAGTAAATTTTAGTCAAGTATTCCTGCCTAAGATTATTAATATGCAAAGGCCTTTCTCCATCAGAACTTTATATGGGTTTGAATCCTATTGAGAGGTCCACTAAATTGTTGAAGAAAAAAACTAAATTGTTGAAGAAAGAATAAAATGTTTCTTTTGTCCCTTCCAGGCGACCAGAAAATATAGAAATAGTTAATATATTCAAGATAATCACATATTTATAAAATACCATCTTAATTCATCCTATTTCATCATATTTGGGATGTAATATGGTTGTGAATGATGAATTGGATATGGACAGTGAATTGGATATAGATAGTTCTAATAAAATTTCTTTCTTGAACAAAAATCAATATTTTGATTTATTTCATGATCAAAATGAGAGAAGAGGGGGGAAGGGGAGGGATACACAATACACCACAATTTTGATTTAGAAGAGATATTTCAAGAAATGGCAGATCTATTTACTCTATCAATAACTGAGCCGAATCTAATGTATTATAAAGGATTTACCTTTTTTACTTATTCCTATTTATTGGATGAAAAACAATTCACTTTCATCTTTGGCAGTGAAATTAATATTATTGTTTAGTCATGTAATTTTATTAATTTCATGTTATATTGTATTATAAATTCTAGAACTCCATTGTTATTTCCTTTTATTTGTAATTCTATATTGTTAATCAAATATTTAGTTTCTTTTAAGTTCGCTAAGTTGTTATGTTAAGCAGAAATATGTTATTGATACTTTGATATTTTGAAATGATGGATATGTTAGCCTTAAATAGCATTAAATTGATTAGATTTTCGACAAGTTATATTTAACATATGAGCCTATAGCCCTGGTTTTATAATAGTTATTATGGCTATCCTAATATAGTTTTATCATTTAACGAGTTATCAAGTTTACTGTAGATTCTAAAAGTCATATACTTTATGCTCCCTAATCACTTGCCCTTAAAGCTGGGGCGTAATAGAATATATATAAGAATTATAAGTTATTAATGGTATTTTCGCCAAATAAGAAAGTACATAAAAGAAATCCTAATTTATTGTTACTTGGAATTAATAGTTATCCAATTTGTTATAGTTAAATATATTTTTTTTATTAAATATATTTTCAAAAACATAATATTAATTCGTAATGTATATTTGTTTTTTCTTATATTTTAATAAATAAAATTTTAAATTTTAAATTAATAAAAATGCATAATATTATGTGAAAATAATATATAAATATAATATGCAAATTAATTTTAGCTTGTAATATAATAAAATAAATTGCTATATAATTTTTAACCATGTTAATTTATCTTTCAAATTAAAAAAAATAAATAAAGCAAATTAATTAATTAAGCAATTAAATAAAATCAAATTAATCAAATATTTATCTTTTATTTTTGTTGCTTTTTCAAAATATTTATATCACATGCACATGTAATATATAGGTTAATAATATAAAAAATTTTATTTTTTTATAAAACTATACTCAAGAAAACCTAATATCGATAATGTAAGTATATATTTTTGTTATGTATATACAAAAGGTTCTTTTTTTTTTCCTTTCATTTATTCTAAGAGCTTGGTTTTAAATATTTATTAATTCTTATATTGAGGTACAAATGACTATAACCTTATTTAAATAAGTACACCTTTGATTCGGCCCAAAAAAAAAAAAGTACACCTTTGTTAAATATTTTTATAATTTAAAAATTATATCACTTGAATTATTTAAAATTTTAATATTATTTTGCATTTTCATCAAAGTCCACCTGAATCTATAATTTTTTTTATTAAAAAAATATCAATGGTAATTAACCTAAAGAAAGAAATCCAACAACTGCTTATCATGCGTAATTTTTATAATTTTATATTTGAAACTCAAATGCACAATAATTTCAAATAATTATCTATCCAAATCCTAAAATTAATAAGTAATGAAAATTTTTAATTTTAAATATCTATAAACAAAAAATTCTCATCTATATTAGGTGCATATATTTATCTCATATATTTTGACAAATATGATTTTTTTTTGTTTATTTTTACCTAGTAAAAAACACTAATACCCTTTTTTACTGTATATACTCTTATCTTATTAGATTTGTTATACTCTTAGTGTAGACAATAATTTTTATTAAATATTTAATAAATTTAAAAACTAACTCTTAGTGCCTACTAGCACTATGGGTATAAATAAGCCGAGTCGAGTCGAGTTTTTAGGTACTCGAGCTCAAACTTAATACTAAAAACTTGAGCTCGAGTCGAGTTTTGAATAGCTTAAACTTGAGCTCGAGCTCAAACAAAATTAATGAGTTCGAGCTCGAGCAAAATTAATGAATTCGAGTTTAATCCAGTCGAATTCGAGTTTAAACGAATAATATATAAAGAGTAAAATGTTAAATAAATAAAAACTCTATTAGGCTCTATTGAGCTCAATTGAGCTCATTTATACTCTATTATAGGCTCAATTAGACTTGACTAAACTCGTTTAGACTTGATTAATAATATATAAAGGCTCGTTTAGACTCTATTAGTAATATATAAATAGTATAATAGAAAATATATAAAAGCTCGATAGGCTCGTGAGTAATATAAAATTCGAACTTGACTCGTCTAGTTATTCGACTAACTTACATTAAATCGATTTCAAGTAATTTTTGAATCGATTCCAAATAGCTCGCGAGTAAATTTGATTCACTTCTACCCCTAACTAGGACAAGGTTAATTCTAAAATATTTTCTACTTGTTGATAATTACGTTTTTAAAATTGAACAAAAAGAGACTTTTAGTTGTGTTATAGGATTAGAACTGCTACCAATCCTTGATAACAACCATCAATTAATGATAGATTTAACTTTGTACCATATTTAGTTGTTATTTTTTACATAAATTTAATTTTAATTGAGAAACTCAAATTCTTTTAATCACGGAGATAATCACATTATCACTGAACCAAAAATACATTCTTTACCTTATAAAGAATATTTTTGATTAATTTTTTATATGATTATCTTATTTATAGTTCATCAAAGAGAATTAAATAAGTTTATATTATAACTAATTACATTCATATTCACAAGAAAAAAATTCATTGGTTTAATTAATATTTATTTATTTATATAATACATTAAAGGACAAATGAAAATAAAATATATGTTTGTATATTTAAAAATAAATTGTTTGTTTAAAATTTAAAAAGTACATTTTTTTTTAAATTTTCAAAAAGAAAGGATTTAAATGATGAATAATACATAGTATGACGAGACAAGAAAAGACTTTGGTGATCTACATCATCCACTAGAGATATATAAAAGCTTAAAAAAAAAAAAAAAAAAGAGGTCATATACCGATAACGTTGTACTAGTAGTATAAACAAGATCAAATGAAAGAGATTGGGAACAATAATTATTAATTATTAACTATTAGATAATATAGTAAAGAACATACGTGGACAAACTTTAGCCACTACTGCAATCGCTTGGTCAGTGGCCATTCAACCCACCGCCCTTTTTTGGTTCACCAATCAATTTTTCCTGTTTGCTTTCTTTTTTAATCGGCTCGACTTCTCCTCTTACAAGCCGACTCTCTCTCTCTCTCTCTAAAAATAATAATAATAATAATAATAATGTTATAAAATAGAGAAAAGTAAAAAAAAAATAAAAAAGATAATAATTTTTACTTGTATAATTTGATTTATTATAACATCTATTTATTTATACTATATATAAATGTATAGTATGAGAGAAAAAAAGCATATTTATTAAAATATTTTTATTATTTTTGATTAATTGGTTTTATAAATAAAGGTTAGTTTAGTAATTTAATAGTTAATAAATTAATTTTTAAAATAATAATACTATTTTTTAGATAAATAATTATTATTTAATTAAAAAATTATAATTAATATATCATATTTTATAATTGATAATTTATTGATTAATAAAGCGTCAATTGTTAATATACATGTATCTTGAGATAATCGTAAAAAATTGAGTAATTTTAAAAATTAAGTATATTTTCTCATTTTGAATAATAAAAATTTATAATTTTTATCAAAAGAAAAAAAAATCTCTTTTCAGTTTATTATAATTTATTTTCTTTATTATCATAATAGATATAAATAAAAGTCTATAATTGTCACGCCCCAAACCCGAGGGCACGTGACCGGCACTAGGACACCGGAAATGCACGTGGCTACCAGTGCCCGTAGTAAGCCTAATCCAAAACACACACAACTGAAATCCCAACTGAAAAGGGCTATGGGCCCAAATGAGGTAAGCAGAACCAAGATAATATCAACACAATATAAATACTCTTGGGCCACTAACTCATTTATTCCAAATATCTCAGAAAGTAATAAATTACAGAAAGGTTCTTCTTAACCTAATGATTACAGCTCTTTAAAATACATAACTGAAATAATACACAAAGCACAAATACAAAGTGTAACATTGCGGAGTTTTAGAGTCATAATCACAAATGTACATCTATTACATGTATTCTTAATATCCCATTAATACAAATTACTGCCGAAGGAAAATTGGCAGTCTATTCAATTACAATTCTTTCATCGGCTCATTTCCCGACCTGAAAGCAATAAGATGAACAGGAATGAGCATCCGACTCAGTGAATGATACTAGCTAATAGATTAAACTGGTATCCTACAGATAGATTCCTAATGCATATGCTATGCATTATGTCACAGAAACAGACAAATCATCCAATCAAGTAAGGATGGGGTATGGTTCACAGTACCACACTGATACTCAAAACTCAATATGGGGAGCCGATCCCCTTACTCTGGCTCTCTGAGTCCAATAATCTGTCTCTTATATCCAAGGGGCCCGGCCGTCACTGATCTATACCACGCAGCCCTGATCCGACTGACAGCAGCCTTGGCGATGAGCAGGCCCGGCCGACATCCATCAGTCATAGCTCATCTTCTGAATCTCATCATAATCCAAATCATAACCATAACCAATCTATAATCCTGGGTGGTACTGTATCCTCCCGACCTCCATCCATCAATCACAACTATAGTATGGCACAGAAAACATAATATCAATTCATCATTCACAGTCAAATGTTACATGCTTATATATGGAATAGTAGTGCATAATATACATATATATACACACAGCAATGCATATGAAGTGGAAACAGGATAATATATCAGTGAGTATCACTCACCTAACTGTCGACGCTTCCGATCGGTCACCAGCTTTCTTTTCTTCTTCTTTTTACTTAATACACAGCTAAGTTATATATATACTATATATACTAAACCTTATAATATACATATAATACCACACATATATATATACAAATTAATAATAATAATGGTGATAATAATAATAATAATAACAATAATAATAATACCGATAATAATAATGGTAGTAACAATAATAATAATAATAATAATAATAATTAACAATAATTTATAATTTACATATTAATAATAATTTACAACATATACTCATGAATATATATATCAATAACATTATTAACGATAATTATAGTAATTATAACGGAAATCCAAACTTTCATTAAAAATACTATAATCGAACTTATAATATTAATTAATACCTTTATTAATACTCAAGTATCAAAATACAATCCAAAATACAATTTTTCAAAAATCCACATTAATATTATCATAATAATATACATATATAATATTGTAATAAAATTACCATTAATAATACATATTCAATAATATGAATATTTATAATTTAATAAAATATAGATTCAATTCTTACTTTAATAAGTAAAATAATAAAATAATATGTTTCCGTACAAAAATAGAATTTTATAAAATAAATGGAAATTCAGGGTGTTTCAATAATTATTTAAGTATGATTATAAAAAAAAAAATCATTACTATACTACCAATAAAATAAGCGCTTTTACAAAATGAAATATGTATATAACAAATAATTCTTGTAATAATTTAAGTGATTATGTAATTCTACTAAATTAATATATAACAAATAATTCTTATAATAAATACATAAATTTCTCTATAATTATGTATAAAAAATAGACCAAAACAATTGTATTACATGAAATACTAAAAATAAAATTGAACATATCATATTTTTTTGGAAGAGAATGAATAAAAAAAGTTTGATAAAAAAATTTTAGAGCATGTTGTAACAAATTTAATTTAAATAAAAAAGAACGAATTCAACTAGAGTAAGAAAAAATAAAATAATTATTATTAATATATAGTTAATTATTTTTACTATAAATAAAAAAGAGAAAAAATAAAATAATTATTATTAATATATAGTTTATTATATTTACTTTAAATAAAAAAATCAATTAGAATAATTTATGTTTTTTAATATTTTTTCAAATATTAAGAAGTTAAATAAATTCTTTTAACTTCGATTTTTAGAATATTAACAAATTAGAGAAATTCTAATTTGACTTTGAGAAAATTCTATTATAAATTAGAAAAATTACTTTTAGTTTTATAAAAATATATAACAGAAAAAAAATATGTACTATTTAAAAGTCCATTTAACAATAATAAGCATAATCTTATTATTTTATTATCAAATTTTAAAATTCTATTTATATTTATAATGGTATGTTTTTCTAAAAAATTTATTTGTTTATAATTCTATAAATACTTAAATTTACTTAAAGTTTTCATTATAAAAGATATTCAAGTTGTATCAAAATTGAAAATTAATTAAAAATCATTTATAGTATAATGAATATTTTTAATTTTTAATTTAGTTAATTATATATATTATGTTTTCAAGTTTTCATTAGAAAGTCATAATTGATTTTGAATTAAATTGAAAATTTAATTTTAGGCATATAAAAATTAAAAGATATGTATAGTAATATATGAAGCAAAAATCAAATAATAATTATATTGATATGTTGAAAATAAATTAATAAATTATTTATTTATTAATTATAAATAAATAGATATTGTCAAGAACACTTTCACTCAAAGCAAATAAAAATTATATTAATATAATTATAGTTAAAATTAGTCAATATTATAATTATATTAATTATAGTTAAAATATTAATATAATTATAGTTAAAATTAGTTAACATTATAGTTATAATTATATTGTTTGAATTATAGTTATATTATATAAATTATATTATATTTAAGCTAATTGAATTATAGTTAAATAAAATAATTATTATTAATATATAGTTAATTATATTTACTTTAAATAAAAAATTTAATTAGAATAATTTATATTTTTCAATGTTTTTTTGAATATTAAGAAGTTAGATAAATTCTTTTAATTTTGATTTTTAGAATATTAACAAGTTAGAAAAATTTTAATTTGACTTTGAAAAAATTCTATTATAAATTAGAAAAATTACTTTTGAGTCTATAAAAAGATGTAATAGAAAAAGAATATGTACTATTTGAGAGTTCATTTAATAATAATAAGCATAATTATTTTATTTTATTATCAAATTTTAAAATTTCTATTTATATTTATAATGGTCTGTTCTTCTAAAAAAATTTATTTGTTTACAATTCTATAGATACTTAAATTTACTTAAATTTTTTATTATAAAAGATATTCAAGT
The DNA here is from genome assembly GCA_947687605.1 of Reutealis trisperma. Taxonomy (NCBI): domain Eukaryota; kingdom Viridiplantae; phylum Streptophyta; class Magnoliopsida; order Malpighiales; family Euphorbiaceae; genus Reutealis; species Reutealis trisperma. The sequence goes on along the minus strand of CANTUT010000347.1, from coordinate 543,722 downwards.
TGTGCTAAAATTAAAATATAAAATAGTATAATTTAATTATATCATATACCCTTATTTATTTTTGATTAATTGTTCTTATAAATATAGGTTTAATTGGTAATTTAATAATTAATAAATTAATTTATAAAAATAGTATGCTATTTTTTAGAATAAGTAATCATTATTCAATTAAGAAAGTAATATATAATTAATATATTATATTTTAGGATTAGTAATTTATTAATTAATAAATCAATTAGAATTATATAAATATTTATTTAATTAAGAGTCAAATAAAAAAAATGTAAACATAAAATAAAATAAAAAATAAGCATTAACACAAAGAAGAAAATAAATAGAAATGTTATTTTCATTTTAAAAGAAACCAGTTTCTAATACGTTTTTATTGTGGCAATGACTATTAATAAAGTATAATGACAAAAAATACTTAATATAAAGGTGTATTTACTATGAATAATTATATGTTATATTTCAATAGATATTTTAGCATTTATTATGAAAATATTGGTCAAAAGTAAGAAATCAAATAAAAAGAAAGTTACTTACAGTAAAAATATAGTTTATAAAAAAATTTTATTATCTAATGGGTACTATAATTTAAAAAATAATATTACATAATATTCATTTAAATTATTTATATATCATATAACATTTATATTAATATTTATTATATAAATATTTGCAAATTAAATTATGTTTTAAAATAAATTGTAACGAGTTATAATGAAAATTAACGTGTGAAACACGTTTGAAAAAAACTAGTAAGTATAAAAGGTTAGAGCATTCTCAATGAATTCTTTATTTAAATTAAACTCTTTATTATAAAAGGTCATCAAACAAAAAAGGATTCCAACAACCTCTTTATTTTCAAAATATAGCTAATTTGACTCTACACATCTAAAAAGCCAAAATTCACTCTCTATTCTAATTATAATTAATACACTTTAATTTTCTATGCATGTTATTAAATGATATTATCTTTCTATTGGAGGAAAAGTAATAAAATAAATAAAAAATGGAAACTAATAAAAAGAAAAGGAGGAAAAAATATTAAGGCATTAGATATTTATGAGATAAATTAAAATGAAAAGAAAAATATAAATATTTCATTGGATTTGAGTACTATTCATATTTAAATATCATATAAGAAGCTCTCTATTAGACAAAACATACTTTTTTAAATAAATAATGCATTGGGATGCTCTTACAGAGATACAAATAGAAATAAAAATAGAGTTCTATTTATATGAGAATATCTATCTATAGAGATAGGATAGATATCCAATCTTATCACATCACTTAATTATTATCACAACACTCCTCTTGGATTCTATTACAAAAAATATGCCTCATTAAAACCTTATTAAGGAAGATCTTGTGGGAAAAAAATCTTAGTAAGAGAAAAAGAGTACATTATTATTATATAACTTATGCTATAATATTGTTTCATTAAAAATCTTGCCTGTAGAACCCAATGAGACAAAACCTACGCTAAGGAAAAAAGAGAATAGTGCACAAAAATCTCTCATTCATGAAAACATGATTTCTAATAAAGATCTCTTAGTCAGCGCATGCCAATTTTGTTCATCAACTTCTCAAATGAGGTTATAGGGAGTATTTTTGCAAACAAATCTATCAATTTATCAAACCATTTATTTAATGATGTTTAAGTAATATTCATATATAATAATTTATTTATAGTACTTCCTTAGGGTATTACTTGCGCCATGAATATATCTTATTAAAAATCTTACTAGAAAAACCTAGTAGAAAAAATATAGCAAAGAAAAAAAGTATAATTCATGTGCTATTCTGTTATTGCACATATTATCTCATTAAAACATTTGGTCAAGAAAACCTCATGGGATAAAAACTTGACTCAAGAAAAAGAGTACAATGAGATATCATCGTTTTTATTTATATGATCATCAATTCCAAAAGCCATATCTGGAGGATCTAATTGCTTCGTTGTCTTAGTCTGTGTCTCATAATTGGCTATAGCTCTTTGACTAAGATTTTCCTCTTTAGGAATCTTCTTTTTAGGAAATTTTATGAGTGACACTACTTTTCTTTTTCGTGGATTCTTATCCTTAGGTCATCCATGTTTCTAGCGTGTGTCGAGCTCAATTTGATTTTTATTTTTAATTAGAATTATGGCTCTTACTATGGTATTAGCAGTTAGAATATGAGACTATTGTCACTTGGCATATATTAATGCGTTTGGCAGTTGAGTTGCAATTTGTTATAACTGTATTATTTTTATGAACTTTTAGTTCATATTGACTTATACATGGATTAAAAATATAGTTTTCTTTTTAGAAAATTTCTTGACATTCTTTAGCACTACAAGTGCTTGTTCTTCTCTAATATTAAGAAATGTGTCTTATTAAAATAAATCTCAAGTCTCCTTTATAGACCCATTATCACATATTGAGGTGATGCTATTAATACACACATGGCACAACTAAAAGCTAGCAAATGAGAAATATTAAGCTTACATCCATGTACAAGTTGTAAGGAAAGTATGTATGATATAATAGTATGTCAAACCAAATATTTGATTATTGAACTTCAAGTTCAATGCTTGACCTACAGGTTCAAGTAGCATATTGTGTATGTACACTAGGGATAATAAAATTGCACAACTTATTGATAAAATATAATACAATTAAAATATAAAAATATTTGAAATAAAGTCCACCAAAACAATAATGACAATAATAATAATGCAAGATTTTAGCAAATTATTTACTTGTTCAGGGAGTCTACATAAAAATTATTGATATTGAGCTAAGTTTTATCCTTTATATGGGTTGTTTCTCTTCCAAAGTTTCCATGATAAACTAAATGTAACTTACTCTTGAGTTTAACTATGATTTGTGCCCATTATTCATGGGATTATTTACAGCATTCATTTCAGAGAATGCTACTATACCATTGGGCCTAGCTTGATGATTTCTCATTTTTAATTTATTGTTTTTCTAGCTATTTGAAAATAAGTTCAAATATTTTATAAATTTTCACTCTCTTCAATACTGCTGCAAGAGCATTTGGAGGCATAAAAAAATAGTATATATCTTTTCCTAGCATATCATATTTTGTAATTTTATCACCATACAATTTCAACTGTAAAGTGAATCTACATATAGTTAACTTGTATTATGAAACAGACTTAAAATCTTATAAATGAATTTAGCTAATCATATTGAACTTGTAGTAAGATCATAATTTTCAAGTGTATCCATCTTTAAGACTCTGATAAAGAAGACAAAAATTCTTCATAGTAAGATTTTCAATATTTAAATCCTCACTTCAATAAGGTATGAGTAGGATCATAGTCTTTTTTTTTTTTTTTTTTTTTTGAGTTTTAACCACAAATTTAAATTGGACACTGTAAAAATTTATCTTAAAAATTCATTTTGATATTTCAATATCAAGAATTCACATCAAATAACTAATATCATAAAATTCAAATTTAGCTATGTTGGACATTAACTATATTATTACTACCAATTCAAGTGGTGAAATATAATTACTCTATTTGAATATAAAGCAATTCATAATACAAAAACAATATTCAAAATTAATAAAGGTGTGATTTAATAATAAGACAATAAATATTCAAATAATAATCACACAAATTTTGGTAAAAATATCGAATGAGTATATCTCCATCTCAGACCAAATTCACATTTATTATTGAAACTATTTATAGATATTAGAATTAAATTTTTCTTCATAGCAATCACATGATACTCATATATGCATTCGACATATGTGCAAGTATCATAACACAATGTATTTTAGGCATACCTGGCTTATAGTCTTTGAATCTTTATTACCTATCTTACATTTTCTTTCTAAAGACAAACATTTAGTTTCGTAATATTGTGGATCGACATATACTCTCAAATTAAATTAAGATAAAAATTCGATACTTTCCAAATAAGTAGCACAAAATGATAAAGAATATAAAAGAATTTTACTTGGCTAAATTTAAATAAAAGAAAATTGATAATTAATTAACACAAACAAGTAGTTCAAAACGTGAATCAAACATAAAAAGATTAATACAAATATTAATCTTACCTCAGATGTATAACATATAGTTGAAATAAATTCAATTCAATTAACCACCATTTAATATATGTACAAATTTCTTTTCGCTTACTATTATTGAAGCATAATAAATCAATCAATTTGGCAAATCATTTTGATTTCAATCATAAATTAAGATTAAAAACCATAAATAGATTCATCGCAAAAATAATCAAACAGTCATCAACTATAGCAACACCTAGTTGAATAGTTATTGATTAGTAAACCATGACTAAAATCTATTAATCATAACTTCACTTCGTAACCAATTCATTGTAAAATATTAATAGTAAGGACAAAAGTCAGTATATGAAACAAGCAAATAGTATTGGATAACAAAGACAATCAAGAGAAAAATCACATGAAAAAACTCTTTTCTTGGGTTTTTCCGGTCCAAGTCTGTATTTTTCAAGGATTAAAGTATTAATTCTTCAAGAACTAGTAGAATACTAATTCAAATGCTAGTTTTTTAAAACCTATAGAAAGTATTAGTTTTCGAAGAACTATTTATGAAAATATATAGAGTGTTAGTTCTTTACAAACTATAGGGAATTTTAGTTCTTCAGAAACTTAGGATAACGATTCAAGAATTTTGTATTTTATTTATTTATTTAATTAGTTTTTCAAGACACATGAGATATTAATTATTTAAAAAATTGGAATACCAGATTTTCAGGAATTTAGAATACTTTAATTCTAAAGGTCAATTTTTCAAGAATTTATACCTGAATTATTTATTTAATAGTTCTTCAAGAACTATAGTTAATACTAATTCTTTAAAAACTATAGAATTTAAAATACAAGTTTTTCATGAACTATACATAACACTAGTTTTTCAAGAACTATAATTAATTAATTAATTAATTTAATTCTTTAAGAATTATATAAAATACTAGTTTTTTAAGAACTATATTAAAATACAAATGCTTCAAGATATGTATTTAATTAATTAAAATTAAATAGCATCAAATAATAATATTTAATAAAAAAATAATCATAAAATTATTATTACAATAATAACTATATATCATGAAAAATATTATTATGCAAATGTATATAAGGTGAAAACAAAATTTTAAAACTAATATAAAAAAAAAAGTTTATGTAGCTTATAAGAAAATAATTAGAATAAATTTAAATGTGGCCTTTTGCCATATATTTTCAATTTCAAATTAAATAGCCTTATAGTAATATAGCACCATGTTATTGCATGGGCCGATAGGGTACCTTGCTTAAGTTTCTCGGTGACAACGGGATTGACAAGGTTTCTTATATTTGTATATTAGAATAAACAAATTGATAGAGTCTTGTGATAATAACGTGTTATAAAACAGAGAAAAAAATAGAGAAAAATAAAAAAATAATAGAAGAGAAAATAATTTCTGTGTATATAATTTTATTGATTATAACACCTATTTATATATGTAAAAGGTTATAGAGATAAAAATAAAAATATAGTTATATTTATATAAGAATATTTATCTATAGAGATATGATAGACATTCAATATTATCACAACAAATAATAATTTTTTTGGATTTTTCTAATAATAATGCCCCGTTTATTACGTACAGAAGATAATTAACTTATATGTTAAATACTCTTTCTGTCCCATTTTGTTTCTGACGTAACTTTTTTCATAAAATTTAAAAGTATATTAAATAATATGTTATTATTTCTTTTATACCTTTTATTAAATACAATTTAATTTTATTTTTTAAAAAGTTGAATTAATATTCAAGGACAAAATAGGTATAAATGGTAAAAAATATTAAAAATAAAAATGAGACATACTTTTTGAAACATTTCAAAAAAAAAAATGTCTCAAATAAAATGGGATGAAAGGAGTGGATCTCTGAATTTATCATGTAGGATAAAAAAAATAAGGACATCTTTAATGGTTATAGCATTCAAGTGTTTAATGCTTACCCGCATTACCAATATGTTAAACTTTTATCTATTAGATTATCTCCATAGTAGTTAAACTCAAAAAAGTAAATAATATTTGACCCAAATTAAATCACACATTATTTAAATCATACATTATTTAAATCATTTACAATATATATTTATTTGTTGTTTAACAAAATTATTTAATTATTATAAGAAAATAATTAGTTAATTTTGCCAAAAGTTTTATATTTATCAAAATGATATTATTTTTTAATTTTAAAAAATAATATATTTTAAAATATTTAGAAAATAATATATTTTTCATTTGTTTAAATACTAAGATATTAGTTTATGAAAGCTTGAATACATTATTCAATTAAACAATAAATTATTCATACTTAACCCTCCATAAAAAAAAAAAAAAAAAAAAAAAAAAACCCGAAATATAAAGTACTAAAATGAAGTACACTAATTTTCATTTTCATTCTTCAAAACACTCCCAAATATGCTAGATCAAGTTTGATCGAAGACGGTGATGTACTTCCCGATCACGTAGTATTGCTTTCCCATAAGATATTATTGAAAATTTTGTATGGAACCTTGACTCATGGGACCAGAGGCTCTTCATATCATCATTCCGATTTCTTATTTCATCTCCTTCATCCTCAATAATTATAATATGCAATATGATACATGTGTACATTATATCCTTTCATTTTTCCCTATACAAAAGCGAGGGAGACCATATACAATTGCTATCAAGATTAGAGCACATCAAACACTCACTCAACGTCTTTTCTTGCACCCTCTTGCATTTGCTTGAACTTGATCCTTTTTGGGTCTTCTGGATATGAAAAACTTTTAACAAAAAATGCCCACTCTAGATATATACCATCAGCCAGATAATACCTCGTTATGTGATGTGCGAACACCAAGAGCACATCCTTATAATACATCATTAAACAATGCAGATTGGTTGAGCATATTAATGTTATTGTTTGGCCCTGCGATGTCAAAGAATACATGCCATATCCACAGATTCGCTGAAGTGACTGCTTAAAGCATGATTGTTAAGACTCCTTAATCACCTCAATTAAATTGACCTTTCCATGAAACATGATAATTTTTCCATTGCCAATGCATACAGTCAATGATACCAAGCATGTCAAGAAAACCATGGGCTCAGAATGTAATTGAAGTAAACGCTCAATATCTTCATTGTTGGGCCTTCTTAGATATTTGGAAGCAAAAATCTCAATTACACATTGGTAGAATAAACATTCAATTGCTATACATTCAGCGTTCCTTATATACTTATCATATTGGTCAACTAGCGCTCCATATGCTAATTGTAGGATAGTTGTAGTGCATTTTTGAATGAGAGAAAGTCCCTTTTTACTCGTTGCATCGATCCTCAATTTAAAATACTTTGAATGATTTTGAAGGGCTTCAACAACATGCATAAATAACTATTTTCTTATTGGAAATCTTCGATGAAATATATTAGCAAGATAAACTAGTTTATCGGCAAAATAGTCATTGAAAAGTAGATCAAGTCCTGCTTCACGATCTCGATTCAAATACCTTCGATTGCGGCTATGACTATTTGATGTCTGAACTAGTTTTCGCCTTTTCCACTCTGCCTAAAACATAAGCATTTTTTCGTCAGTATCATCCATCATTTCATTGATTAAAAATCATTTTTTTCATGATCCTTTTTTTTTTTTTTTTATGTAAGTTGTAGTGTTTCAAATAAGTATGAAAGTCCTGGATGAAATGGTATGGAAAAAATGACTAATAAATATATAGAACTTTTGCAACGACTAGTAAAAATTATAAAAATAAATTAATATTCTCTCTATTTATAAATTATAGTCCACTTTTGTTTTAGCACAAAGATTAACGATTTATGTTTATTTTACAATTTTATCCTTATTATGACTATAAATTGCATTAATTATTTTAAAATATTGTGGTTGATTATATGGCATATTTGGAAATATAACAATAAATTTAACTTAAAAAAGAAAGTAGACTATTTATTTTGGACATCTCAAAAAGAAAATGTGAACTATAATTTGTGGATAGAGGAAATATTAATTAAATTTATTTAAATTAAATTAAATTTAAATACATTAAATTTAAAACAAACTAAACTTACATTAAATTGAAATTAAAATTATAATAAATTAAATTTAAAATTACATTAAATTAAAATTAAAATTACATAATAATAACTAAAAAATATTATATTTAGCTTTGATAACAGCACATATCATATGATGATTTTCAAGTTACTCACGTTCATGTGACTAGTATCCATAGTCAATATTTGATGATCAAAAGCCAACTCAAAAGATTGCCTAATACCTCGCACTTTATTTAATTCTTCATTCCTCCATTCTTTTAATGCAGTCCACATCTTCTGTATATGTTCATATGCTCATTTATCATTCTTCCTTGACTTTCTTTTTCTCTTTGCCTTTGCCTTTGCCACCTTTTGACCAATGGGGCAAATTTCACTGTCATCTAGATCGACACTTGTCTCTACATTGGATGAAGACATGTAGGCAACACTTTCATCAACCCTTGTTTTCTTCATACATCAATTAAGAGAATAGTTTTCCTTCCATTTTGGATCATCTTTCAACATCACCCAAACATGCTCGTGAAGGAAATTCTTTTTACGATTCTGTTTATAAAGCTACCAACCATGCTTTTTTAACTGGTCATTGTTCCAACCACTATGATGTTCTCCTAATAATTTGTTGTACACTTATTTGAATTCATTAACAAGTGAAAACATCCAAAACCAATGTTGCTTAACAATATTTATTTTTCTTCTTGGACCAAATTTTCGATTTTTGTTGAAGTAATTGGTGATTTGTTTCCAAAGTGTCTTAGAACTTCGGCTATTGCCTACAATGCTACAACTTGAAATTGTAAGCCAAGCACTTACAAGCAATTTTTCATCTTCTATGCTTCATGGCACCCATTTTTCTCCAATTTCTTCAACTGATTCTTCAGTAAATATGATATTTTCAATCTCCGATTGTGCGAAATACGAGAAAATTTGAGAGTCGGAAAACGAATCCATTTGTGTTGCAGGTTCTTGATCCGCAGCAGATGCCCCATATAAATTTATTGGCTCACTCGTAGGAATTGAAACTCCATCATCGTTTTTCGAATTTGGCACATTTGGCATGTAAGGGTTAAAAAAGCTGGATCTCAAATATAAAAGAAATGGATATGAAAAACTTGGGTGATTTTGAAAATTTAATGGAGGATTATAATTAAGAAAATTTTGGGGAGTTAGAAAAATTTTGGCGACTTTGTGGGAAAAATGTTCACAATTTTGGGAATTTTGAGAACTATTTGGATTTGCATTTTGTGAATATGGATAATTATTTTTTTTTTCCAAGATGGAATACAATTTTTTTTTTTTTTTTTGTATAAAAAAGAATGGAAAGAGTATAGAATTATTTGGTTATTGAAGTGAAGAGAAATTGAAGTTGAATTATATGAGAAAAGTTGAGAAAACTCTACCATTTATAGAGAAAAAAAAAAAAAACAAGTTTACCGTTTGATAGATGCTAATAAAAAGAAAAATACTAAAACATCAAAAATATTTCCATTAAATTTAAAGTTACCGTTGCAAAAAATTCAAAAGCATAAAAAAAATAAATAATGGCAATGAGGACACGTGTCATGTCCATACAATGTCTCACGCTCCAAGTTGAACACGCACGCTATATCCATAGAATGTGCACTTCACGCAAAATTGTACAATTCGTAGTAATTTTTCTTTTATAAAAGACATCAACGGATTGACATTTATCAACTGATTAATACCATCAACTCTTCAAAAAAGCCATTCTAATGGTGAGACTAAGGTTGCTCTAATGTGAACTTGTGAAGTTTGAAAATTAAATTAAATTTTTATTTTTACATTTTAAAAATATCAGTCTTACCATTATTAGTTATGACTAGCCATTTCTCCTTTTCTTTTTCTCTCTAATTTTTTCTGCATATTTTATTTTTTGAGTCAATGCCAATCTTCATTTTTGATCAGCGGTGATTCTAATATTTTTAATAAATTTGATATGAATAATATCGTCCACACTGTTGTCGCCACATTTATCACCGACTATACTCATTCATTATCTACCATTACTTAATGCTCTTTTTACTCGATCTCATTCTTTATCTCTTTACTTCCGCCTTTGCATGTTTATCTCCATTTTTACCATATGTCTGTGGGTGGATTTGTGCTTGCTACTATCAGGGTGATACTTTTCATTTTATTATTTCGTATTATATTATATTTTATTTTTTATATTACTTTATTTTCCCATATTAAAAGTTTTATTATGTGTTTCCTTATTAGAAATTACTTTTTTTTTAAGAGTATGGTGGTATATCTGTGCACTGTTGCATTTTAGATACTCGCAAATAGGACAATGGCTTGTCACGTTATTTCATTAGTAATCGCAATTTTTCAAAACTAATTATATAGCAGTTGGATATTCTATTGAACATTTATGATTTACGAATCAGTTTAGTGTTGTTAGGGTAGGTGATTTTATATCAGTTTATTTTATATTAAAATTTGTATTACACCATTTATGAAATTTAAATTTATTTAAAGAGAAAAGAATAAATGAAACTGCAAGATTTCTTTGTATACAATCTTAATTTTAATGAAGATCCACCATGTAAATTTATAGAAATTATAAGCCACAAATTCCACCATTTTGTGATTATAATGAAGAATCATAAAAATATGTAATCTTCATACCAAATACGGAAGTCGGCAACAAATCAAACTCTAAGCCAATATATTGCCAAGAAAAATTCATCAAAAGTCAAATTATAAATCTAAAGTTGCATCAACTTAATTTATAATGCACATGAATTTGGAGAACAAAGTTCTATTATACCATATCATCAATTTAATTTTTAAATTTTGATAAAAATTAATTTAATTTTTAATTTTATAAATTTAATAAAAAATTGTAATTAAATTAATTAATCAAATTTGTGAAATAAATTAATTTATTAATTTTATAAAATTAATTAACATTATAATATAACAATGAATTTATTGGATTTAATTAAAGAGTGTTACTTTTATTATAATAAACTATCAAGTTTAAAAAATTATATATATAATAAATAAATAAAATTAAATAAAGAAACAACGATGAAATATAAAAGTGAAATTTATCTCTGCAATATGATAAAAACCAGGTAATTTATACCATTTATGTTGAAATTAATTAAATTAAAAAATTTTAAAAATAAAGAAAAATATCTTTTTTGTGGCTTGACCGAAATTGGAAAGAATAAGAAATCAAGGTGTGGAACTACACGTGCAACAGACAATTTAAATGGCACAGAATTTCTTCCCACGTGGTTACTGTCATCGGTTCTGTGGCCCCCACTGCCAACTAGACAAGATAGAAAAGGAGAAATTGCAGGACGAGAAGTGCTGACTGTTCAGTAATATTGTACGAAGTCATTTGTTCTGATCAGTTTTAGAATGACGTGATTTGATGTAATACTATTTATTTTTGAATTATTGAAAAAGATTATTATGGATCCTTTAACTTATTATTAAATTAGTTTATAAATTTCGACTTTGCACGATTTATTATTAAAAATATTTTTAATTAATTTTATATATTGTAGAAAATAAAAATATATAAATATTATTTTAAATAAAAATATATAAATATAAATAAAAAATATTATACATTTTAATAATTATTATATAATGGAGTTTTAAGCCAGTCTCATTGTTAATATTTTTATCTATATATAAATATATATGAATTCAGACTATCAATCATAGTATTCAATAAAAAAAATTAATCACGGTATTCAATGAAAAAAGAGCAATAGGAGAATATAACAATAAAAATAATAAAAATATATTAAAAATATTATCCTATAATATAACAAAAAAATAATTAAAATATATTAAAAATATTATTCTATCTTCTTTGTTTATTTATTTTTTATAACACTATTTTCTATTTTATTTTCTTATTTAATTTGCCATGTTAGGTTATCATATGAAAAATAATTAAAAAAAAAACTCTTTAACTTACATATTAAATATCTTATTAATTATCTCATATTTATTTTTAATCAATTTAAACAATTAAAAATATATAAAAATTTTAAAATTTTGTAAAAAAAGATAAATGAAATAGTGAATATAGAGAAAGTCTCTATTTTCTCTAAATTTTAGTGTTATTATATAGTAAGTATGTAGATTTTATTTATTAATTATTTTAGGTTAAGCCTTTGAATTTTTTTTTTTCATATTGAAGATTTTTCTTATTGCAAAATATAAAATTAATGAGAAATTTGTAAATGATAATTTAAAAATATTTAAAAAATTATTTTAATTTTTCATCTAGAGTATTATTAAAATTACAAAAAATGAAAAACTCATTTATGTACCTCTAAAATTTTTTAAATTTTATTTATTAAAAATTGCAATTTTTTAAAAGTAATTAAAGTTTTTCATAATTTCTAAAATATTATTAATAAAAATTTTATAAGATAAATTTAAAGATATCAAAATAATGTTTCTTAAATTATTTTCATTCACCCTTTTGGGATACAATTTATAATGATTTATAAGTCATATAGGGGGAAAAAAAGAAGAAGAAGAAAGAAACTATAATTTCTAATTGAAATTTAAGTGATTCCATTGAATTTGGGAATATTTCAACAAACTATTATATTTACTAGAGTATCTACTGTCTTGTGCTCTTGGCTGTTTGGGTATGGATTCTACAATATCATCTTGCTTTTTTTTTTTTTTTTTACAGCATAAATTGTTAAAGTAAAGGGAAATGTCATTTAATAAATGCAAATGAGAATCATTGAAGGACCACAGAAAAGGTGTTGTAAGCATGTGATTTGAGGGTTTTGCAAAGCCTTTTGTGGTTTAATTGTCATTTTCTATTTTTGTTAACACGTTGCAATTGGTTTGGTACACAATATTACTTAATTAATATGTAGTATTAGTAAATAATATTTTGTTTGATATATATGATTCAGATTGAGTTTAATAATTCTAAAAATTTTACTAATCTATAGAATATATATTATTTAATACCTAATCTTGCATGTCTTTAGTAATTTTTATATGATGAGATTACTAATTATATTATTTATAATATTTTTTTCTTAAAATAGTCTCATTTTTTATTTTATTTATTAATATATCCTACCAAGTATGAGATTACAAAAATATAATTATTTAATATTATAAATTAAAGTTTTTATACCAAACAAGATTTAAGATTAATAATCCTATAGTTTAACTAAACATAAAATTTAAATTAATTCTAAAAATTATGAATTTATGTACTAAATCAACTGTTTGTTTTTAATTTGTATTGCATAATATGAGTTTTTTGCTAAGTGTGATAATTTTGAGTGTACTTAGTGAAAAAGTAAGCCCATAACACGCGGAAGAGGTCTTATATAATTGTCAATATTGGTGTTGAATTGGTTAAACAAGAAAAAAGAAAAAATTAGATAGACTAAATTAATATAGAGATATATGTAAACTAATTCTATTAAAGTAACCGACGTTGTTGAGTGATAGTTACTTAATATTTATTTTTAATTATGAATATTTAATTTTTTTAATTATGAATATTTAATTTTAATCATTTAAATGAATGTAAAAATTTAAATTTTATTATATTTTTTTGACAAAAAAATTTTATTATCATTTAATAATTTGATTAGTTTATAATTGATGTGGGAAATATTCTACAAAATACAGAGCGAAAGATACCATAAAGAGATAATGCAGGAGGAAAAAAAAAGTTGTTTGGCTGTACTTATCAATTTGTGAATGGTGTAATTTTCTAGAAAATATCTCTAGAAAATAAAAAGCATAGATTTTATGTTCAAATCCAATGGCAGACCTAGAATTTAGATAAAATTTAAGCTAAATTACAGTAATTTCAGTAAAAAATGAGCTAAATTTTAATAATTTTGGACTTTATATAAAAAAAGTTTCTTAATTTTTATATTAAAAAATTATTCTTGGGGTTGAACGGGGCTAAAGCCTAGGTTAGTCCTCTTTGGGACCGCCTTTATTATTTAAACATAAAATGAAAAATTAATTTTTTTATTTTTTAAATTATGATTTATTAATACAAAGGATCAGTTATGCAAGTAGAAATTAAATTTTACTTTTTGAAATTTTTTTAATTTAAAAAATAAAAAATTATAAATAAATAACATTTTTTTATTTTTTAATAAATTTAATTTCAACTTAAATTCAAACTTAATTTTTTTTAAAGGTTATTTTTTAAATCTTTTAGCATAACTTTAGTCGTATTAATCGGTTTTTCTTTTTCCTCACTTTTTCAATTATTTTAATATGCAATTTAGTTTATATACAAAGGCAATTTAAAATAATATTTTAATACTTCATCCATTTCAAAATAATAGTCGTTTAAAATTTTGACACATAAATTAAAAAAATTATTTAATTATTATAATTTTAAGTTAAAAAATTAAAATATTTTTTTTAGATTTTGATGTAAAGAAATAAAAATAATTAATGTGAATGTTTAATGGATGAATAAAGAAAAGATAAAGTTGAAAAAAATAATAAATATTTTTTTTAAATTATAAAATAATAAATATTTTAAAATAAAATAAAATTTTTAAAATAAAAAATATTTTAAACGGATAGAATATACTGTAAACTATTGCCGATGATATATGGAGGTGGTCCCACGGCCAGCACAGGGCAGGCAAGTCATGGACATTTTCTTCCTTTGATCCATTTCTTTTAATTTTTCAATTGAAAGTTGCAACTCCTTGTTCCAGCAATGAAGATATTTTCTTTAAATAAATTATATTATATCTTTTTTATTTTTTCTTAAATAACAAACGATATCCTTTTAAACGGCGCAGAAACTGCTAAAAAGTAAAAACAAAATAATGGCGCCATAAACAGTAGAATTATTGATTTTTTAGTTAGCAGATTGAGTAGCTTCAAAAAAAAAAAAAAAAAAAAAAACAGTTAGCAGA
Organism: Reutealis trisperma; assembly: GCA_947687605.1. NCBI lineage: Eukaryota > Viridiplantae > Streptophyta > Magnoliopsida > Malpighiales > Euphorbiaceae > Reutealis > Reutealis trisperma. The sequence continues at coordinate 528,653 of CANTUT010000347.1, read as the reverse complement.
TTAAGTTAATTTTTTTTAAATAAAATTAAATTTCATTAATCATGACTCGCTGAATATAAATTTTAAAATCTAACATAAAATCATCTTATTTTAATAAAAATAAATTGATTCGCAGATCGTAAATATTTAACAAAATATTCAATTATCATATAGTTAATTTTGAAAATTGCAAATGTAATGATGGAACAATGTAATAAACTACTATTTTCTTTGTGAGTATTTAAAATACAACAATCATGTTATCAAACTCATAACAAAAAATAATTTTTAATAAGAAAAAACATAATAAAACGTATAATAAGAAAAGATAAAATAACATTAAAAATATAATATAATAACATTAAAAATAAAATATAACCTAACATAAAATAATAAAAAAAAATATTATTTTAGTAGCAGTAAATACAAATTCATCCACAATTATATAGTAAAAATGGAAAACGGGAAGCGATGGCGAAAATAAGAAAGCAACGAACAATATCGAGCAAAAAGAGCATCAATTTTTTATTTTCAGTACTTAATCATTTTAATTTCATTTGATAATTTATATCTTAAAAATCTAAATTTAATAAAAAACCACTTAAAATGATAAATCAAAATTTTTAATTTAAATTGTGCTGAATGCACTAAGTAATTTTTTTTAAATATTTTTAGTATTTAAAAATTATATCATTTATTTTTTTAGCATTTAAAATTCATCACTTAAATTTTCAGTACTTATGATTTTATCAAACACACCTAAGTTTTACCTATCTCTAATGAACATATGAATCTAATGAAATAATAATACATAAAACAAAAAAGAGTATCAATTTCTTAAATTAGAAAAAGATGTAACTACACTTAGTGTATATAATTGTTGTATATGTAATAAAATTGTAAAATACCAATATATGATTGATTTTGTGTATAAAAAAAGTACTTAAGTAGTATCCTGGTAGTATGATACTCCTACAAATCTAAACCATTTAATTTTTAATTTACTAATATTATCCATTAATTTATTTTACTAATAACCTGGACAAATAGTAATAAAAAAGATATTTTTTAAATTAAAATATTATTAACTGTCATCCACATTGATTAAAATCTGCATATTAATTATAATTATCATACATTTACCCGTTGAATTTGATTTTTTGTTTTCTTTGAAAGAAGTGCAATTTTACTCAAAAGGAAAATATTTTTCTAATCCCAATTAAATTCCACGCCTCCTTACTCTTTCAATTTCGTCCAGCTAGACAATTTTGACACGCATCCCTTGAAGAAATACCTTTTCCAATGATGCTTCTGTTTCTTCTCAGATTTCTGCAGTTACTGTTGTGGGAGTGGCAAATGGGGTGGTGTGGTTTCTAAGCTCATTGCTTCTAACAGTCTCAAGCTCAATTCTTTTCATGGTATTGGCATTACTTTATTTATTTATTTTTTCAAATTTTTTAGCTTTCTGTATACTGATGGCAATTCTAAGTTTTGGTTTTGTTGGGTTATGCTTGTTTAATGTTTATGATAAAAAATAAGGTAATGTTTGATATATAGTAACGAAATATTTACAATAAATTTATTTTTAATTTAAATATTATATTAAAAGAAATTTGATTATATTAAATTACGTCTCATTACAATTTACTAAATGTACTGTAAGAAAAATAATAAAGAATTGAAATCATAAAAATATGAAACACCAAATGAAAATGGTTGAACATTTCTTATTATTGATGAAGTTTTTTTTTTTTTTTGGTTGTTGAAAAAGGCTAGAAGTCCAATTTTTTCTCTTGAATTTGTACTAGAAATCAATTCTTGTACTTTAATTGCAATTAATTAAGCCCTTGAGTTTTTATTTGGTTTTACTTTGAGAAGTATTTGCAATTTTATTATATGATCTTATTTGTAACTTCTCTTGCAAAAAAAAAAAAATAAAAAAATAAAAAAAAAAAAAAAAAATATATATATATATATATATATATCTTATTAGTCACTTTGGTTGTAGCACCTACAGCTGCAATGGCAATAAAGAAGGCCACTGAATAAAGTATTAAATAATAATTTTATGTATTATATAATACATCTCTTAATTTTTTTATTTTAATATTTATGCTCATTAATTATTTAAATAAATCTAATGGCATAATTATATAGAACAAAATAAGTAATTATGTACTAATATTTTTGACATTATTTATAATGTAAAATAATAATGATTATTATTATTTTTGTCTATAAATTATAATTCACTTTTATTTTAACACAAAAATTAAGTATTTATATTTATTTTATTATTTTATCATTATACTGATCACAAATTACATTAATTATTTTAGAATAATGTGATTGATTATAATTATACTAAATGGTATATTTAGAAATACAATAATAAATTTAACTTGAAAAAAATATATTATTTATTTTGAATATCTCAAAAAAGAAATATAAACTATAATTTGTAAATAGAAAAAATATTTATTTATTTTTTTATCATATGACATATTTAAATTATATTATTTTATAATTTTATTTATATAACTTGTAATCATAAAAAATATTAGATAAATATAATTCACCATTTTATATTATGCCCGATCAGTCATTATTTTTTATATTAAATAATGATTATTTCGTGAAATGAATATAATAATTATCTTATCCATTAACCGCATAACCGCATAGAGGACAAAATAGAAAAAAAAAAGAAAAGAAAGCACCAATTGCGAAAAGTGCGGGGGTGGGTCCTGTTGTACGTCGTCGGCTTGTGAGTTTGTGGCTACTCAAATATGTTGTTCTGTTCTAACTTCTTCAATTAACAAAAGAGAAAACAGAGCTAAGCTCGGCTCTGCTCTGCTCTCTGGTTCTGGTTCTTTTTCTTCTTCTTCCTCGTCTCCACTTACTTCCCTGTCCACAAACTACCCAAATATTCAGATTCCAAAGTTTTTATACTCTACATAAAAGCAAAAAAGCAAACAAAAAGCCAAGAACTTCACTTTCTTTTCTCTATCTCTGGATCTAACCCAATTCAGGGCCAGCTTCGGTGTTCCTGTCGCTCTTTACTCTTCTCTGGATTTCACTGCGAATTTGGTTAGTAAGTCGAAAAGCAGAAATTCATTTTTACAATTTTAATACCATTTTCTCACTGTCTCTTCTCTGTGGTTTAGGCCATGGGAGGGGTATTTGATACTTCAGTGCCTTTACTACCTCTTTGTTTCTTAGTTCCACTTTGTAAGATTCTGTTACTATGAGGCTGCTTCATGGTGCTGTTTTGTTTATTTTTAATTTTTAATTTTTTAATTTTATTTTTTATAGATGATTAGCTTCTCTGACATTGAAATTCGTTTTTTGTGTTACCCTAAATAACTTGTATCTGTAAATAGCTGGAGAATTTGTTAACGACTAATCTACTGAAAATTGACCTTTATAAGGAAATAGAGAAAACCCATTTGCTTCTTTTGGTTATCTGACATCTCGTCTCTTCGAATATAACATGGATTAGTCCTTTGTGGCGAAATATAGATCCTGATTTGATATTTTTATATTGTGTAGTTTGTTTCAAGTTGATCCTGTAAGTTTCTGCATTAAAAATTAACAGATTGCAGTTTCGGAGAGTTTCAATTCAACCTCACTGATGGAGCTGCGTACACTTTCCCATTTCAATTCAGTCCTTGCAGTGTCAATTTTTGTTCAGAGTTTGAAAAAAAGGGTGAGTTTTTCGATGTCTGTAAGTTATATGAGAATTGCATTGAAGATTGTTCTAAACTACAAGGGGAATTTTACAAATCCTATACTCAGCTTGTAATGCTTTTCAAATGTCCTATAATTTATAATTTCATTGGTATATTTCTCAATCCTTGCTATTCCAAATTTTCATTGCTGGTTTGCCATAATTGTAACAATATACTTGGTAAAAAGAAAGATGGTGTGATTATGTTTTGTGAAGTATAAGGAAAAAAGGGATTATGGTCTCATAGTCCTTTTGCTATCTGTTATTTGTGAACTAGGATGATGCTAAATTTGAGATAATAATAATAATAATCCATCTAATATGATTGAATAGCGTCCTTCCTTCATTTTACCCTCTTGTTTTATCTTGGTAGAGCAATTATAAACTTGTCAAAATTTTGGCTTTAACATGCTTGTCAGAATGCAACTTCAGGTGACTTTTGATCGACATTTGAGGGATTGTAATACATCTGAAGCATAATTCAGCAATTCTACCTTATCATGTCAGATCAGGCCATGCAATCAGATAATGGTAAGGATGAAATCCCTGAAAAGTGCATTCAGCCTCAACAATCTGTTTGGATGTCTCACTGGACACACACGAGTTATAGGCCAGTCAATGACACCCGCAATCAGCTGTCACTTTGTCATGACTCTAGGGAAGACAGTCACAGAACTAAGCATCACACTTTGCTTAGTGGGTCAGAGATAGAATCAGGCAGCTCTAAATTTGTGAAAGAATTTCGAGAAATGCATAAAGCCCTTATAAATGAGAATCCAACAAGTTTGAAAAAATTAAGACAAGAAACATTCAAAGGGCAGCATTTTCCAATGTTCAAATCTTTCAAGAAAAAAGAAAGTATTTTACCTTTGAATAATGGGGAAAGGGAATCCTCTAACCATCATGAAGGAGTCTTAAGACCACAAATTGGTCCTACCTCTGGATGTGGTGTTTCTCTAGGTAGAACTGACAACCACTTACCCTCAATGCTTGAGTGGACACCTTCCAAAACAGAAACTCAATCAATGGAATCTCAATTTGAGCATGAAGGCATCACATCAAATCCAGAGCAGCAGGTTAAATCAAATAAATTGCTTGAAATTTCAGCACCTATTAAGGATGAGTTTTTGGGGTCAACTTCTAGAACTGTGCCATCTGAATTTAAGAGTGGAAATGCTCCAACTGAGTCCGTTATCCATTGGCAAGACTATACTACTCAACCAACCAGTTCCCTGTTGGTTCATGAGAAGAAAATGAATAACAGTGCTGCTTTATTAATACATGATCCCTCAACGAGCGATAATCAGCTTAGTGACTTTGTTGGTGAACAGCTCCAGATGATGCCGAATCATTCTAATGTTAAATTGTTCAGTAACCAGACCAGGCCCTCAGAAGCAAGATTATGTCATGGATCTTATGAATTACCGAGAATTCCCTCATCTTTTCATGATGTTGAGACTATGAGAATATCTACCACTATAGATTCTGTAAAAGAGTTTATCAGAGGTCCTCCAAAGTTTTCTCAAACGATTCATCACTTCTTGATCACAAAAAAGACTGATGTAAACTTATCTGATGGAGGTCAATTGTTTAGAGAGTCAACAATATCCAATTTTAAAGGCAAACCTGTGGGTGAACTCCTGAGCTTAGCTCCAGATTTTGGTTTCAATGTTAAGCAAGGATTGAAGCTGCTTCCTCTGGACACCTCCGTAGAGAGTGAAGGAAAAGAAAACATTGAAAATTTCCACACTTCTGCAGTTGATTTAAAGAATGAATCATCAGCGGAAACTGATACCATGGACATGGATACACTCCGGGAGAACCATCTGTCTGGTATGTGCACAGTTGTATCTCATATGTACATGACATAGCTAGGTGTTTTGGACATAGATATGTTTGTATGTTTTGAAAATTATGATAAAAAAATGTAGATGGTCCTACTTTGATCTAGTACTGTTGTTATGTTTCTATGTTTTGCAACACGAGGTAGAAAATCATGATAAAAAAAAAAAAATGGTTCTACTTTGGTCTAGTACTGTTGTTAAATGTAGTACTTATTTTTCAAAGCTAGTAAGTCCCCTTTTTGTTTTTGTTGCAGGTGTGGCTTCATCCCTTTCAAATAAGGTAACATATATTGGTTATATTTTAATCATTTTGCTACTGTGTCCCTTCAAGTGCTCCTTGAAAATCACTCGCATTCTCAACAGATATTGGTGTAAAAAAATATTAAAAATAATGTTTTCTGGAGGTTTCTTCAAAGGCAATAAATTTGGTTTAATTTTTCTTTGGTTCAAGGCCAAAAAGTTTACTTAGCATGGTAGTTGCAATCAAAGAATATGGTGAATCATTAGTTTGGGCTTTAGAAGTTGTCTAACGACATATTTGTGCAGCTATCTTGTTTATGTAATCGTCTGTTACTTTTACTCTTTGGTTTATGGCAATTTGTACATTTTTGTGTTCATTGATGATGATGTTCTCCAGTTTTTAGACTGGAGAGCTGCTTGACAGTGAAAAATATCACATACAAACATATAGCTTGTGTATAAATGCATGTGAACATATTTTGGTACTCAATATTGAAATGATTTTTAGTACTCCATATTGAATTGTAGTATTTGAATGTCATAATCTATGTTTTAAATACGCAATAGAAGCATGCTCTGGAGCCTCGAGGCGTGCCTGAATGTGAGGTGAACCTAGAGTGTATATAGGGGCTTTGAAAAGCCAGTTGAAGCATATGAGTTTAATAGCTCATCACATGAATATCTTGTTATTTTTCATCCCGTCCACAAAGTGCAACATTGATCATTTTAAACAAAAATAAATAAATAAATAACCAGATTGAACTCAACCTAAAAACAAAACAACCTTAGCATTTTTTTCTTTAGCTTATTAGTTTGTTTTAAGGCTAAGTTGTTCTTTTTTTATTCATTTATGCACTTTTGCATTTTTTTTTTATTTAAATGTATGCCCATTTACTTTAGCGATGGTTCTTGATATTCTTTTCAGTAAAATTGGCCTTTGAGCTCGTTATTTTTCTCTTCTTTCTACTTCATTAAATACAAATAGTTTTTATCATATATATCGTGACCTTAACACTTGTATCTCACATTAAGGAGAGCAAAATGTCTCGTATTATGTTTGGGCCCTTCAAAACAGCTTGCATTGATAAAACGGAAAAAGGTTAAATTCTAGGGTCAAAGGCTTAGACTATTTGCTTGTATGTTTTCCTGTGACGTGCTTTTATTGGCCACATGCATGTTTATTTCTGCTGGCATATTAGAAATTCAGATTTAACTGATTGGATGCCACTGTTCTTAGTCATCATCATTCATCAGTTATGAATTTTGTAGGACATCAAGGTGACCCAAAAATCTTCATCATCTCAAGCTGCAATGGCTTCAGTCAGAGAAGAAAGCAGAGACAGACTGCCAAACATAGAGTTACCTGACATTAACCAGGAACTTCCTGAAATACCTGGTGCGGCAAGTTTAGCAGATGATGGAGAAGCAAGCATCTCAAGAACCCAGAGTTTGGATGTGGAACACATCCTTTCCCATGCTGAACATCCTACAAGTTCAAAATCCATTACCTGTGCTGATGGTCCACTGGGATTGGATCCATGCAGTAGGTGGGTTAAACGTCTCAAACAAAATGCTTCATGTTCATTTGGTCATGGTACCAAGAGCTCGAAAATGGGTGAAGCCTCTTCCCATGAAAAAGTTAACAAGTTATTCAGCAAAATACTCAACTGTAACAAAACTAGTTCAGAACCAAAGATGATCAAGTCTCATGGTAAAGAACAGATGTTAATAGATCAGCCTGCAGAGTTACTGAGGAATGCTGAATCCTCTTCTGCTGATTCAGGGATGAAATGTCAAGATATAACTCTTTCACATGCTTGGATCCAAAGGTGGTGTCATAGACGAGCTGTATCTTCTAAAAGGAAGCCGGAAGCTGTGGTTGTTTGTGAACCAGAGAGTTCAAAGTCAGAGCTGGATGACTTCCATAAGAAGCAGTTTCCAAGCATCGCTGCTATGGCTTTGATGGGGAAGGCCATAACTGGTTTTAAACCATGTGAATTCAGGAAAAGGGGGTCATTTGTAGTTTGGAATACCAAAGGATTGAGTTGAGTTGTTGTGAGCAATTAATGCTGGGAATGAAGGGAAAACCAAGCAGTCTCGGGGACAGCATTGGTTCTATCGGTGCTTGATTTTGTTTCCAAAACAGGAAGAAATCTTTGATCATCGATCACATATCAGTGGAGAGGATGTGAAGTATGTATAGACTGAATGTTGCTCACTTGCTCTGGTCTGCAACCTGCCTGAATTTGTTCCGTATTTCCTTTGCCCTTTTCCTTTCTGCTCCCCTTCCTATGGATAGGATAGTATTCTGAGTGGGTCATTTGGTGGAGGCCTCATTTCACTGAGGTTGAAAGGGGCGATATCAGCCGGTTACTTGATATTGTAAACTTGACAGTACTTAGCCATGTTGCAAATATGCCCCCTTTGATCCCTCCATATTTACTGCAAGGAAACTTCAGTAATAGCTGGGATCAAAAGGAAAAAAAGTAATAGAGGCAAAGAATATAGGTGTGCATGCTTCTTTATAAATGGATGCATATAAATATTGTATATTCTACACACTTATTATATATATATATATATATATCATTAGACAACAATTGCAGTTAATGTTTACTAGGAAGTGATGGAGGGAAACAACACTCAGATTCACCTTGTGCTTTGAAAATATGATATCTTGTTTGATATTCTTACTGTGATTTACCTTAGTAGATCAGGCACTTGTATAATTAGAACTATCAAAAAATAATTCAAGTATGATAGGCATGTGCTTGAAGTGGACAACGAATTCGTGTTGTTTATCTTGAAAGACACAGGGAAGGGGAATAGTCTGGACTAGTTTGTTATATCATTATTCGTTAGGAGTAAAAGAATTGATAGAAGAGAAAAATATATTTTTCCTTTTCAATACTATATTTAGCATTATTAATATTCTTCAAATAGAGATGAAGTAGCTTCTGCTTCCACCCTTTTTCAAATATGTTTCCCAGATATATTATTGTGTTATTTGTATTTTTTTCCTTTTCGTTCAAGTGATGACAACTGAAACAAGTGATTGAATCTATGTCTGTTGAACATTATAATTTCTGTTCTATATCAGCCTCAAGTGTCTTTTTTTAATTTAATCAGAATTTTTTTTTATTCTGTCTTGGATTAGAAAGTAATTTGAGATGAATAAAGCATGTGTCCTTTTTTTCTTTTTTTGAGGAATTAATAAAGCATTTGATTTCCTTGCCTGACTTTTGCAGTAACTATTTATTTATTTATAATGATACGTTGAATCTTAGGAATAGGGAGTAACAAATACCAAGCTGTTGTCTGTGGATGGAGTCTCATAGTCCAGTAGAATGTTAGTTAAACTTCTGACATGATCAACTAAAGTTTCTCTAAATTAGTATAGCACACAAAGTTGGAAATGGTGATTTTATTGAAGTAAAATCAAAATTTGAGTTTTAAATCATAAAAAATGGGCATGACATTGAATTTCACTGTATTTTTACCATATGTAGCTTACGTGTAGCATGGCCAAGAATTTTGAAACCACAACCAAATTTAATGATCACAAATGATGGTTCCATTTTTGACCTGGCAACCTGTCTGTTCTAAGGCAGATTCAAAGAAAACACCTCCATGAATACCTGAATGAGGAGCAAACTGAAGGATTATATCTCTTAACGTAAGCACGCCTGTTGGCCGCTGTGAATCATCAACTATAAAGCAATAACTACCTTTTGTTTCGTCTAAACTTTTCATTGCTTGCTTGAGAGTGTTGCTTCTGTTGGCGATAACCGGAGATTGCATCCTTGGTTGGAAGCTGCTTCTTAGGCAAAGAGCCCCAGCTGCTAAAAGAGCCCCCAGGTCTCGCTCGATGGCGGGATCTGTGTCAGCTTCTGCAGTTTCCATGTGAATGAATTCCCCCATGGTCACCTTCCTGCAGCAATGTTTTAAGGTTGTCTAAGGGTTCATTTCAATTGTATGCTCTAAGAAGCTATTTTCTTGTAATGTCAGAATTTAAATGAGTTAACATGACAGGAGTAGTTCTTTTTCCTGTAAATCCTTTCAGCCTCCCATAATTCGAACGTGAATTCTCTTATGGAAATCTGCAGTATCCCCTCAAGGACGTCATAAAAAATATTACTAAGAGTCCGTTTAGCATTGAATTCGAAAAAAGCATTTTTCAATAAAAAATTTTATATTTTTTTAAAAATTATTTTTTAAAATTACTTTGAAGCAGAAGTATGTATATTGATATTTTTTCTAAAAGCAGGTCTTAAAAAAACAGTTTATAAAAAATAATAAAAATCAAACAATAAAATAAATAAAATTGTAAAAACACTTTTTTAACCCCCTAACAGCAATCCCAAACACACCCTAACTATTCTCTAATCTCACCAAAACTTACTTTCTGTTGTTAAGTAGTTCATCATTGTCTAAAAGAAGATAAACATTGCTGTTGCTGAAGTAGCCAATAATCTTCTCAGTTTCTCGATTCAAAACTGCAACTGCACCTATTCGGTTTTCCCACAAAATGTGAAGAGCTTTTGCCAAGCGTTGATCTTCATACACAAGAATGACTCGCTCTTCACTTTCAAAGCTGCACAGGAAATGAAAATGAGTAAACAAGAAGTTTTTCAAAAGTTGATTGTGAATTTTGTTTCTGGTTTGGCGCATACCAAAACTCGGACAATGCCTTGTCTGCAATGCTATCTGTTGGAGTTGCTGAGATTTTGTTTAAGAATCTAATCAAGATTAATCAAATTTCATGTAATGTTAATTATGTTTCATTAATGTAATTATATCTCAGCAATGAAATTAGTTTCAAGTGAAAAGAAATGGTGATCCTTGTTTCAAGGACACAAGCATGGTGTTAGGTTGTACTAGTTTTTGACTAAGGAAAGCTGACTTCTTCCTATAAAGAAGAGGTTGCTGGAACAAGAAATGTAATCGAAAAAGGAAGAGAAGAAAATGAGGAAGAAAAGAAAGAAAAAATGTTTATATTTTTCAGAGTTATAGCTTTTGTTTTCTGCTGCAATTTGTTTATATTTTCTGCTGCAAATCTTTGTTTAAAGTTCTTCTTTTCTTCCTCCCAAATCCAACTTTGGTATCAGAGCTCCAATGATCTTTGGGGGGCATGTTTATGTTTAAAAAAAAAAAAAAATCGTTTTTTGAAGTCTTTGCTTTAAGATGAAGAATAGCTTCATCAAGTCTATGTTGAAGTTCATGTCTCTATGTTTTGCATTTTAAGTTCATGTTTTTGAAAAAAAAAAAAAATCACAGGTTCTCTACAGAAAATGAAAATTCCTCCAAAATATCTTTGAAAGAATGTTATCAAGTAGTTCTATGTGCTCTGATTTTCTCAAGAAAAGAAACCAGTGATGTTTTCTTGAGTTGTCAAAACATGATCTTTGAAGGGACCAACATGTCCTTAAACTGAAATCCTTATGGAAAAGGGGACTTAGCAAGTTTTTAAACTGCATAATTTGATGAAGACCAGCAAGTCTATAAACTGAAAATGAAGACCAGCAAGTCTATAAACTGAAAAAATGGATGAAGACCATCATGTCTCTAAACTGAAAATTTGTTAAAAATTTAATGGAGACCATCATGTCCTAAAACTGAAAATTTCAAGGAGACCATCATGTCTTTAAACTGAAAATTTCGTGGAGACCTTCATGTCTTTAAACTGAAAAATGGATGAAGACCATCAAGTCTTTAAACTGAAAAATGGATGAAGACCTTCAAGTCTTTAAACTGAAAATTTCATGGAAGTTTGAAGGGACCTTGCATGTCCAAAAACTGCTCATGATATGTTATGTTTGTTGAAGGGCAATGAGCCATTTTTGAAGAGTTTGAAGAATCGTAGATTCTTTCAAAGAGAAGTCACTCTCATGGAGGAGTTTTTCTTGTTGGTGAAGAGGCCACCAGCAAAGGAAAGAAAAAAGAAAAAAAAATTGAAGTTGCTCTAAGAGACACAACAAGAGTTGTGGAAAATGCTCAAGATAAAGCAAGCAGGAAGTTAGATTTCTGTCCATGGAAGCACAACTTGAAATCTCCAGCAAAAATCTCATCAAGGAGGAGTGTTGGAGTTGCTGAGATTTTGTTTAAGAATCTAATCAAGATTAATCAAATTTCATGTAATGTTAATTATATTTCATTAATGTAATTATATCTCAGCAATGAAATTAGTTTTAAGTGAAAAGAAATGGTGATCCTTGTTTCAAGGACACAAGCATGGTGTTAGGTTGTTCTAGTTTTTGACTAGGGAAAGCTGACTTCTTCCTATAAAGAAGAGGTTGCTGGAACAAGAAATGTAATCGAAAAAGGAAGAGAAGAAAATGAGGAAGAAAAGAAAGAAAAAATGTTTATATTTTTCAGAGTTATAGCTTTTGTTTTCTGCTGCAATTTGTTTATATTTTCTGCTGCAAATCTTTGTTTAAAGTTCTTCTTTTCTTCCTCCCAAATCCAACACTATCAAACCACTCCAGTCCGCTTGCTTGATGCAATGACTGAATTACTGCATTCTACCAAAAGATACTGCAATTACTTTGTCAAATAATAACAGAACTTCTAAATCTTCATATGTAACAGTTACTTCAAATTTCTGTTCCAGTATTGTGACTAATGCTGTTGTAAACTTTGCAGGTTTCTCAAGATGCTAGCACAACTTGAAGTCTCTAATATCAAAGGTTGAAACGGATTTTTGGGGGAAAAAAGAATACTTTAGAAGTTGAAAAAATCAGTTTGAAAGTGTTGTTTCATTGTTTTGAAATTTTTATGATTAATAGTCACGAAACTCGCCTTATAAACAAACTTAATACCTTTAATCATCAATTTCAATATAATGCTTCATACTTTTTTCAACAACAGCTCAAATAGTAATGTCAAATAACGTAGTAGCAGCCAGGTAAGTAATCACCTGAGTTACAAAACCGATGACCTGAAACCCCAATTGCTCAATAACAGGAACAGCCTGCAGCCGGCGGTGCTTGGAGAGAAGCATCAGGACATGAAACAATGTGTCTTCCAAATTTACAGGGAAAAATGGAACCCAAAGAAATGACTTAGCTAATTCCCCAAGCTGTTAATTCACCAATTATCACATAACTAACTACATTTGGAAAACAATCATAAGGCTAGTGTTCATTAAGATATGTATGTACCTTTGTTTGTCCAATTTCAGGACTCTGTTCGAGCATAGTAAAGAAGCTACTTTTGCCTGTTCCTCTGTTTTTGGCTTGGATATGAGACTTTTCACATTCATTGGAAAATAAAATCCAATAAGTGAAAGATTTCAAATTGCATATGGGTTTGCTCAAAAACTAAAGTTTTACCTCAAGAGACCAAAGTACTAAGCTAACAAAATCAATGAGACCCATATGTTGATCTGAAAATCTTCCAATAGTGGTATCACTGTCAGGATGGTCTATAACATCAGCAATAGGAGCACCGGACACATTCTTCTCATACAATAATTGGATTGAATCTTTTACAATATCTCCAACTTTCAATGCCACAACTGAAAAAAATCATACATAATAAAAGACTAGAATTTTCATTTGAAAGATCTGGAATTCAAATTCAAGATTGGATGAGAGAGCATTTTATTTCTTTTATGTAGCTAATTATTTAAATTCAGATATTCCAAACAGAAAAAAGGGAGAAGAAAAGAGATTGTAAAATGCACCAGGAGAGTTTTTTATGCCAGGGATAGAACTAGTAGGGATGCGATCAAGAAATATTTGAAGAGCCCTGCAAGGGTCAAGTTGTTCTTGTTTATGATTGTGATCACTCTCTATATTCTCCACTGCCGTTTCACCATTTTCAACTTGAATCAGATTCATCTTCTTTAATTCTTGCATAGTTTTTTATTTTCTGTGTCTTTTTTTCTCTCTTTGCCTTGTTTATCTCTGTTGTTAGTTTGTTGATGGGTTACAACCTTTTCCATGCAATACATGTATCTTTCCTCTTACAAATAAAGCCAACCAAAGCACAGCAATATGTGCATTAGCTGTTCTCTTGCTCATCTTAGAGTTCATTTCTTGTTCTCTAAACCTTAATCAACCTGGCAAACTCATTTGTTGATTAGTTATTGAATTACTAGTGTCATTTCAATACAATATTTTAATTTTATTATTGAATCGTGACATTTTATAAATATCATACGTCAGTCGAATTTCTTTGCTGTCTGTATTGGATTGTATCATTTGTCAGCCGTGTACTAGACATTTGTAATGATATTTGTATTGTATATGAAAACTCTTGGGAAATGCACAGCCATCGCAGTTTATAACTTTAGGTCCACTTCATGTACAAAACTGATACGTCAAACTTAACCAGGCAGCATTGAATGAATGGACAAAATGCACAAAACCACAAGAAAATTAAATTTGCTTAACCCTTATGCTTCATAAGTAGAATAGTTTATGGGACGGATTTAGATTTAAAAAATGTTCAATTTTCTAAAAACTCAGTCCATTTAATTGCAATTTTTTTCACTAATTGAAACCCGTGATCCAACTCACGAACAAGTCTATTCACAAGTATTTCCAGCCATTCGCAAAGGGAAGCATGATGTAGCAATGTGGTGAGAGTGAATACATCAATATAAAGCCTTGTCATTCATGTATACACGCAAAGGTTTCAGTACAAGTAAAGGCTTCATCACATTATTAAAATCCATACTGGTACAAAGTTTATCTGGTCTTTTAAAGATACCTACTCTAAAGATAAACAAAACAGCTAACTGATAAGCTCTTCTGATTTATTTGGGGGTTCATCGCAATCATAACTCTAGAAGAAGGGCTCTAGTTTTACCAGCTCAGAAGAAGCTTGTAATTTACATATGATTAAAGAAGGGACGCAGCTTGCTTCATCGAGACCAAAACGCTGCTATTGACATCCAGTCAGCCTTCTTCACCAAGCACTTTAACCAACTGCTTCAAAATTTTACTTCTCTTCGTATACTCTTTCCAAGCCAGTCCTTGTAAATGCTTCAGATCCATTTATATCACTGTGCCATCTTCTATTGTTGCTTTCTCCGCTATAATTGTGATTCCAGACCGGATATAAAATCCTTCTTCTGGCCTATCCGCTTCTTGCACGCCCTGGAAAGTCAAAACATTTAGATGCATTTTGAACTCCCTGTTTAGATAAAAAAATCTTGTGTTCTCTGTAGAAATTAATTAAGAAATGTCACTTACATCTTTATTCATGATGACCACATTTTTTCCTATCTTCGCATTCTTGTCAATTATGCAGTTCCTTCAAAGAAAAAAAAAATCATAAGCTTATCATCAGAACTCATCATTTCCATGATCACATTTCTTATTTGAGTCTGCACAACTGAATAAAAATAGGAAAATGAAAAACAAAAAACAGCAATCTAATTTGTATTTAAGTAGCCTTTTAAGATGAAGTACAGTACTTGATTTTTGTGTTCTTTCCAACACCAATGGGGACTTTCCCGTCTGCCAGAAGAGATGCAATTTCAGCTTCAGTTTGGTAGTAGTCTGCTCCCAACATCACAGTATCCTAAATTTGAACCAAATAAATAAGTAAGTTGCCAACCACTCAACCATGTCATCAGCGAAAAATCTAAATGAGTCAGGAAGCTATGATAGACCACCTTTAGCTCAACACCATAATCTAAACGTGAGCGTTCACCAACCACAGAATGTTGGATACTGCATTCTCGCAAGAAGCATCCATGAGAGATTATTGCATCTACAATCTGCAAAATCCTACTGAAGAATGAGAAGCAAGAAAACTCAATGCCACAAAATTTATCCCAAGAGATAGCAGCATACCCGGCATTTATCCATTTTAGTTGGTGGAAGGAATCGAGGAGATGTGTAGAAGGGTGTCTTTGGGTCATAAAACTCAAACGTTGGAGGCTGCAGGAGAGTTATAGTCAATATGAAATTGTCAGTCTTTGTTTCAATGAAAAGATGAAAGTTTTTTATCATGCATACGTCATAGTGATTCATAGCAAATACAGCATATTAAACAAGTTCACACATCAGAACTCACTAACATAACAATGCCTATATTTATATGGCAAATGAGACTGATATAAAAGAACCGTATATTTTTTTCAGGCATGAGACATTGTATGTCTATGCCCTTCCATTGCATGCCATTGATGTTCAGTTGAAATAGTCACATGGATAATAAAAGGGATACCAACCTCTTCAGCTAGAGCCAAGTTAGCTTCATAGAATGACTTTATTGTTCCTATATCTTCCCAGTAGTCTCTGAACATATATGCCTATCAAAAGACAAAAAAAAAAAAAGGTAATTCTAGCACTATACACACACATTATGTGTAATTAAAGCTTAATGAGAGAATTGCTCAAATAGAGGCAGAAAAACCACCCTCTTGACAGAAATGATGAGGAAACATATTAAAGACTTTTCAGATTTTTAGACTGTTCTTACTTGGACATTGTGCTCGGCAACAGCTGCAGGAATGATTTCAGATCCAAAGTCATTTGCTGTGGGGTATCTCCACCTTAGAAGCTTCAACAAGATCTCAGTCCTAAACACATATACTCCCATTGATGCAACGTAAGGGGAACCCAGGGCATCTTGCGGAGACAAGCCTACACGAGTGGTATCTGATTTCTGCATGCAATTAAACGTGAAAATTATGATTAAATTGAACACATTTAGTATCATTTGGATTTCATAGCGCTTCTAACACATTACTGTCAGGTAATCACATATGGAAACAGGATAATCAGAATATCAGGTCTTATTATGATGCAGTTTAACAAGCTATGAGGATACACTAGAGATTTAGACTGTTAAGACGACGCCAATCGGGCTTTAATGCTTAATTAGAACAAACAATTGGCCGGGCAATGATAAAAATCATCACCTAGAGCCAGAATCTTTTACCTTCTTTGTTAAAGAAACTAACTTCATTAAGAAGAGGTGTTTTAGTTGCTGAAGTCACTTGTTTTTGATAAATTGTGAGTCACTCGGATGTAAATTCAAAATGGAAAAAGGCATAGCCAAGCAAAAGAATTATGCAGTCCTCACCATTGATTTTAGTTCAGCACCTCTTGGTTTTTCAGCAAAGTGAACAATTCGGCCCCTGCTGTCTAGCTTCACCAAACCATAATCTGATGCACGGCTGCAAATTACCCACCCAAATTTAGATAAAAGAATAGAGAATACAAGTTTCAGTGAAATAAACCAAACCATGAAAAGCATGACTTGAAGCACAGAAACAGACAGAACAAACCTCTCATTGACTGCTGCACATGAAATTGTGATATCAGCATTACTGTCAACATGATGCTGTTAATCATACCAAGTAGGTGAGACAGATTTTAAGTATCAAATATGATATGATCAACTCTATTAGGAGAATGATAAGATACCTGCACGAATTCCATATAATCCATTCGATAAAGATGATCTCCACATAAGATCACTATATTCTCAACATTCCTGTTCTTCACATCCTACAAGAATCAGCAGATTTTGTGATATTCCAAATGAAGTACTTAAAAGGAACTGAAGAACTATGAGAAACACAATAAGTTGTATCCATGAAAGTTTCAGGATTATGCACGGAAAGCAAACAAAATATTTCATATTGACCTCAAAAACCCATGTAAATTGCCTCACAGCATCTGCAGTTCCTTGAAACCATTTCATCCCTGCTTCCCCCGGTGTTTGAGTTGCTGCTAGGACCTGTTTGGTAGAATCATGAAGTATTTCAAATAAAATACAAATAATTGCACGCATTTCTTTTTATTTCCATTAAGTTTGTCACACAATAGGTTCAATTTGGTTATACATCTTACCACACTTCAAACACATGATTCCCAATTTCTAATCTAATAACGACAATGAGTTTCACCAAATTTCTTCTGTTGTGTCATTAACAAGTTCACACCCACTGATATCACTCTACTTTCAAATTCAATAACTTAAAAAATGACATTTGATTGTAAAAATTCCTCAAGGCTGTGTGTATGCTTGCTAATATAGGAAAACCATAAGAAAAAGAACTATTTTCCATGAAAGTCCAATCTTTCTTCTTTTGTTATCACAATTTTGTGTAGTGTTGAATATAAAAACTCATTTTTCTTTTGCCAGAATAAAAATTCTGAGGGATAGTAAATCTTGAAAGCAATCATACCTCGACAAATCCACCCCCAAAGTTAATACCATTTCCAAAATACGTGCGAGCAAGGTGTCTATTAAGGGAAGCAGAGTTGAATTGGGTCAGTACAAATATCTTGTGTATGCCACTATTGATGCAGTTGCTCATAGGGATGTCTATAAGCTTATAGCATCCTCCCACTGGTACCTGCAGTAAAAAAGGAATTACATAATCAAAACTCAAACATCATAAAAACCATTCATCTTCTTCAATTTAAAAAAAAAAAAAAAAAAAAAAAAAAAAAAAAAAAGAGGTTGATTGAATAGTCCATTAAAGTTGGAAACATTTTCTTACAGCTGGCGTTGCTGCTCTTCTGGTAAGAGGAAACAATTGAGTCCCGGCACCTCCTCCCAATATGATCGATGCTACATTTTTTGGGTCCACTTTTCGTCTCTCGAATGATGGTGGTTTTAAGGTCTAAAGATCAAATTTTCAAAATTTAAGAGAGAGATTACACATCAAACTATATTTATAAAAAAATACATAAATGGAATAAACTATACAAATTTCAATTCATTAACATCCCAAAATTAATCATGTTCAAAATATTAGAAAATATTTGAATAAAAAAAAATCATAAAATGATCTAATTCAGGACTGGAAAAAAAAAATTAAGAAGTAAATCAACTTACCACAACCCCCTTGGGATTATTTGATGTTAAAACAGCATAAGCAACGCCAGGTTTGGCCTTATTGGCAGTCCTCTCAGCTCTTAAGCTTCTTGTCAACTGATTGAACAAAACATTGTTATTTAGACTTCCTCTCATTCTTTCACCCCAAAGCTCTTTATCTCCACTCCTGAAACCACCTCCAGTAGCTTTTGCCATATTGGTATTGGCTTTCACGGCCACACAGCAAGAATCCATTGCAATAGCCTGAAACCAACCTCAAGATGATGACGATGATGGTGTTGGTGGTGGATCACACTTCCAGAATTATTTGTCTCAAAACCACCAGACACAAATCCTAATGAAGCAGAGCCCCAAAATAAGTAATCAAGTAAAGTACAGATCACATAAAGATAAATGCATCAAATTGAAACTGAAATAAAGATATATAGAAAAAAAAAATGAATGACAGTTGTATCACATGCTTTTAACTCCGTCGAGGAATAATGGAAAATACCATATCTAAGCAAACCCCAAAAGAAGTAAGATTTAAATTAAAAAATTAAAATCTGTGAAGTACCCAGATAAGAAAGTAATCAAGAATCAAGAATCTAAGTATCCAGAATTCAAGAACCAAACTTTTGACTAACAGAGATCAAAGCAGAAAACACATACCAAAAGGTGATTTGAAGATTTAATTAGATAATTCATAACAAATCCATAAAAGGGTGTTGAGGGAAATGATCAAGAAAGCATTTTTTTCAAGATGGTTGAAAATGGAAGTAGAAAAATGAGAGTGAAATGCGTGAAATGATGGGAAAGTTGGTGGTTATGGCTTTAATGGCCTGTGAACATTCACGGGAAATGCTGCATTTTTGGGGGGGGTTTTATACCTTAAAATATTGAATGTGATTCTCTCTGTTTCTGCAATTGCCACTCCAATGCCCTTCCCTCTCTCTCTTATGTGCGTATGTGTGTCAAGTTCACTGCTTTGATTAGTCCAGATTTTCTAGGCTCCTCTTTCGCATACGAAGAAGCCATTATAAAACAAACACATGTCCACTTCAATCAAGACCCAACGTCTAATTTTCAGATGATATTTTTAAACATTATAATAATAATTTTATTAGTTAAAAATATTTTATTTATTATTATATTTTTTTTCAACGGTTCAATTCAATTATATATTTAATTTTTTTTTTTCACTTTATTTATTTTTCTATTGGCTCTTTTGTTGTTAAATTTCAAGACGGCTATAATCTCTCATTTGACAGTTAGGATTGGATATTTCCCGCCAATTTGGCATGATAGTGACCTCACTAATTGTTGTTGTTATTATTATTATTATTGTTAATGCATTTATTATATATTATTAAATTTGGAAGAAATTCTAACAATTAATAATGTTTTACTTAGGTTTAGGCTATGCTTAGTAGGAAGCGTGCCGAGATGGAAAGAAATGAATTTGATTAAGGTTACAGGTTAAATACGTTAGAGAGAAGAAATTTATCTAACCAAAGTAAGTAATGTTATGTTTCCTTTTACTTTTCCTTCGTTCCAAACAAACAATGCCTTCGTTGTTTTAAAAAAAAATAAAAATAAAAAAATATGTATGTTCAGCTCAAGAGTGGCATTGCTTAATCTCCAAAAAGAAAGCTGCTCAATGTTTAGATCTCACAAAACAAAAGGTAAGAAATTATATTTTAATTTCTAGGACTTAATCATCAAGTAATTTTAGTAATATTTTTTTAGCATTGAAGGAGAATAAATTGATATTAGATTTTTACCTGAATTATATATATTTTTATCCACATAATAGTAAAATATATCGTGATTTGAATCTCACTGATATTAAATTTCTTCTTTTTAATGCTCAAAAAAAATTAAATTTTTACCTGAATTGTATATATTTTTATTCACATAATAATGAGTTTTATAGTCCTTTTTTCCCTTATTTTTTCTTTGGATTTATTAAAATTAATAATTGATATCTAATTATTTTTTATTTATATCAGTATAAAATAATCTAATCAATGAAATTACTTATTTTTGTTTGATGATAAATATGATTTTTTTTTCATAAAAAGAAGACTAATTTAAATCGTAGCAAAATTCAAATTTCACATCTCCTAATAAAACTTTTTATGTTCTATGTTTTAATGGTACACTTCTATTTTGCTAAGTTATTTTATTAGAGGCGGCACAATATCATATTGGATTATTTACAATAAGTGTTTTAAAAATAGTTTTTAATATTGCAATTTGAAATATTATTTACTTTAAATATGAAATTAATGATATACGCATATATTTTATAAATTTATTCATAAACAATTAGAAATTTTCGAATGAATATAGTTGATATTAAAGATATGTATGTGTGAATACAAACGAACGCGATATTTCTTAACTAGATCAATTTTTTTTTAATTATTTAGTAGTAAGTAGTATCACGGATCAAAACCGACACTACTTACTATTAAATAAAAAAAAAATTGAATGTGATATTTATTACTGAGAATACAAAATAATCTTTTTAGGTGATATGGACTAACTATAGAAAGATCTCATTTGATTGTAATATAAATTTTTTATTTTTATAGTTAATGAAGAATCATAGTAGCTACAAAATTTGGAAAACTAGGTATGAAATTTGAATGATTTCAATTGTGCACAATGAGCTTATACCTAAAAAAGGAAAGAGAAGATCCCATGTTTTATAGTTAGAAAAACCTTGGCCAACTACTGAAAAAGGAAAATAGAAAGATCAACCTAACAACCTCCACCCATATAACTTTGTTCCCCTTGCTTCTTTTGAAAGCATAGAACAAAATGGGGAGCAAAATGGAAGGCCTTTTTTTTTATTTTTTATTTTTTGTTATTTAAAATTCAAAGCCTTACACAAAAATCATGGGATTTTATAAAAGGGTATGAACCCTAATTATTTCCAAAAATAAAAATAAAAATAAAAATAAAAACAAAAACAAAGCCCTATAATATTATTTTGGATATTATGGCTGTGTAGCCTTTCTGTGTTTTCTGAGTAGCCCCTCCATTATTTTCAAAGAAATATATAATAGTGCAATATTTGATCCCATTTGATTATTATTTTTTATTTAAATAATCAGAAATATTATCGGATTAATTTATTTATGTACTCAATCTAGTTTTATTTCTCAATATTTAAAGTTAACATATGCTTAGTGTAATGATTTAAAAATAATACATCCATTTTAAAATATGAGCAATAGAGAATAATTTCAATTTTTTTTTGTCTATAATTATGGTGAAAACTTTAAAATGGAAGCTATCCTTAGTTTGTACGGAGAAATCCTTAAATAAATTTAGTTTGTCACGTTATCTATAGACTAAATCAATTACTCGTTGACATATGACATTATTTATTAAATATAGTATTTATATTAATTAGATTATTTATTATCATTAATCACCTATAATTAAACACTAATCAATATAAATAATATATCTAATAAATAACATTACATATCAGCATATAATTAATTGAATCTATAAATAAAATGATAAACTAAGTTTATATAAGAATTTATCGTGGCGTAAAGTTTTCAAGCCTCTCTCTCAATATATATAGATATAACTTAGATCATCTTTATTTTTTTTTAGGTGTTATCATTTGCTAAATTTTAAATGTATAATATAACAAAACTAGATCTTAATAATAGTGGGCCCATAAAACAATTTGAAGGCAAGTGCAAATTCAATCATTCGGGGTACTTAGCCCCATGCTTATTTGGGACACATGCCAAACCTTGCTCCCAATTATTAATTTTTATTTTATTTTTTGCCAATCTGCTCCCAATTAATTGACGGTTCTCATAAGCCCTTATTGTGCACTTACTTCCCAACTTGATGTATATCACTATTACCCATATTTTCTTTCATTCTAGTTTTATTTTTTTAAATATAAGATTATCAATTTTTGTTTTTGGTACAAAATGTCTTGATGATTTAATTAGAGATTTATTTGTCAATTTAATTAACTCTGAGATATAGCTTTTTAATTCATAAGATTTAATGGGTTAAAATAATATTAGATTAGAAAAAAAATTTCTATTTAATTATGCTCTTAGTAAATAAATAAAAAAATTCATTATAATAACGAATAAATATTCAAAATGGATTTTTTTTAATAGAATAAAAAAATCAATCAGATTTCGTTTAATTCATTTGTAATATACATTATGAATATTAATAAAAAAAAAGATTTTTATATGTATTCGATGAATCAATTATTAAATATTTATCTCATATAAATATATAGGCTATTAATTTTTGTGGTTTAAAAAATTATAAAATATTAAATAAAGAAATAAATTTTTCTTAAGAAAGTGGAGAAAAGTGCAAACAAGTTGATGTTTATATGATATTTTTTTTCCCAAATAGTTGATGTTTATATGATAATGAATTTAGACCCTCAAAATACAACATGGGAGATTTTGAAAGGGACCCACATTGAAAGTTGGCATAGAGAGAGAGACAGATTAAGAAAGTGATGGGTTGAGTAATAGGCCAAATTATGGGCAATTAATAAACTATATAAAACATAGTGATATGGTCAAGTGGTATCATAGCTTAATTAACATAAAACTCCAAATGATTTTGATGGTGACCTGATTTTCTTTGATTTGCAAGCTAGACAGATGACATAATTTTTTATTATTTGATAAGTTGAACATTTCTTGACCGCCCACGTGTCCCGATTACACCAATGGAAATTGTAAATTTGCAATTAATATTTTTTTTTATGACTATATAAAATTATATCTCCAATTCTTTTTTTTTTAATCATCATCTATACATGTGTTTATAAAATATTTAATGAAAATAGAAAATTTAAAAAATTTTAATTTAATTTTAATAAACATATAAAATAATTAAAAAAATATACATGACAATTACAAATTAAAAACATAACAGCTGTATGTTAGATTTAATTAATCAATAATCACATATTATAAGTATTAGTATTATATAATATATATAAAAAAAATTGAGTATACATCATTAGTTAAAAAAAAATTAGCAATTAGACTTAGTTTAGAGGTTAAAAGCAATATTATTTGAAAAGTGAAATTTATAAATATCTAAAAAATAGTAAAATAATAAACTAAGGTGAGAATAAAAATGCACATTGTATATTATATTAGAGTGATGTGATATCCCAAATTAATTCTTATGCACCCTACAAGAACATATAATTTACAAAAGGTATTGAATTCATCATTATATTAATTAAATAAGGTTAGCAGTAAGTTTATATTAAGTTCACCTATTTGATATGATCAAAATAAACTATTTCATCTATTTTTTAATGGTGCAATATCTTGTATCCCAGATTTAATTTTAATGTATGCATATAAACTATCATAAGAAAATGAAATGGTGACAGGAATATATCATCAAAAAAAAAAAGAAAAAAGAAATATATGGTCCCTATGTTAATTTCTGATAAGAATCAACAGCAAAAATGAAATAAACAAAGGATTAAAACAACAGCAAAAATGAAATAAACAAAGGGCTAAGTGCCAAATATATCACATGCCATGCTAATGAATTTTCAGAATTTGTCATAGAATTCTTTGAAATAATTGTGTAAAAGATATAAACATATATATATTTTTGCGAATACCAACAAGCACAAATTCCAAAATTTATAGTTTTTATTTTTTATTTTTTGGTTGTCATTTCAAGCATATCTACTTGGAAATTACTCTTAAAACATATAAATAAGGTCATATTCTTTACTCATAAAGACTATTAAACGTAAGAGCATTTTGCTGTTTTTAGGGCTTTTAGTCATATTATTTGATCAAATAAAGGCAAAACAAAATAGTTCACTCGCTAATCTCTCAACAACATAAACAAGTTCCAACTTGTAGTATGGCAATGACTTTTGCAAGCTTTTTTTTTTTTTCTCAACAATTACATGTTAACTATGTTAGTGTTACTCGATAATTGTCCATAATTATCCCTTATTTGTTGTACTTTTATCACTTTACAGTTGTTCTAATCATAGAGATAGTAATTAGAATATTTATATTTCATTAGGAGTTAAACTCCTTCTCCTTTGTATTGCATGTTATATATGCAGCAGTTGCTACACTTGTAAATTTCTGAGGTGAATAATAAATATTTTGAAGCCGTTTTCACATAGTATCAGAGCCATAAAACACCATATATCTTGCATAAACTTCATCTTCTTTCTTTCTCTTCCAAATCATTTACAATGGCCTTACCTAATAATCAACTTGCTCTCCCCACAACCCAAACACATACAGCCACAACTCAATTAAATTTTGCTGTGAAACTTAACCTAAGAAATTTTTTGGCCTGGAAAACTCAGTTCCTTCCCTTGCTAAACTATCACAATTTAACTGGCTTCATTGATGGTACTTGTCAAGCTTCACCACCGACCATTCCCTCCCCAGCATAACCAAATAACCAAATTCCAAACCTAGCCTAAATTACCTGGTTTCAACGTGATCAACTACTTCTCTCATGGCTTCTCTCCTCTCTTATAGGAAGTTTTTCCATATGTTACTGGACTAACCTCATCATACGCGGTTTGGAATGCACTAGTAAGTGCATTTGGGTTTATCTCTCAGAATAGACAATTATAACTGAACATTAAGCTGCAAGAACTAAAAAAGGGTGATATATCGGTATCCACTTATTTGCACAAAGCTAAAAGTCTTGCGGATGAATTAGCTACAACTGGCCGAACTATGATAATTGCCGAGTTCAACGTCATCATCTATGAAAATATAGGCAGTGAGTTTCACCCAATTACTTCTACTTTAAATCTTAAAATTGAACCTTTTTCTTTTCAGGAGCTTCACAGTCAACTCTTAGCTCATGAAATTCTTCTCTGTAGTATTCAAGAACCTCCTCAAGCTAATATTGCTTATCATTCTACACCATCCTCTCCTCATTATTCAGTTCCTAGACCAGCTGGCAATGGTGCTCCTTCTCCCCATTATTTTCGTAAATCCAAGGTTCAGTGTCAAATATGTGGTTATCACAACCACACAACAGACAAGTGTAGGCGTCAGTACTAGCGACGGAATACTATTCCTCAAGCTCACATTGCCTATCATGGTGCTACACAAGCTGCTCATTATGTTGCTCCAAAGCCAAATACTTATATTGACTGGACAGTAGATACAGGGGCTATTAATCATATGACCCCAAACCGGAATGCTTTATACAATATTAGTGACTACAAGGAGATGGATCTAGTTCGGGTAGGTAATGGTCAAGGACTGAATATTGCCAACCAAGGTATTGCATACTATCCTTTTCTTTATAAATCAAGATTATTGAGACTTAACAATGTTTTATATGTCCCTAAATTAACAAAATCATTGTTATCGGTTCATAAATTTGCTATTGATAACTCATGTTTCTTTGAATTTTGGCAAACTTATTTTGTTGCTAAGGATAAAAAAACCAGGGAAATCTTATTGCAAGGCCCGAATGAAGCTAGTCTATACCGTATTTCTCTGACCCTCAAGCAAGCATTCCTTGTAAAAGGCATTTCTTTTGAAGATTGGCATGCTCGTTTTGGACACTTGAATGTCAAAGTGGTGTCTCAAGTCATTTCAAATAATAACTTGTCTTGTTTTGGTTCTAGTAGTTTGTTTAGTTTGTGTCATGCTTGTAAGTTAAGCAAGTTAGCTTGTCTTCCTTTGGCGTCTATTAAACATACTAGTGCCCAACCCTTTAAAATTATTCACTCTGATGTCTGGGATCTGGCACCTGTATTGTCCAACCTTGGTTATTCTTTTTTTGTTTTATTTATTGATGACTTCACTAGATTTACATGGATTTATTTTTTAAAGAATAAAAGTCAAGTTTTTCATATGTTTAAAGAGTTTGAAGCTTTAATTGCTAGACAATTTCATTTTAAAATAAAATCTTTTCATTTTGATTGGGGTGGTGAGTATCAAAAATTGAATACTTATTTTAAACAACAAGGGATTATTCATCGTATTGCTTGTCCTTATACTCATGAACATAATGGGATTTCTAAAAGAAAAATTCGACATATTGTTGATAATGGCTTAACACTAATGGCTCATGCTGCAATTCCCTTTCATTTTTGGCCATATGCTTTCCACACAAGTATTCAATTAATTAATTTCATGCCAAGGCTAGTTCTTCAACATTCGAATCTTTATCAATCGTTGTATCAAAAAGCTCCAAAATATGAAAATTTAAGGATTTTTGGTTGTGCAGCATATCCATTGTTACGACCTTATAACAAACATAAATTTTCTTTCCGAAGTACTTAGTGTGTGTATTTAGGAAACTCTCCTACTCACCATAGTCATTTATGCTTAGATGTTAGTAATGATAGGATTTATGTAGCACATCATGTTCATTCTAATGAGTCACTTTTCCTTTTAAAGTGTCTAAACCTGCAGCAAATTATTCAAAGGAAACACCATCTGAACCATGGATGCGGCTAACACATTCAAATTCATCTCATGCCTTGCAATCATGTACTTTATCCTCCCCTCATTCCTTATCTAATCCAAATTTTCAAACTCCAACACACATTACTAAGTCCTATCTTAATCAGAATTTTTCTCCATCTTAAAACTCAACTCCTCACTTATCTAGTTGATTTTTCAACTCTCCACATCCTATTACCGCTCTCACACAACCACATACATCTACTCCTACCATTTTATCATTACCATTATCCTCTTCTCCAACCGAATCACCAATCAGTCCAACACCATCAGCTTCTTCATTACTTCCTCAAGAATTACTAGACCAGCTCCATCCCTTACCTTCCTCATCATCCCTGGGTTTAATAATGGTTATTGATATCACCAAAAATTTCCAAACAGATGCTATTTCCCAACAACAATCAAACCTAATAACTGCACCTCTACAACAAACTCATCCTATGATTCTTAGACCCAACCCCAAACCAAAATGTAGAGCGTACCTTTCTGTTCATAATCCCTTAAAAATAAATTATTTAGACAATGAACCAAAAACCTTTAAACAAGCATCTCAATATCAAGAGTGGAATAATGCAATGGCTGAGAAAATCAATGCTCTCTTTACCACAAATACTTAGACCTTGGTTCCAAAACCAAGTGGTTCTAATATTGTAGGAAGTAAATGAGTTTATCGTATCAAAAGGAAATCTGATGGAAGCATTGATAGGTATAAAGCAAGGCTTGTGGCTTAGGGGTTCACTCAAAAATCTAGTTTAGACTACAAGGAAACGTTTAGTCTGGTTATAAAGGCCACTACAATTTGTACAAGCTTAGCAATTTCTAGTATGAAACATTGGCCAACAAAGCAACTTGACATTTCTAATGCGTTTTTACATGGTTACCTACAAGAATAAATATACATGGCTCAATCACCTCGTTACATTGACAATTCTAAGCTAGATTATGTTTGTAAATCAAACCGTTCTCTTTATGGTTTAAAATAGGCCCTAAGGGCATGGTTCCATCATCTCAGTACTTTTTTACAAACTTTAAATTTCCAAGCTTCCAAGGCTGATCACTCTCTATTCATTCTTACTCGTGGAGCTGATACTATTTTTGTTCTTGTTTATGTTGATGACCTCATAGTTACAGGTTCCAATTTTACTCTTCTTGGTCATGTCATCAATCATCTGAAACAAGAATTTCCAGTAAAGGAGCTTGGTGATTTAAACTACTTTCTTGGCATAGAGGTTGTTCATACTGCAGATGGTTTTTTCTGTCTCAACAAAAATATATTAGAGACCTCTTGACTAAAACATGAATGACAAAATCCAAGTCGTGTCTCACTCCCATTGCTACAAAGCCAATTCTTACCAAGAATTCGGGTAAAGCTACACTTGAAGCTAAGAGTTACCGTCAGTTTGTTGGTGCCTTGTAATGCATCATTATAACAAGGCTAGACATAGCCTACACAATCAACAAATTGTGTCAATTTATGCATAGTCCAAGTGCAGATCATTGGGTGGCTCTTAAGCGGTTATTAAGATATTTGGAAAGTACCAAATCAAAGAGTTTGTTCTTTTCATCTAATTCAGCTCTTCAACTTCAATGCTATACTGATAGTGACTGAGGTAGAGATGTGGATGATTGGCATTTTACAAGCGGGTATGGTATATTTTTAAAAGGCTCTCTTGTCTCTTGGATGGCTATAAAACAATCTACTATTGCCCATTCTTCAACTAAAAGTGAGTATAAAGCCATTGCACATGCTACCATTGAGATTATTTGGCTTAAATCTTTGCTCCATGAACTTGGTTTTCCTTGTTCCAAACCACTCTTGTGGTGTAATAATATTGGTGCCATGTATTTAACATCGAACCCGATATTTCATGCTCGTACTAAGCATATTGAATTGGATTTTCACTTTGTGCATGAACAAGTAGCTACTGGCTTTCTAGAAGTCAAATTTTTATCATCACATTCTCAATTAGTTGACCTTTTTACTAAGCCCTTGCCTATCTCCTGATTTCAATTGCTACTGTCCAAGCTTCCCTTACATGATGGCATGGGCTTACAGAGGGTATTAGTGTTACTCGATAATTGTCCATAATTATCCTTTATTTGTTATACTTTTATCACTTTATAGTTGTTCTAATCATAGAGATAGGAATTAGAGTATTTGTATTTCATTAGGAGTAAAATTCCTTCTTCTCCTCTGTATTGCATGTTATACATGCAGCAGCTGCTGCACTTGTAAATTTTTGAGGTGAATAACAAATATTTTGAAGCCGTTTTCACAAACTAGATCTATTTATATGCTAAATTTTGAATATTAATTTATAAAGAAAATTATGAGTGACAAATTAAATTTTTTTAAATTAATACTTTTTAAATTCAAGCCCCAACCCATAAACATATCTAAATTGTAACCTTAATAATCAGCTAAATTTGTTGATCTCTTAATTAATTAATTAATTATATGGTTAGGTTAATTAATAGTTCAACATAATATTGACTTTTTGTACAAGAAGTTATCTATCTTTCATATGGTGTAGAAGAATATTTTTTTGAAGTCCACGCAGTGTATATATATATATATATATATATATATATATATAAAAGCTAGTATTTTAAAAAATCGGACTAAACTAATTGGACAGTGAATCAAAGGTCTATTTGATCCGGGCACTTTTGAATAACCAATTTTTTGGTTAAAGTGAGTTTAACCGGATAGAACCGCCAAACTGGTAATAACCAGAAAACCAGCTAATCTCGCTAAATCTGACAATTTATAAAATTATTAAAAAAAAAACTAAAACAACATTAGATGGAACTAATACTCCTAACTCTATTTCTTTTCTTTTCATTTTTTTGTCCTTTATTTCGTTACTTCCTCTCCTTCTTTTGTAATCCCTAATATCTTCTAATCCAAAAAATCTTTAATTTCTTTATCTAATTATAATCTTCAAAATTTGGGGTAAAAAGCAGTAAAACATCTTTTTACGAATAAAAAAAGATTGTACAAGTCTTTCATGAGTATTATTAAGACAAGGTGGGATAAATAACTTTGCTGAGATAGTCATATAGTAGCTTATCTTCTGAACTTGACTTTTGCATATGACAAGGTAAACATGTGCACAAAAAAGGAGGTAATAAATGGGTTTGTTGAGATAGTTACTACCTTAGTTAGTGACAAAACTAACCTACGAAAATGCATTGATGAAGTGAGCATATATCAAGATAGATAAAAAATTTTAGTAACAACTTGCATTGGATTCATCAAAGACTATACAGCTTGTTATTTTGTTTAATTATTTATTTAAAAATTCAAATTCAAATATTTATTTTAATTATTTATTTTTATTCAATTATAGATGAATGGTAAAGAGTGTTTGGATGTAGTGCTCCAAATATTCAAAATTCGGCCATAAATATTTTGAGCCAAACTTCTCCTTCTTCTAGATGTAAAAGGAATTTTAGCATGTTTAAAAGAATACATACAAAGAAGAGAAATAGATTGAAACATCAAAAATTGAATGATCTTGTATTTGTTCATTACAGCCTACATTTAAAAGAGAGGTAATAGTTCTTTTTAAAAAAAAAAATTAAGGTTTATGCTAATAATTTATTTTCTTGCAACTTATAAGTTCTTTTTTTCTTATAGGCTTGATAAACAAAAGAAATGTAATAACCGTGTTGATTATGAAAGTATTGATAAAGCCAATTTTTGGGTTACAGAAGAAGAAGAAGGTTCTTCACCTATTCTAGATATGGATGAGTTGAATAACATGCTTTACGGTGAGAAAGGCCTTGCAAAATATGTTCATGAAGAAGGTATTTTTTTTATTCCTTAGTTGCTTGCCACTTTTTTCTTGTACTTTAAAAACACTTACTCTTTTTTCTAGATTTGAATAAGCTTGTAAGTCAAATATAAGAATTACATAACTTGGATGAGTTGATTAATGAAGGTGATGGTGAGGATCAAGGTTATGAAAGTTCAAGAAATGCATGGCATTGTGTATGAGAGAGATCAAGTTGAATAAATATTTCTAAACTTTAAACTTTATGAGTTTATTGGTATTTAGTTATTTTTTGGATTGAGGTTCTAAACTTTATTTAGTTTTAGATTTGTTGTTGGTGGTGGCTTAGTGGTATTATCTATGTTTTGGTTAATTGTACTTGGTTATTATTTTTTGTTTTTGTTAGATATGTTATTTTGTTGGTTACTTATTTTATTTTGGATCTTTAT
Organism: Reutealis trisperma; assembly: GCA_947687605.1. Classification (NCBI taxonomy): domain Eukaryota; kingdom Viridiplantae; phylum Streptophyta; class Magnoliopsida; order Malpighiales; family Euphorbiaceae; genus Reutealis; species Reutealis trisperma. The sequence continues at coordinate 497,330 of CANTUT010000347.1, read as the reverse complement.
AATACATTGCTATTAGTCTATTGTGTTTACTATTTTACATAATATAGTAAAAAATACAGTTATTTTTTATAAAATGATTAAACTGGCAGTTGAACCGGTCTGACTGGTTGAACCATGAGCTGTTCCCTTGACCAGTTGGATCACCAGTTCAGTTTTTAAAATATTGAGATAAATGCTAAATTTTCCCCTTAAATTTTTCCTCCATGTCTAATCAAGTCCAAAATTGTCTTTTCGATCAATTTAACCCATAAATTTTATTTATTGACCAAACAACCCAATTTTACTTTTAGTTTTATACGTGCATTACACGTAATCAAAGAAAAAATAAATTCAATCCACAATCCCATTTGGAACTTTCTCTGAAAAAATTAGCCATTAACTAGAATACCCCAAGTTTTAATTATCTACAAAGACTCCTTCATATATATGAGATGGTGTAATTTTGAATATTTATGATGAAGAGAGGAAATTTTTGTTGAATTTAAATACCAAACTAAGGAGATAGGGAAACGAGGATGAAAGACTCTATGTCTAAGCGAGTGATTGACACCAAAGACGAAAAAGAGACAAGTGAAAGTTTTGTAAGGACGAGCAATAAAGACGAGGTGAAGTGTATGAGACATAAGACTGTAGGATGGGTAAATTTGTTAAGTAAAGACAAAAATTAGTTATAAGGACAAACTTTATTGGCGAAGAGAATTTGTTAAGATGAATCCTAGTAGATGTGTTGATGGTGATTCTTTTGATTATATTGGAGAAGCTAGCGTCTTGGCTGAAGGGTGGAAATTTATTAAGGTAAAGTTATAAAATTTTGAATACATGATAAAACCTTTTTATGTGTTTTCATTGAATTCCATTCCTCTGTTTTTCTAAACATATGATAATTTCTTTCATTAGCATTGTTACCATTACCATCAATGGGTAACCCATATTATAATTTCTTTGTAAGTTATTATTGTAATTGACAAAACCATTCGAATTGAAATCACTATATTTGTAATTGATGTGGAATGAAAATCCTACTGAACCATTAATTGTTTAGCCTTTTTGATTTCATACTAATAGAATACCTAACTAATAAGTGAAAATTCATTAGACTATGTGCATAGGTGACTCAACTGACTAAATCTATAAACTAAGTTAGACGTATCCTCATAGGCATGCATTGGTATTTCTTAGGTAAGTTAGATGTATCCTTATAGTCCCTTTGGACAAAGATTTCCTTTGATCCTTCTCCTTGAGAAGTCTCTTATATCTATTCACTCTGTCCAGCAAGTTATAGAAATCTCTGAACCTATGTCCCTCAAAATATTCTCTGATTGTTATGTTCATACCGTGGCTAACAAGTTCCTGTCAGAGATATTTGCATTGTAGTAGGCTTTCATTTTCTTGAACCAAGCAATATACTTCTTAGCCAACTCTCCAAGCATTTGATAAGCCTTAACTAGGTCAGCTAGTGTGATTGTTGAGGGAGTTTAGTAAAATTTAGTATGAAACTTCTCCTCCATTTATCTCCAAGTGGTAATAGAATCTTCTCTCAAGTTCATGTACCAAGTGAAAGCAGTTTTGTAAGAGAATTATCAAACAATTGAAGTTTGAGAAAATCTTCGGCTGATGCTTCCCCACACTGAGTGGTGAATTTGGAGATGTGTTCAATTGTACTGGAATTGTCCTCCCTAGAAAATAAAATGAACTATGGGATCTTGAACCTTCTAGAAAAAGGGTATACTCAGTCTATTTAGTAAGGGTAAGGCTTCCTATAGATATGCTAGGCATTTTCTCTAAAGTTTACTCTCATCATCCTTAGAGCTCTTATCAAGTCATTATCTATTGGCCATTGATTAGCACAATAGTGTTCTTCCCAATCCTTGTTATTCAACTCTCTATTACCAAAACCATGGTTCAGTGGCCTAACATTCTATTACTGATACCCTGGTTCTAACTCTTCTCCTTCATATTTATAATCATTAAAATGACCATCATAGGAGGATTATTGCCCTAATTGAATCGGCCTCGATACCATTCACCCTATTCTTCATGGTCGATCTTTTCACCTCTTTGTAATATATTCACTTTCTTGTACCTAAGTTCATCTTAGGGCTCAAGCCTTCTGTTTTCAGGAGCATTCCTTCATAACTGATCTCCAAAATTCCTTCTCCCAGCCATATCCTCATTCCTACTCTCCATAAGCTCGGCGAAACGAGTCAAGGCTATTGTGAATTTATCTAATGACCTATCAATCGTGCACTGCATTATTCAATTTTCATCTACCGTTGGCCTTATTATAGTTATAATCTGCTCAACCATTCCTATGCACATGTCATTGTTTGCTTGAGAGAACCCATCAACAATTGTCATTTGGTCAGCTTGACTCAAGACCATTGGCCATGGGGGAATTATCTGTCGATTATTTTCTAGGTCTCTAGTGTGCCTCGTATTTTCTCCAATCGGTGAAGGGTCAGGACTGTGCCTCCCATATTGCCCTCACCATAATGCAACACTAGCAACCTAACCAATAAGGTTTGCTTCAAGGCCTCTCTCGGTCAAGTTTTGTTCATTCCCATCGGCCATTATAGCAAAATTGAGTCCAGTTCTTCCAGTGTTTGTCATTTTTCTGATTGAAGAGTGGTCACATTGAGCATGCCAAAAAGATTATTTGCTAGTTAAAATTAGTAACAAATATCTTTAGATTATTTAGAATATGGGTCCCTGTTACAGTATTGATAAAATCTAGAAAGCCACTATTTGTAACAAATATTTTAGTCCTTTTATGGGATTTACAACAACAAACACTATTTTGGTACTTTTTCATGAACTCCAGTACTATTCTTTTTTTTTTTTTTTTTTTATGGTTTGTATATTTTTGCATAAACAATAAATAAACTCAGATCTTGCTATATAGAGATCTCAAAGGTACTGTCAACATCAGATTTGGGTATCTTTGCAGAAAAAATAACCTGAAAAAGCAAATATATAGGTGTTTGGTGTCGTCAATCAGTTTGAGCAGGGGTCTGATATTTCAATTTTTAAGAACCATCAATTTTAAGAGAATTTGTGCATATTGAAATCAGCAATGATTTCACACTGGCATTTATAACGGTATTTATAGGGATCAGAGAAACCTATAAAACCCTAAACTTCATGCCAGCAATAAATGAATATGAGTCTACACAAATAGGCCTTTAGACCAACTTGGGCCTTGGAATTTTGAATCGGCTGTAGTCATATTTAAAATATTTTTAGATCAGTGTAAACACACACAAACACATACATACATATATACACATGTATATATAATTTTTGCGTAAAATTTTTAGCAATACCATCATAGATGTTTAGTAACACCATTAATATATTGTTAAATATTTAATTATAATGTCAACATATTATTATAAATATGTGCACTTATTGCGAATTATTACTCTCTATCAGATGATATTAAATTAATATCATTGATTCCAATATCTAGTGCAGTGAATTTTCTTGTTTAGTATATGCAAAAAAAAAAGAATTTTCTTGTTTAGTGACTCATGCTGTGATCTCATCATCTCACCATAAAAATAAAAACTCCCATCAAATTAATGGATGCCATTTATGCTAAATTTGACTCATACTGCCTTAATAAGTTAGCGGAAGAATTAAAATTAAGTTTATTATTTGGGTAGTATGCACTTATCATTATTATGCTATATATTTAGGTGTGCGCTTTAATAAGGTTTTAATTAATACAATTGACTTTTGTAGTTTATATAAATACATATATATATATATATATATATATATATATATATATATATATATATATATATATATATATATATATATATATATATATATATATATATAAAGCATATTCCAACTTATTTCCACTAACAACAAAATCTTCTCCCAATTCCCAAATCCCAATCCAACCCATTTGCCAAGCCCAAATCCAAAACGTTATCTCAACCATATATTTGTCAAAATAATAGGCGATATGCATTTTGGACCCTTAAATTTTATTTGTTTTATCCATTGAGTTTTTGTAGTTATTTTGTTACATTGGCCTTTCAATTACTATTTTCTTACGCATTTTTCATAGTATTTCCAAAGAAAACAAAGGTTGTAGTTGCTGGAATTTATTTTAACAATCAAATAATTGAACAATTTGATTAATTATAAATTCTAATCTTATTAATACACTTTTACAAATAACTTTTTTTTTTAAAATAAAAAATTCGATACGAATGATTATTATAATTAGTAGCATTACCAATCAATTTATAAAACCTTTGAAACCAAAAATTTTTATGATACTATTATAGACATGCTATTATTGTATATACATATGTTACATTTGATAACATCATCAATATGCTATTATGGTAAAGTCATATTAATTATTAAAAAAATGTTAAACTTATATTATTAATTTTAATATTTTATAGTGATAGTTTTCCAATATTTTGAATTATTTTAAATAATTTCAAAAAATATTTCATATAATTTAATGTAATAGCTAATAACTTTCATAATTCAAGAAAGAAAATAATTTTATATTAATGTAAAAATATAAATACGGATTTTACTCTAAAAACAACTTCCAAAACATTCAAAATTATTGAAATTGAACATTTTCTCAAGAATTACAGTATTTGGCCATAACTCTTTTATAATTCAATTCTAGCCATTAAAAAAAAAATATCCAAAAGCCAACATTTAATCGCTAAGAATGTAAAATATGTCAACCTACTCATTGCCCAAGTTTCAATTCAGACTTGATGAACATCATTGCAAAAAGAGACGTCGATCAATTCAAAAAGACATTTGGTATATTGTAATAAAATATAATATGATGTAATTAAATATATTTTTAATATATATTTATATAAAAAGTACTTTTTATTATATTATATTATATATCTTTATGGCCTATCTAACAATATCTAAATGTATATGCAGCTTAAGCAATCAACTTATATTTGAATCATCTTTCCCTAATGCAATATATATATAAAAAAAATAAAAAGTAGAGAGAGAGAGATATTTGTAGAAAACTAAATTACCTGCATTTGCAAGGAGTACATGAGGATGAAAAAGATCGCAAGGAAGTAAATAGAGATTTAATTAGTCTCTTATTAGCCATGATTTTTAATAACTCACTTTTGCCAAATATTGATGGCTTAGGGTTTCTCTCTCACTTGTGCCAGCAGACATATGAGTTGAGGGATATTTATAGTTCAAAACTTCATCTCTTTACGGTTGACTTGCCCTAAAAAGATAAGATTGATTGATAATACTGAATTAATACTAATTTTTTTTGTCATCAATAATATTGAATTAATTTTTTTGTCATCAATTATATGGCGTTGATTCAGCCATGGAATGGATTCGATTAGAGGCTATAGAAGCGAGGGACTAGAGTGGACAACAGAGGACGTAGGGTGTTGACTTTAGGCATTTTGGCTATAAATTTCAAATCCCACATCGGTAAAATGTGGGAAATGAAAGTTTTGTTTAGATTATAAAAGGAGCTTCCATTTCCTTTTGTAAATCATCCCATAATTATCTTCCTTCCTATTTAGACAATTTGTATTCTTTCTCTCTTTTTTGTAATATTTCTTCAATTAGTGAAATATTATTTTGGTAGTATCTGAGGATGTAGGCAAAATTGGCCGAACCTCGTTAAATTTCTGGTGTTCTCTTTATGTTATTTTGTGTCTATTTAATAGCTATTGTCGGGTATAGTTGTGGTGAATTATTGTGCTATTAAAATTACTTGTATTGGTTAAATTCTGTCTAGGAAAGTGGTTTTTAAGTTGGACCGTTGTGACCTCACCACTTACCTGGGAATTTTTCCTTTGGGTGATTTTTAGTTCAATCGTTCACACTCTAGTCACTTGGATAATAGTTCTCAAGGTGAATTTTATTGTTATTGGTGGAAATTAACCCTACTTCCACAACAATTGGTATCAGAGCCTTTGGTTTATTTTAGTATGCTCTGTGGTTGCGGCTTAGGCTGATCTTCCACATCAGAAAAAATTTCCTTGGGCTAATTGACATTCCGCATTAACAGCTATTAAATAGAATTTGCAGCATAAATGGCAGATAGTACAAAAGCATCCACATCTTCATCATCGTCAATTTTGGCAAGAACTACTGTAACAAATGCCAGATTTGCAGTGGAGATTTTTGATGGCACCGGTCATTTCGGCATGTGGCAAAGTGAGGTTCTAGATGCTCTTTTTCAGTAAGGTCTAGATATTACCATTGAAGAAGAGAAACCAGAGGAAGTTGAGGAGAAAGAATGGAAGACTATTAATAGATTGACATGTGATACAATTCGATCATGTCTTTCTAGAAAGCAGAAGTATGCATTTTCGAAAGAAATTTCTGCAAATAAATTGTGGAAGGCACTGGAGAAGAAGTTCTTAAAGAAAAGTAGTCAGAACAAGCTCTATATGAAGAAGAGATTGTTCCGCTTTAATTATGTACCTGGTACCACTATGAATGATCACATTACCAGCTTTAATCAGCTGGTGACTGATTTGATGAATATGGATGTGACTTTTAATGATGAAGATCTGGCTCTGATGTTGGTGGGATCACTTCCTGATGAGTTTGAATACCTTGAAACTACTCTATTTCATGGGAAGGTTGCTGTGTCTCTTAGTGAAGTAACTGTTGCCTTGTATAGTTATGAATTGAGAAAGAAAGAAAAGCAAGAAAATATAAGTGTAGAAGCTGAAGCTCTTGTTGTTAGAGGCCGTTGGCAGAGCCATAATAAAGGAAGGAGAGGGAGATCAAAGTCAAAATCCAGACTGAGTAAAGATGAATGTGCCTTTTGTTGAGGAAAGGGGCACTGGAAGAAAGATTGTCCCAAGCTAAATAATAAAGGCAAGTCTGAAAAGGGAAAGGCTGTCTCAGAGTCAAATGTAGCTGAGTATGATGAAGCAGATTCAGACTTTTCATGTGCTACTACACCATCAACCAGTAGTTCTAGCTCATGGTTGCTAGATTCAGCTTGTAGCCACCATATGACCCCAAATAGAGAATAGTTCTTTGATTTTAAAGAACTAAAAGGTGGAGTTGTCTACATAGCAAATAATTCCCCTCTTGACACACATGGGATTGGTTCAATTCGCTTGAGGAATCAGGATGGATCAATCAGAATCTTAACAGGTGTTCATTATGTGCCAGATTTAATGAGAAATCTCATCTCTGTGGGAACCTTAGAGTCAAAAGGTTTAGAAGTAAGAGCGAAGGATGGGATAATGAGGATTATCTCTGGAGCACTTGTGATAATGAAGGGAATTCGAAAGAGAAACAATGTGTATTACTTTCTGGGTAGTACAATTGTTGGGACAGCAGCAGTAACAGCTTCTACTAATGATCAGGAGTCAGAAGCAACCAAGTTATGGCATATGCGTTTAGGGCATGCTGGAGAAAAATCCTTGAAATTACTAACAGATCAAGGATTATTGAAAGGAGCACAGGCTTGCAAATTGAATTTTTGTGAGCATTGCATCAAAGGGAAGAAGACAAGGGTGAAATTTGGAACAACAATCCATGATACTGAGGGTATTTTGGATTATGTTCATTCAAATGTATGGGGGCCTTCCAAGACAACTTCTTTGGGAGGAAAATGCTATTATGTTACCTTTGTTGATGATTTTTCCCGAAGAGTTTGGGTGTATACGATAAAGACGAAGGATGAGGTGTTAGGAATTTTCCTTAAATGGAAAAAGATGATAGAGACTCAAACAGGTAGAAAAGTCAAACGTTTACAAACAGACAATGATGGAGAGTTCAAAAATGATTCTTTTTTGAAAGTCTGTGAAGATGAAGGTATTGTCAGGCACTTCACAGTCAGAAATACACCACAACAGAATGGGGTGGCTAAGCGTATGAACCGGACATTGCTGAAAAAGGTTCGGTGTATGTTGTCCAATGCTGGGTTGGGCAAAGAATTTTGGGCTGAGGCTTTGGTATATGCTTGTCACCTTGTCAACCGTTTACCATCGACTGCTATTGGTAGTAAGACACCATTAGAGAAATGGTTTGAAAAACCTGCTACAGATTATGATTCCTTACATGTATTTGGTTCCACTGCATATTATCATGTTAAGGAGTCAAAGCTGGATCCAAGAGCAAAGAAGGCAATATTTATGGGGATCACATCTGGTGTAAAAGGCTATCGTCTTTAGTGTCCAGAGACAAAGAAAGTAATCTTCAGCAGGGATGTTACCTTTGATGAATCTACCATGTTGAGAAAGGTAACTGATGAACAAACAGATGGTACTCCACAGCAGGTGGAGGGTACTTCCAAACAGGTGGAGTTTGATAGTAACATAATTATCCCAGCCAATAAAGAAACTGATGTTAACTCTCCTATGGTAGAAGAAGAGTCAAATGAAGAAGAGGTTCAGACCCAAGAACCTCCACAGCAACATGAATCAATTGCACTAAGAAAAGGAAAGAGGACCATTAGACAACCTGCTCGTTATGCTGATATGGTCTCTTCTGCATCACCAATTGCAATCGATGATGTTCCTACCACTTTTAATGAAGCAGTTCAAAGTTTAGAACAGAAAAAGTGGAGGATTGCCATGAATGAAGAAATGCAGCCCCTTCAAAAGAATCAGACATGGAAACTAGCTAGTCTTCCGAAGGGAAAGAAGGCAATTGGGTGCAATGGGTATATGCAAAGAAAGATGGATTTCCTGACAAGAATAATGTTCGCTATAAAGCAAGATTGGTGGCTAAAGGCTACGCTCAGATGGAGGGAGTTGATTATAATGAAGTATTTCTCCAGTTGTAAAGCATTCCTCCATCAGAATCTTGTTGGCTTTGGTAGCACAGTTGGATTTGGAACTAGTTCAGATGGATGTAAAAACTGCATTTTTACATGGAGACTTAGATGAGGAAATCTACATGACTCAGCCAGATGGATTCAAAGTTGCTGGAAAAGAAAAGATGGTATGCAAATTAGAAAAATCGCTGTATGGATTGAAGCAATCTCCAAGGCAGTGGTACAAGCGATTTGATAAGTTTATGATAGGGCAGAAGTATACAAGAAGCAAATATGATCATTGTGTGTACTTACTCAAGCTACAAGATGGATCCTATATATATCTTCTTCTTTATGTTGATGATATGTTGATAGCTTCCAGGAGTCAGACAGAAATTGAGAAATTAAAGACTCAATTGAATAGGGAGTTTGAGATGAAGGATCTTGGTGAAGCAAAGAAGATTCTCGGCATGGAGATTTCAAGAGATAGGAAATTGGGGAGGCTTTGTTTGTCTCAAAAAGAATATTTGAGGAAGGTACTAAAACGTTTTGGCATGAATGAGAAGTCAAAACCAGTTAGTACACCACTTGCTCCTCATTTCAAGCTTAGTGCATCCATGTCACCAAAGAATGAAGCAGAAAGGGAATAAATGTCAAAAGTACCGTATGCAAGTGCTGTTGGTAGCTTGATGTATGCAATGGTGTGTACAAAGCCCGATATTTCACAAACAGTTGGGGTTGTAAGCAGGTATATGCATGATCCTGGAAAGGAGCATTGGCAAGCTATGAAATGGATTCTACGGTATATTCTGAACACCGTAGATGTTGGTTTGGTATTTCAGCAGGACAAGCAAGAAGGTCAGTACGTAGTTGGGTATTGTGATTCTGACTACGCAGGTGATTTGGACAAACGTCGATCAACTACTGGTTATGTGTTTACTTTTGCAAAGGCACCAGTTAGTTGGAAGTCCACTTTACAGTCAACAGTGGCTTTGTCTACTACAGAAGCAGAGTATATGGCAGTTACAGAAGCTGTGAAGGAGGCAATTTGGCTTCAAGGGTTGCTTGGTGAACTGGGAATTGAACAGAAGCACATCAAAGTGCATTGTGATAGTCAGAGTGCTATTCACTTAGCAAAGAACCAGGTTTATCATGCAAGAACGAAGCACATAGATGTCCGATATCACTTTGTACAAGAGATTCTAGAAGAAGGTGGAGTCTTAATACAGAAAATTCGGACCACAGAGAATCCTGCTGATATGTTGACAAAAGTAGTTACAGCTATCAAGTTCCAACATTGTTTGGACTTGATTAATGTTATCAGAAATTGAAGTTTGACACTTCAAAGTGCATTAGAAGACACTATTGAAGATTGAAAAAATTTGGTTGGGATTTGGAAATTCGCCAAGGTGGAGATTTGTTGACTTTAGGCATTTTGGCTATAAATTCCAAATCCCACATCGGTAAGATGTGGGAAATAGAAGTTTTGTTTAGGTTATAAAAGGAGCTTCCATTTCCTTTTGTAAATCATCTCACAATTGTCTTCCTTCCTATTTAGACAATTTGTATTCTTTCTCTCTCTTTTGTAATATTTCTTCAATTAGTGAAATATTATTTTGGTAGTGTCCGAGGACGTAGGCAAAATTGACCGAACCTCGTTAAATTTCTGGTGTTCTCTTTATGTTATTTTGTGTCTATTTAATAGCTATTGTTGGGTATAGTTGTGGTGAATTATTGTGCTATTAAAATTACTTGTATTGGTTAAATTCTGTCTAGGAAAGTGGTTTTTAAGTTGGACCGTTGTGACCTCACCACTTACCTGAGAATTTTTCCTTTGGGTGATTTTTAGTTCAATCGTTCACACTCTAGTCACCTGGATAATAGTTCTCAAGGTGAATTTTATTGTTATTGTTGGAAATTAACCCTAATTCCACAACATAGGGGACCTTTTCCACTTTCTCTTTTGATTATTGTTTAATTGGAAGGCTTGTGGGTACCAAGGCCATTAATTTACCTATTATGCAAAACACGCTCGCTGTAATTTGGTAACCATTAAAAGGCATGTCCTTTGCCGTTGATGATGCACCTATTTTCTGGTTTCATTTTTGTCATGAATCATACCTACAGCGGATTATAGACAATGGCCCTTGGATGTTTAATCAACAGTTGCTTGTCCTTGAACACTATCATGGTAACATAGCCCCCTCAACAAGTTACATTGAATTTAGTTGCTTTTTGGATTCAAGTAGAGAATGTTCCTCCTAGGGCCCTCACTGTTGCTATGGGTAATTCCATTGCTAATAAAATTGGAATTTTTGTTAAGTTTGATGAGAGGCAGTTTGCTAAGGAGTCTATACGTATAAGGGTAAAGGTGGATATTTCTAAACCTCTTTTAAAAGGTATGAATTTGAGAAAGGAGGGCAACGTCATCTGGTTAAAGTTTACGTATGAAATTATTTCCTTGGGGATTCATATGAAATTATTTCCTTGGGGATTCGGCTTGGTTGCAATTATTTCCTACTTACAGAGTCCTGCATCTCCAGTGTCATGTTAGTTATCACCTCCCTTATTTTTGACTTGGGCTTTAAAACTATTTAATGATGAGTTTATGTGATTTGATGTAAATAAATAGGAAGTTCTATGTCATATGTGTTCTCATTGAGCAAAGTGGTGTATACTCATTCCTCTACAGATTTCTATTTTGCAGATTTTAGATAGTTGGCAAGAGTTATTTCTTCTTCCATTCTTGAAGTCAAGCCAAGTTTAGAAGCATTCAATTATTACTCTCCTCTAGATGATTTTTGAGCTATTAGAACAATTAAATTTATTTATCTATTTATTTTTATTTGATGGAACTTTTTAAGTTAATTATTAATTGTTTAAATTTACATTCATATTATTACTTATTCGATTATTTTTTAAATCTTCTTATTTTAAATAATTCTTGGATTAAAAGTTGTAGAGTTTTAATAAAATTACAAGTTAGATTCATTTTTACCTTGGATTTTGCATACCATTTGGTATACGGATTCCTAATACTTAGGATTAGTTTGAATCTTAAACTTAGTCAAACCATAGGATTACTAATCTTAAACTTTGTTTAGTATAAAAAAAAAATTTAAACTATAGTATTAAGTAATTCTACTTTTGTAATACTATATTTGATAGGATAGATTAATAAATGAATAAAAAGTGAGATTATTTTAAAAAAATAAAATATTATAAACAATGGGATTAGTGATTCCACTAGATAAGGATTATTAAAAACATGGAGGGTTAGGTATTAGATAACACCTATCACATAGGTTAGTTAAGCTTTTGAGATTATTAAGCCTAACATGAATCATATGTACCTAATGTAGTGTTATTACTACTACTGTGGATTAGTTAAGCAATCTCGTATGCCAAACAAAATGTTATGGTGTTATATTTGTTGTTTTACTATAGTCAGACTTGTGTGACTAGACTTCAATTTAACTATACGTCGGTTACGATTTCTGAATTTGGATCATGACAACAGGGTTAGGATGGAAATGGGATGTCATTGATGATTTGCTTCCTCTTGAGGTGACTAATAAGCTTTCATCTTTCATTTTGAGGGAGGATTCTAATATGGAGGATGGGGTTTACTAGTATCCATCTAAAAATGGAGCTTTTACAGTTAATTCAACCTATAATTTAAGCAGTTAGACCATTGGAATGGAGGAGGATATGATTTGGAAGAAAATCTGAAAGTTGGACGTTCCTTAAAGAGCCAAAGTTTTGTTGCGGCAGCTTATTCAAGGCAAGGCCATGTGCAATGAAAAGAAAGATTTAAGAGGGATTTTACTCAAAATCCTTGTTGTGGTATCCATGGGAATAACATTGAGAATCCTCTTCATGTGTTTCATGATTACTTGGAGGTGAGTGTCATTTGGAAAAAAAATTCGTAATGATAAAGAGTTTCAAAAATAGCAAGCTATAGATCTTAGGACTTGGTTCTAGCATAATTTCAATATCAAAACTCGGAGTGCTCTTATTGGTTGCTAAGATAATTTCTTTGCCAATGGGTTTGGTGGATTTAGTGTTAGCTTAATAGCCTAGTATTTCAAGGCAATCATAACAACCTTGAGTTTAAACTTCATTAGCTCATTTCTTATATGACTCATATTACTAATGCTTTTAAGGTTCAAGAGCAGGTGCATGGAAGGGTGTTGAATCAAATGATGAAATGGGTGAGTTGGAAACCTCCTCTTTTGGTCTGGGTTTGTATCAATTTTGATGGTAATTGCAAATTTTAGGAGGGTATAGCTAGAGAAAGGGTTTTGTTGCATGATTCTCATAGTAATTGAATTAGTGGTTTTACCATAAACATTGGTAATTGTTGTGCAATTAAAGTCGAGACCTGGGTTGCTATTTAAGGTTTGAAGCTTGCTTGGAATTTGAGATTTTGTAAGGTTATTCTTCAGCTAGACTCATTGCTTCTTGTTTAATGGCTTCAAAATGTGGATCAGTATATGAATGCGATCTCCAACATATTGCATTCATGTTGGATGATGGTGAACCAAGATTAGGAATTAAAGTGAAGAATATCTATAGAGAGGCCAACAAGCCAACTAATTTTTTGGCATCGAGGCGTTGCTTCATGCTTGTGAGATTTGTGTTGTCGAACAAGCCCCGGCTGGTATGACCAAATTATTGGATGAGGATTGTCATAGTAGGGCTGTTCCAAGAGGAGTTGCTATTTCTTGGTCTTAGTTATTGTTGGTTTTTATTTTTGAGGTACCCCTTCCTTTGTATATAAAAAAAAAATCTATATTTTAGTACTATAGAGTTTTTTTTTTTGTTGTAAGGATTTACTATTTTATTTTAAGAATAATATTATAAATAAATTAAAATATAATTATAGATATTAATATCTTAAAGGAATAGAAGAAGAATAAAAAGTGTAATTAATGAAATAGGATAATTAATGGGAAGATTATTATAAAAGAAAGTTTTAGTTTAAAGAATAAGTAAATGTTAATATTGTCAATGCAAGAATTTAAAAATTAATATTGCTTTGACAATAATAAATTTAGCTATCACAATAACACCACTCTTAAATTATAATAAAAATAATTACTATCTATAAATTAATAAATTGATGTACTAATTTTTATCCTTATTTTGATTGAATTGCATACAAGAAACGATTTTCAAAATTCTTTATTTTATATTTTGGTTGTCTACGAATTTCATGGAGCAATTTTTCTAATGAAATATAATATTTTAATTTTTTTATCACATTAAAAATAGTAATACAAATTTTAATAATTATATTTATAGGCTAATTATATTCATGTGCCACGTGTAGAGGTGGAGGGAGCCACGCTGTCCAAATTTGAAAAAAAAATTCCTAATGTAGCATACATATATATTAATATTAGAATTGCGAAGTATAGAAAATATTTAAACAATTGATTGAGACACCATCCAAAATAAGGAATTCACTTTAATTGTTAATTGATAGTCTAATTAATTAAGAGTTTAATATAAATAGTTCAATAGATTTTATTTTAAATATAATAATAATAATAATAATAATAATAATAATAATAACTTTAATTTTATATATATATATATATAACATTAATTTTATATTATGTTCACATATAAAAAAAAAATGATAACAAGATTAAAAATAAATCTATGCCAAGTAGGAGAAAACATCCACTATTATATTATGTAAAAATCATTTCACTTTAATCTCTTTATAATTATATAGATTAGACCTCCAATCAACTGATGAAGGGCCGACATGAACCGGGTTTGAGCCTCAATATCTAACTTAAAACCCGGCCCAAATTTTAATTTTTTAATTCTACAAATTAATTAACTTTAGCGCCTTTTTCTTCAGTATGGGCCGCTATCTAAAACTCCTTCAACAACACCATTTGGACATTTTTGGCCCAGGAGTAATAATGGCGTGGTAGTACTAATTGGTACCAATGCAAATTCTTGAATTTGATTATGCAATTCCCACGTAAATGCCTAAAAAAGAGAATTGATTTACAAATATGCATACTAAATGTTCATTTTTAAAATTGATATTCTAATTCAAAATGATATTCATTCAATATATTTGGTATACATTTAGTATATTTTATTCAAACTTGAAGGAATTAAGTTGTTATTTAATTCATTATTTTAAAATTTGTAAAAAAAAATTGCATTAAATATAATTATAATAACAACAAATGGTGTACCCCTCAAATATTTTGAGTATTAAAAGATATTTGCTACTATTAAAAATGGAATTTCTCTATATTTAATTTTTTCTATAAATTATAAACGTGATTATTTCAAAAATATGACTAACTCTCTACTAAAAAATAATATAAAAAGAAAAAATAATTATATAGAAAAGAAAAAACATTATACAATAAAAAAATAATACAAAATTAATTAAATATTATACAATAATTAACATATAATCAAATGCAAATCAACCTCTGGTCAACCAAACAACAACCGGTATTTTACTAAAACTACTGCTAAAATATGCAAAAATCAATAATTAAGCTGTAATTAACCTGTTATCAATTAATAATTAATTTATAATCAGGTACAAATCCATTTTTTATCAGCCAAAAGACAATTTAATTCTCAAACTGTTCCATTATCTCTCTCAAATTACATTGTTTTAATAATACTAATGCTCATTTTTAGTATACAAATGAAATCAATAAAAATCAAAAACAAATAAAATGTATACCAATATTTAGGGGTGTGCATTCTGTCAATTCTGTTTCTGAATTGAACCAAAATATATAAAATTTTAAACTGAAATCAAACCAAACCGAAAATTTTTTATTCAATTAGGTTCAGTTCAGCATCGGTAACTGTTTATATAGTTTTAACTTTTAATTTCAGACATGATATTTATGTGCCCTGGTGGATGATGTGCTGTATGCTAATGTATAAGGCGTGGGTTTGATTCTTGGCTGCTGTGTAATTTTTTTTAACTAAAAAAATAAAGTTGAAAATTAAAGTTTTGTACATCGAACTCGGGACCTTTAGGTAGCAAGAAACTTTTAGATACCACTAAACTAAAAGGAAATAATTAATATTTCTTGGCATAATGTGTGTGTTTGTATATATAATTTGGTTTCAGTTTCTCTCACACAAAAACTGAACTGAACCGAACTGAATTTCTTAAAATTTTTCAAAATAAAAATCGAACCAAATTTCAATTCGATTTGATTTTTCGGTTAAAATTGAATAGTGCATACCCCTACAAATACTAATGCTAAAGTATGCAAAAAACCAATAATCAACCTATAATCAAGCTGCAATTAATATATTATTAACTAACAATCAACTTGTAATCAACTACATATCAATCTCTAATCAACAAAAAGAAAACCTAATTTTTAAGCTATTCTATCATCTTTCTCAAATGATGTTATTCTTAATAATACTAATATTGATTTTTAGTGTACAAATGAAACCAATAAAAATTAAAAAACAAATAAATATATTAAACCATCCAAAAACATAAAATATATTAAACTAGGTTAATGCATCCCATACATAAATAGACAGTTAAAAGTATAAAAATATTTAAAATTATTATATAATAAAATATTAAATAAAGAGACTAAAAAAAAGATTAAAATCTAGCAAACAAAAAAGCTCTCCAAAAACCTTAACTCAACCGTATCATGACATTGATTAGAACAACACTTTTCAGATTCATCTATAAAACATGAAAAATAAAAATTTGACAACAAAAAAAAAAATCATCCAAAAAAAAACAATACACCCATAATAAGGCTTAATAATAATTTGTATTTTGCTTTGACTTTTAAAACAACTCATCTTCATATGCCAATTAGTGTATGATATGTGGTTTACCAAATTTAAGAGTAATTCAACACTTGTCTTCTCTCTTATTCCAACATATGTTGAATAAATAAATAAATATTTCAAGTGTTTACTTAATTAACAAAATAACTTCACATCCTATTTTATTTTTATTGATTTATAGTTTACTTCCTAATCTTTCGTATTCGAATTCCAAATTGTTCACACAACCTTTCTTCTTTTTCTTCTTCCTAATCCTTCATATCACCTGAACTCTGTACTTCTCTTTCCATCTCCAATTCTTCCAATTCATCGACCTCTATTTTTGAATTTAGGTCAGAATATACAAAACAAGCACAGACCCATTTACATAATTCTCTATCATTTTTTTCTTTTAATCTTTTATTGTTTGCTGGACTCTCTATTTTTAACTCTGATCTTCTTAATCTAAATGAGAACTTTAAAGGTATTTTTTGTAATTTCATTTACTTTTTTTCAATTTTCCAATTTTTTGATTCTATTTTTCAGGGGAACAACTAAAAATTTTGAAAACAATAAATGAAAAAATGCGAGAAAAATTGACAAAAAGAAAAGATGGAAACAAATAGATGCTACATGGACTTTTGGCATATGGTGTAATTTCCTTTTTAATTTTTATACCTATAATAAGAAAAATAAAAGAAAGTGGTATGGGCTTTTGGGAAAAAAAGAAAAGGAATATACTCATAGCCTCATGGGCATGATTGAAATCCCTTCTCTCTCTTTTTTCTTTTTAAATGAGAAAATAAGCATGGTGATCACAACTAAAATTGTCAAATTGAATTTGATAAATAAGTGAAAATTCAATGAACATTATTTTAAAGGGTGTTTTCTATGGTTAAACAAGATAACCTACGTTGTTTGCGAAAAAATAATTTTTTTACAAAAATTCATAATTTTATTATATTTTTTTTGTAAATTAAACTATTTTTTCATAATTATTTTTAGTTGCGAAAAACTTTTTAATTTTATGAAAATATTAACTTTTTTTTGCAAAATAATAATTTAATAAAAAAAATAATTTTGTAATTATAAAAAAATAATTTTCCTACGAAAAATCACAATCTTTTTATATTTCTTGTAAATTATACTATTCTTTTTATAAAATTTACATGTATATAAATTTAAAATGTACCTCGATCATTCTAATATTTCTCATTTTTAATTAATGAAATGTAACAGCATATTAATTTAATTATAATATTTTAAATATTTTAATTATATTTATTATTTATCACTATCGTATTATTTTTATGATTTATCATATTAATTTGTATTTGGGACATGTTATGGCAGACATTAAAAATCCGTCATTTTTTTTTTATTCTATTTCATTTAAACATGTTAACATTCTATTTCTTTTTCTTTATTTGGCATATAAGAAATATAAATTTTGTATAAGAAAATTATATTTTGCATCATGCCAACTATATATTTTGCATGCAAGAAACCAAAATTTTATTAAAAGAATAAAATGTGGAGAAAGAATAATTTTTTTTGGGGAGCACGGCCACCTAAATTTAGATCGTGCCACCATAATGATCTTTTTACACTTTAATGATTGATTCAATAGGTAAAGTGAGTTTGTTGTAAATTTTTTTACATAATTTTTTAATACTTTAAGCTTGTTAGTGCAATTGGTAGGTATATATGCACTTTTAATACGTGTAAAAGTCTAATTGTAAGTTTATTAGCTTCAATTTTAGCTTTGTTTTTTCCTCCCTTCTCTGTCGCTTAAGACCTGTATAAATAGAGCTAAAAAACCTCATTCTAAATGAGAAATCAGTTTTCAGTTTTACATATTCAGTATTATTCATAGAATTTATTCTTGAAATCAATACCTAGAAGATATTTTTTAAATACATAAACTAAGTTGCACTAAAACAAAAATGGGAAACGAGAAAATAAAAATGTGAAAACGATAATTTTTAAAAATATAGAAGACAAAATGTAGAGAAAAAGCTTAAATATAAAAAATATAAAGGTATATTTATAAATATTATTATTATTATTATTATTATATGAGAAAAAATGAAATCGGGAGTGAATATTTTTGTTTAAAAATTAACATAGCGAGTGTTTTTTTTTTTTTTTTTTAACTTGAAAACGAGTTTCCGTCTATGAAAACAAATTTTTAATTTTTCAAATTACGAAAACGTGTCTGAAATATTTTAAGCTAATTTTCATGAGTTTCTAATCATAATACATTTGTGAAACACAGAAACGCAATCTTTTAAAAGTTTTCATACAATATAATATATAAGTCAATTGTTAGAGTGCACCCTTAAACTCACCCAAAAAGAAATTAAGCTTTATAGACTCACAAGTTGGCTTAAGATACCTATATATGTATATAAACTTAATTTTTTGGTAAAATTGGAATAGAAATTGGTAATCATTCCTATTCCAAATTTTAGTAAACGAATATTCAGAAGCTATCTGCTGTGCCAAATTTCATTGACTTATACCACTGAGAAGGTTACTCAAAAGCCGACCTTAGCTCAGTTGGTAGAGCGGAGGACTGTAGTCGGATAAAACCAACAGCTTATCCTTAGGTCGCTGGTTCGAATCCGGCAGGTCGGAGTTTTTTTCCGTGCAGTATAAAACTTTTGGCCTTTCCTAATTATTAAAGATAGTATTTTTTGAAGGAAATAATGATCATATTAGTGAATGAATTTTAAAAAAAAAATTATATTCAGGGTTAAAATTAAACATATGTTGATTCATATGTATTATCTTTTTCTTATTTGATTTTCATCCATGATGAAAATTCTTTTTATTTATTTCAATAAAATATATAAAACACTTAAATAATATTTGATAAATCGTAATGAGACGTAATATAAATTAATTAAATATATTTTTAGTTTAATATTTAAATTAATTTTATTATAATCTATCAAACGTACTTTTGTATATAATCAAATAAAAATTTTAAATTTGAGTGAGATTATAACAAAAATCTGATTTCTTATTTCATAAACTTCAAAAAATTAGATGAAGTAAGTAAATTTGCAATTTTAAATTGAGCTGGTAATAGTAATTAGCTTAAGTTTAATGATTATTTTGTAGTACAATAAGATTCGAATTTCAATATATATATATATATGACTCTCCTCCTTTATTTTTTTTTTATACAACCAAAGAAATTAGAAAAATAAAATAATAAAAGGAGGATAAAAAAGAAAGTTGCTTTTTAATATATAAATAAATATTTTTTAAGAAGTTGGTTTTTAATATTTGTTACTAAAAAAGGTAAAAAAAAAACAAAAACAAAAACAAAAACAAAGGGCATAAACACAATTAGTGGGATCCGACTCAATAATCTGGGAATCCAACGTGTGGGCATATAAGCAAAAACCAAAGGCATATTTACTAATGTCACATAGCTTAGCTATGCAAGGAATTTCTAACCCTTTTTTTCCCCCTTCATGCCATAATCTCAATCTCTACCCCCCGTGTCATCGCATCAGCTTCCACTCCTGCCTGGGAGGAGATATAATTAAATTAGGGCAACAAATTATAAATAAATTGATTTTGAGGTTCCATCAATTTAAAAATTAAAAATTAAAAAAAAAAAAAAGGAATAATGCTAATCTTTTCAATCAATTAATCTAATAACATTAACTATATGTATTAGTTTCTTTCATGCCTTATCTATTCCCCAAAGCCTTTACAAGCAAGTAAAGTTTTCAATTATTAACAATATATAAAGAAAGCTCTAATAAGCACTTTGATTTAACATAAGATTCTATTTTTTTTTTCTATAATAATTTTAGTGGTAAGTGATTTGGGTGTAATATATTTTTTGAAGTTGACAACTTAAATCATATTTATGTTAAATAATCTCACATGCAAAACAATTATATATATATATATATATATATATATATATATATATATATATATATATATATATATATATATATATATATATATTATGTCTAATAGTTTTATTCACAAAAATATTTTTAAGTGTAATTTATTTTTTTTAAAAATTAAATTTATTTGAATTATTTCTTCACATTATTTTACTTTTGTAGATATCGATAAAAATGTGTACATATTAATATATATTATGTCTATTTTTTTTTTCAATTTGTTCATATACAATAAACTTGACCCATATATTTTCTTCGTCATAATATTTAAAATTATAAATAAAAATAATAAACTTGTTCCATATGTATATTTTTTTATATATAGCAATATTTAAAATTATGAAAAAGTAATGTTTAAATTTAATAATTACAATAGTAATATAAGTATGTTAAACTTATAATTCGTATAATAGGACTATGAAAGTTGAGTAATCTAGAAGGATTCACATAAGTCTCGGTACAACATTTTAAAGGTTTTAGATAATTTCAAAAAATGAAACCTCAGTATCTTATTTCTCTATATAAATATCTTTTTAATAAATCTGAAATTTAATTAATTTAATAAATTCCAAATATAATATAATAATTAATTTTTAATACAAATAAATTATTATCAAAATCTAATAAATTAACTCTAACTTTTATATATATATATATATATATATATATATAGGTAATAAAAGTCAATATTTTTAATAACGAAAAAATGAAAAAAAAATACAATATTGAGATATAAGCTGTTCAAACCAATAGGTTATTCCAAATACACTCAAGAAAAATTTAAGCGTTTTAATACTATATGAAAGATTTCAAGAATTTTAATACAATACCAGCTATCCCTCTATATATCTGAAATTCAATTAGTTCAATAAATTCCAAATACAATATTAGGGCAATAATTAATTTTTAAATGCAAATAAATTATTATCAAGATTTAATAAATTAACTTCAACTTATATATATGTTGGTAATAAGAGTCAATATTAATAATAATAATAAAATAGAAAAAATATAATATTGAGATACAATTTACCCAAACTAATAGGCTATCTTGAGTACACTACAGAGAAATTTAAATATCATAATGCTATGTAAAGAAATCTTAGGATTTTCAATACAATGCCAGCTATCCCTCTATATATCTAAAATTTGATTAATTCAATAAATTTCAAATATAATACAATAATTAATTTTTAAATACAAATAAATTATCATCAAGATCTAATAAATTAACTCCAACCTTTCTTTTTTTTTTGGTAATAAGAGTCAATATTATTAATAATGATAAAATGAAAAAAAAAAAAACAATATTAAGATATAACTTATCTAAGCGAATAGTTTAGATTCCAAGTATACTAAGAGAAATCAAAGAATTTTAATGTTATGTGAAAAATCTTAGAAAATCTCAATACAATACCAAATATAGTTCACAGTCATAAACCACACTTGATACAACAAATGAAATAAAATAATATATAACTAAATCTAAAAAAAAGAAAAGGGTAAATACTCTTCTCGTTTAGGAGCTTGAGAGTAGAAAAGGAGGAAAAACTCTTGAAATTTATTTACAAATAAATATATATTTTTTTTAATTCATAATTTTTTTTATTTATACATGAAATAAATTTAATATTTTTATTTTATTTTTACAAGACTTTTCTGACTTTATCATCGCAATTGGCAAAATTAGATATAAATGGATAAGCATTTGGCATCTTCAAACTGCTCTATAAGATGAACCAAAGCTAAATACATTTAAAATTTAATTTAAATAATATATGTGGAGCATTTCTCAACTATTAAAAGCAATTTATCTAAATAAAATAATTAGCTTCATATTAACAAAATCTTTGAAAAATAACTTTCAAAAAATACTAGATCCTATCATTCGAAGGCGGTAGACAGTTGTCCGGGTGGCCTTGGACCCGGGTCTGGACTCACATTAAATTGTATTGTAACCCCACATTGTCTCTTTCACTGTTTTTCTTCGCAGGAAATCCAGATGAACAGAGCAACTGGAGCCCAGATATAGGCCAATATTAAGTGAAAAGAATCATCCTTTAAACCCAAATCTAATTATTATTTAATTTTGTCTGTCAAGTGGATTTGAGTTTCTTTAGTGCCTGATTTATTATTTTCTTGTATTACTTGTCAATAGATTTTTTTAAAAATCTCCTCTCTCTTTTTTTTTTTTTTTAATAATGTCGTTTCAATTGCCCAAAGGTCAGACATAAACACCTGTTTCTATGGATTATGTGTTGGTTTTGCTTTTCGCGTTTTTACAAAAATTGATGTATTCAGAAAATAATAATTTGCTAAATATTGATTTTAGCTATTTTTATCCATTCATTTCAATTTAATCCAATAGCCTTTGAAAGCTATGATGCTTTTCCTATTTTACTTTTCTTTTTATATTATAATAAAGTATATAATTTTCAATTTTTCATAGAAATATCATATTTTATGACATGACACTATGGCATTTAGTAGTTAAATATATAATAATTGAATCAACTAATACAGATATAGATAATGTAAGATTAAACATGAAAAGAGTCATTAATTGCAAAAGTTATAAAAAAAATCCCAATTATTTTGATATATATAAAAATAAAGAAATATAAATCATAAACATAAGAAATGGTTATGCTTTCACTAAAAATTTTTACAAGATATATATGTATGGTAATTTCTGACTTGCAGTAAAGACGTTAGCATAACTAAAAATTTTCACAAGATATATATATATATGATAATTTCTGATTTGCAGTAAAAATATGTGTGAGTTATATAAATTACGTGTTTTTATAAAATTGCTATGATTTTATAAAAAAATTTATCATGTCGCCGACTTTGTATATACATATATTATAATTAAACAAACGTAATTAGCAAGCCAAATTTTAAAGAGCTGGCAATAAAATTATACCCTTTTTAAATGTATAAAATGAGAGGCATAAAAATTTGGATAAGTAATGCTATTTCTACTATTGAAATAGTTAGGTCACATCCACTCTTTTTTATAAATGCTAAAATGATAAAAATGTTCTCCAACAGGTGGTTCTCATTTTTAAGAGGCAAATAACACAATAACGTAAAATTCGATTTTCTCTTCTTTGATGGTTGTAAAAATCAACTGCTTAGACTTGGATTGGATTGTCACATCACTTGACTCATATATCAATATGATATATATATTGTCTTTTTAAATTTAATTCGCAATTTACTTAAATTTATATAAAATTTAAAATGATTTAAATTTATTGAAAGTTAATACACACAATGTATAAGTGGATTTCAACTTGACTAATTTATTTGATTCAAAATAAATTTATAAAAATTTTAAAATTAACTTTTAGAAATTAATAAAACATTCAACGTGCATGTTTCTTCTTGAGATTATATACCTCAAATTTATTACCCGAATTTTTTTCGCAAATGAAATATTGTTTAGTATAAGATAAATAAATTAAAAAAATATAATTTTTTGGGAAGTGAAAAATTTGATTTATTTAATAAGTATTATTGAAAAAAGTTTATGAGATATAAGATATCTATTTTTTGAGTTTAAGGAAATTCACTTTCTTAGGTAAATTGAGAATGTTAAATTTTTTTAGTTGAAATAAATATAAATTGATATATTTATTCTCTATTAAACAAAATTGAATAAATAAGACAATATATCATTGTCTTTTTTATTATTAAGTCAAACAAAAAAGTTTTACTTCTAAGAAAATTATATACAAATAAAATACGCAATTATTTTTTTAAAAATTTATTTTTTAGGAAATAACTTCTCGAAATGATGCCAAACGATATCAATAATTTAAAATAACATGATCTTAATTCGTTGAATTCGACCCGTTTGCCATACGAATTGCAACTTGTCACTTGTGAATCCTCCAAAGCTAAACACAAAAATACAAAATTTTCAAAACGTTTTCCAATTTGATTGATGGGTGCATTTATTTAAATGGAATTATAATTTATGAAGACTCCGAGAGTAATTTTATGGTCAAGTAAAATCACGAGAAAGAGTCAGAAATCGAAAGGCAAATTTAATAAAAAAAGGATTAGCATATGATTTGGTGAAATCGGATAGATTTAGGTGTTTATCGTGAGAAAGTTTAATTATTATTGAATAAGAGAGGTTAGCTAGGGTTGTGAGAATAAACCAAATTCGCAAAGAGTCTTGGCTTGATTAGCCTAATTTAGTTATATTTTGGCAAACTATCATCGGTTGGCTCAAGGCTTGAATGGTGTAGCTAGGTTGATCCTATATGTTTTGATTATCCTTTTCTAATAAGCTTTGATCAATTTTAGATAAGTGAACAAGAATGAAGGTTTTTGCTGAAAAATTGGTATAAATTTCTTTCTTTAAAGGTCAATTAATCAGTTTCTTTTCATTATTTATGTATAAAATACAGATTATGGTTCTAGCAATTTAAGTGGTATGCAGATAAAGTCAGTCTATAAGTGTTTTTTTTTTTAATTATCAAATTTTAGTTTAATCCTATTCCAACAATAATTATGAAATATATATCATATATCAAATTACAAGCAAAATATTTTTTTTCTTTATTAATTCCCTACTGTCAATATAAATTATTAAATTGTTTTTAATCTTCCCATAAGAACAAAACTAAATTATATATCAATTAATTAATAGGGTCATGGCCCTCCCAAGCTTTATAAAACTTGTACTTTTACCCATCAAATTTGCATATTTATTTCTAGAAATGCATATCTCTCTCTGTTCATTATTATCATTACTTATATCCTTTTAAAATCTAAAAATTTTTATTTAACCTGTTAAATATGTGAAATTTTTCATAATCATCGATTTTGATTTTTTTAAATTCAAAAACTTTCTTTTAATTTCATATAAAAAATAGGTTGAATCTATTTGTAAACTATATAAGTTTGAACTTTAAAAATGTAAAATTCCTTAGAGATATGACGCAATAAACTTAGTGCAATATTTAAAAATTTATGAGTAACATCAGCTTATAACAATTAAAAAGAAAATTATTTTAATAAATTAATTGATTATAGTTAGATTGATATTTAAACTCACAAAATCACATTCCCACATTTCTTATATAGGTGTAAGAGAAGTTGGGGTTAAAGTTGTGGGGATGGTTTTTATAAAGTAATTAAGTTCCTAAAACGTAGATGATTAAGATGGAGCATATGTTGCACACATTGGATTCAAAGAGAAGAAAGTTGCTTTGTCTTCTTTTTAAGACAACAAGAGAAAGCAAAGAAAAGAAAAGAGCCATCTAATGTCACAATCATTTTTATGGTTTCAAATCAAAGAGCACAGTAATGAACCACCTAAACCTTTTTTTTTTTTTTTTTTACTGATTTTCTGTGATTTATTAGCAACTTAAGAAACTAAACTGCCACATGGCATCATTAATCTATAAAGCTCAGCACAAGAAAAAGCCACTCTCTCTAATCTCTATTTATTATTATATTGTATTACCCTAATCCCTAATCTCTCTAATCTGGCAAATTCTTAAGTTAGTTTGTTTTTAAATATAGTACAAAATTTTTTTTTTTTTATAAATTTTATAAAAAAATTTAATTTACAAAAAATATAAAAAAATTATGATTTTTTATAAAAAAAAGCTTTTCATTAATTTAGAAATTTTTTCATAACATTATTATTTTGAATAAAATAAATTATATTTTCATAAAATAATTTTTTTCGTAATTAAAAAGAATTACCAAAAAATAATTTTATTTATAAAAAATACAAGAAGATTATGATTTTTTATAAGAGAGAATTTTTCATAATTATAAAATTAATTTTTTATTAATTAATGAATTTTTTTATAAAATTATTATTTTGCACAATAGAAATTATATTTTCATAAAATCATAACTATTTTCGCAATTAAAAATAATTAAAAAATAGGTTAATTTATGAAAAATAAAAAAAATTATGGTTTTTCAAAATAAAAGTATTTTTTTTTGTAAAATAACATAAAGTACATTTACTTTAATTACTGATAAAGTAATTATAGAATGGATTTTATATTATTAATTATTTTTGGTGGGTCCCGAAAAAAGAAAAAAAATAACAACAAAACAGAAGAGAGAGTAACTAATTGCCAGTTAAAAGGTCAGTGCTTACCATAGAAAAGTAATTGGTTATGTGGCAATTTCTTAGTGAGGAAGAAATAGGCTTTTGGCCCTAACTGAGCCCCTGGATTTGACATGTGGAAAAAAAAAAATATCTTTTAAACTTTTAACTCCACCCATAGTTTAGTTAATTATGAAAGTCAAGTCATTTTCCCAACTTTTATGATTATATTTCTAGCAATTGCTAACTATAATTGTTAATTCTAACACTTTGGCAAAAAAATTCTAACATAATTTGTATAGCCATTACATTAATAGTTTGATTAAATAGTCCTATCCAATGGAAACATATAAGAAATTTAGGTTTTATTATATTTTTAGATTTTCACTCTTGTTTTGTCTTATTTTATTTTGATTCTCTCATTTTTAAATATATATTTATCTTATTATATCTTATGTTTTATAAATATGAAAAAGCTTTTAATTTTTTTAAAAATGTATTATATACTATACAATAACAATATTTATTTCATAAATATTAAATAATAACATTGAAAATAATTTACAATAATAATATTTATTTCTTTATAAATATATATATATATATATATAACCCTAACATAGGAGCTAAGATTTATCTCCCCATTTGGCAATGAGAGGTTAAAGAAACAATCACAAGAAGCATTTAAGTGAGAAAAACAACTCATATTGATTTTGTTGTTGAACAAAGATAATGTGTGTTACCATCTTGAGTAGTTGATAATGGATATTGTTATAAAAAAGATATTTGCTCTTCAAGTCTTTGATAGGGATATTCTCAAAGAAAGTGGTATATTTGATGCAATAATTGCCCACAAATCTTGAATAGGGTCATATATACTTTCTCTATTGGCACTAAAATGAAAATAATAATAATAATAATACATATAATAAGCTAATTGTATAGTGATCCTGCTTGCCATTTCATGTAAAACCACTGCTAGATGAAAAGGATTTAGGAGTGGTGGGAATAATGCAGGATAATAAAAGAGCAATAATGCTTTGGAAATTCTCACAACTTGTAAATTTTCAATAAAGCAAAAGGATGGAATTGGAATACAATACCTCTTTTCTTTTCTTTAAGAAAATTTTAAAAAAAATATATAAAAGAAAGATGGAATATTAAAAAAAATATATAAAGAAAAGAAAAATACCTAACATTATATTCCACTATCTATAAATAGCTATCTTACACAACTAAAAGGTTTCAAAAACATTAGTAGCATTTTCCAATTAACAAAGCCAAGGAAAAACAGAGATCACTCTGTTTCCCCTGTTTGGCTCTGTTTCCGTATGCTCCCAGGTAGCAAAATACCTGCTAAAATCATGGTAGTTTCTAACTTTTCTCAATTCAGAGAAATGGCAGCTACTAAGGCTTTTCTTGTTTACGAATCTTCTTTCGAGTGAGAATCTGAAATCTTCAAATCTTGTTCACCACCTCAATATTGAATTTACTTCTTCTTTCACATTTGCAAATGGATTCATTCAACATCAGCAACATCAAACTCGAAAAGGCCAACGCAATCAAGAAGCATCGCCAGCTTCAGAAGATAGCAAACTTGTTTAGGTTCATTGAGATATGTGTTGTCCTTGCCTTGATTTCAAGGTTTTCGATTGGACTCCCAGTTGCTGTCAAGAACTCTGGTGAATATTTCAAGGACTTAACAGTCATCCTTGTAAGCCCTCGCTTCGTGTTCATTCTTGGAAACGCCATAGTCATCACTCTTTTTGCAAAATCAGGTCAGTTTTCTAGTCAAGATCCTACTGGAAAGAATTCAAGAACTGATCTTTACGAAGAGTTTGTTGAAAAGAGTGAAAGAAGTCGGGGTATTCATCCATATGAAGCTGGAAACAGAGAAAAACAGAGCACTTGTGCTGAAACCAGAGAAAAACAGAGCACCTGTGTTGAGTACACAGTTACTGAAGAAACTTGTGTTGCTTTGGAAAGCAAGAATTATCAGAGAAGTCAATCAGAGAAGTTAGAACGAGCTAATCGCAATAAATCTTGCAAAGAACTGAGGCGATCAGCTTCAGTGAAAAGCAGGGGAATTGTTGATTCTAGTGAAGGATGGGTGAAAATTTCATATCCTGAAGATAGTATGAGCAATGAGGAGTTTAGGTGCACAGTAGAGGCTTTTATTGCCAGGCAAAAGAGGCTTCGAAGAGATGAAGGGAACTATGAATTTTAGAGTTACTGTTTCATAAATATAAGAAAATTGAAGTCTTTTTTTTGTTTTTTTTCATTTTTCTTTTTTCACTTCTATTGTGATTGTACCATATGGGGTGTCTGTACATTGCTAAATCATAAATGCAATGTAGATTTTACCTGTTTAAGTTTATTCTTCTTTCTTATTAAACCCATATATTTGAAAATTTTTTGTTTTCCTTTTATTTTCTTTGGTCTATTTCTGAAGAGAACAAGAAATCAAGAATGATGTTAGCTATGCTAAAGACGAATTAATGGCATCAAATGTTTCTAAAGAATAGATATTTTTGAAGATTGGAATTGGATGAGGGAATTTTCCAGATGGGTTACTCTACTCTTTGATAGGAGGATGGGAGATATGGTATTGTACCCAGAATTGTATTCTAAATTCTATGTTGAAAATTTATATATTCTTTTATTCTAAAATTCTCAACTTTGTAATTAATTAGATTAGTAGTCGAATGTTTGAGTGTACGTTTATGGTTGTATAAAAAATCAGATTTAATACTTAACTATGGGTGTTTATGGCTTGATTTGATCAGTTTAAAGTAAATATTTCTAATCAAACTAATAAAGTCGGTTTTTAAATATTTCAACTCTTAACCAAACTAAGTAATACTAAAAAATATCTAAACCAAAACTATTTGGATTCAGTTTGAATAGTCGGTTTGGTCGGTTTGATAAAAGTAAAAAAAGATAAATAAAAAAATTGAAAAGATCATATAAATTTAACAAAAATCATAGAAATTTAATAAACATTAAACTAAAATTATATTACTATATAACAATCAACCTTATCCATACTATAAAAAAAAATTGCAAATTTCAAGTTGTGTACTTGAAATTCTATAGCATAATAATAATATATTAGAATGAAATATTTCTTGAGAAGTTAGTAGGGATTAACATAACAACATAAAATCCTCTAAAATATAGAAATTTAGTAGATATTTTTAACTTCTAAAAAAACATAAAAAATAATTTGCATATTAGTAAAATACATATCAAAAGAATACATAGTTTTAATATATTACTGTATTGGTTCAATTTAACTAGATTCTTATTTTGTTATACCAAAACCAAACTAAAAATTTGGTTTATAAAAATTTTAAAATCTTAACCAACCATGAAACAACCTAAACCAAGGTTTTTAGTTTGGATTAAATTAGATCAATTTGATTTGGTCAGTTTGGTTAATCTTTATGTAGCCCTATCCTTAACAATATCTTTTATGCTATGTTTGGGAAACAAGTTGGGTGAGAAAAGAAAATATGGGAAAAAAAGATAGGAAAAAGAATAGAAAGAGAGGAGAATATCTTTTTCTCTATCTTATTTGGAAAGGATGGAAAAAAGAAAGGAAATAAATAAAATTATTAAAATTTTAATTATTATTATATCCTTATAATGTCAAGAATAAAAAATTTAAATGTATGAATATATATAAAATAATAAGAGGGTAAAAAATAATTTATTATAATTATAAGTATTTTAAAACATCTTTCTCTACCTTTTCCTCCCAAAAACTAGAGAAAATATCATATGGATCCAAGTGATTATTTTTTATTGATTTACCATTCTCTCCCTTTCACCCACTCTTCCAAATAAAAGAATACTTATTTCCCTACCTCTTTTTATTTCCTCAGCTTTCCTGTCTTTTCCCGTCCTTCTCAAACAAAGAGTCAATAATCAGAGTTTGGATAAAATATGAGATTATATTTTAGATTTAGATTTTGATTGCTTCCACCAATAAGGTTTCACTATCTAGTATTTGGATTTGATTTCATAGTTGAAAGTAAAGATTTTTTTTAAATTCCTTCCGCATTTTCTTATAGTAAAGATTTTAAATTTAAAGCCAACAAATTAGAGAAGCCTCTGTATCATTTAGCGTAGGAGATCCAAGTCAAGCTTAAGGAAAATTCTTACTTATTCCAAGTGCATAAGTTTATTTCATACACCAAATTAATTCATGATAAGATATTTTAGCCAAATATAAGTATTTTATTTATTTTTTGTTAAGTAAAAAGACACTTATATTGTTTTTTTTATAATGTTTTCTTATCTTATTGGATTAATATATATACATAATGTACATAACCTTTCTAATGTTATTGACGAAATTTGATGTACATCCTTTCAAAAACAGGAATTTGAAATTGTGTTTTATCATTTATTAACACTCTTTGTATTTTCTTGTATTCCTATTATGTTGTTTTTTGAGTTTTGTAGCATGTGTTGTTATATTTCTTATCATTTTAGATTTCAATTTTTTTTTAAAGATATATTCTTTCCCTTCATGTATTATTCTCCCATGTTTAATGCAATATATAAAAAAACACCTTATAAAAAAAAAAAAATTCTCTACTGGGTCATGTTTTGTTTAGAATTCCAAACACCTAGAGAAAAAGGACTGAAAGCAAAAATAAGAAAGCAGTTGTATTTTTGACTGGTGAGGGCTTCCATTCCATGGACAACAATGACCAATTTAGAATAGCATCTTTGTCCTTGAATTTTAGGCTAAAGCATATAAACTAAATTAGGATAGACCTAATAGGTTTGAAGATTGGCTGGCAAAGAAAAGCAAACCATGCCTTTGGGGTTTCACATAGTTGAATAAATCCACCAAGAGCTGTATGAGGTGATGTTTAAAGATATTCTAGGTGTTGTTGATTAGGGGCGGATCTACATGAAGGGCATAAGGGCAGCTGCTCCTGACTTTTAAAATTCTTTCTTCAAAATATACATATTTATACCACTAAATTTTGGCCCTTTTAAAAAAAAAAAAAAAAAGCTGTGACTTTATTTCAACTATGTGAAATCCCAAAGTAAAAATTAATTGCACCCATTGATAATCAGATAAAAACAAAACAAGCTCCAATTTATATTCTTTCTCTCTGATTCTATTCAAAAATTAATTGCTCCTATTGATAATTTTTTCTGGATCCGCCTCTATTGCCCAGCAACGTATGTCAATTGCTTTGTTAAGCCCTTGTTTTGTTTAAAAAAAAGAAAAAGACATTGGTAATGGGATAAATTCTGTTGTGAGTACACAGTGGGCTGTGATTCACTCAGCAATCACACTTTCTCCCTGCTAACAACATGCATGCTGCTTCTTATTACCATTAAATTTGTTTTTTTTATAATAATTTAGGAGGGCTTTCAGAGTGTTTCAGATATAATTTATCCCAGTTAATTTAAAACCATTAGATCATATAAATTTAATTATAGCCAGTTAATCTAGTGACTGGTTACTTATTTAAGTTGTATATATATATATGTATAAGTCCAAAAAATAATTAATAGTAATTTATTTTTTCAATAAAAAACTTAATCTTCTATAATAATTATAATAAAGCATTTAAACTAATTATAATATATATATATATATAAATTTCGGTCGGTTCGGTTATAACCAAATTTTTTTTTGCTATAACCGAACCGAACCGAACCAAAACTTAATTCAGTTTTTTAAAATAAAAACCAAAACCAAACCGATATTATAAAAAATTAAACTGAATCAAACTGAACTGATCAGTTCAGTTCAATTTTTTGATTTCGGTTTGGTTATGCTCACCCCTACCAAATAGTAATATAAGCCAATTAAAAAAATAATGTTAAGGGTTCAACTTAAAACCCATTATAATCAGATTAAAAATAGATCCTACTTAATATAAATACGACTTAGAGAATAGATTATATTTTACTTATTAATGACCTACAATAATAAATTAAAAAAATGGAATAAATTATCTTTGAAATACCCTACTTACTATAATAAATTAAAAAAAATTAGATAAATTATCTCTGAAATACTTTATAATTAGCCATAATTTAGTGCCCACGTGCACAATTATGCCATCCAATGGCGTAACCAGGGACAAGCGGAGTTTTACCCTTCCCAACTTACTTGGAGATGCACATGTTCTATTATTCCTGTATAATTAGATTAACTATTTGTTCAGCTGTGGCGCGGCTACTATTATTATTATTATTTTAATTATAAATATTTTCAATTCATATACATATAATAAAAATTTCAGTGAAAGGTATATTCATTTATTAGTTAATATATTAATTATATTTGTATAAACTAAGATTAAAATTACAATTAATATTTTTTATGATCAAGAATCATTTTTTAATTAGAAAACAAATTTATAGGTTAACATTCTCACTTTTAGTATTAAAATTCATATTTAATTAGAAAAGTAACATATTTATTAATGTATTAATATAATAATCAAATAAAAAAATAATGATGCAAAAAACTATAAGCTTATGCATCAGTTTCATATCATTGTGTAAAAAAATAAGTATAAATGTCAAAAAAATTAATGTTTATAAAAAAAATACACATGCCGAAAAAATTTTATTTTTTATAAGTACACATGTTGAAAAAATTTTATGTCTTAGGATATATATATATATATATATATATATACACACATTTTTCATTAGGTCTATTAAAATTAAATTTTTATAAATAATTTCAAATATAAAAATTATTTAATTAATTCTCACCTCATAAATATAAAAGATCAATAAAAATTTATTTATTTAAAAATGTATTTTTATGAAAAATATAATTAATCATTATTTTTTTATTGGTCCCACTAAAATTAAACTTTTATAAATAATTTCAAATGTTAAAATTATTTAATTAATTCTCACCTTATAAATATGGAAGATCAATAAAACTTATTTAAATTAAAAATATGTTTTTATGGAAAAATTATAATTTATTATTATTTTTAAACAAAAATTATTAAAAAAATTAGAAAAAAATTAACTTTTTACTTTTTTTTTAGTTCTCTTATTAATTTTGGCGCTATAGAAAAATTTTTTGGCTCCGTAAAAAATTTCCATTCAAAAATCGAGCACTCGAATAGATTGCATTTGATTGACACTTAGAGACTGGACATAACAATACTAAAACATTTAATTTAGCGTTTTACAAGTTTTTAATATCACAAGAACTGGACAAAAGCTAAATTTCGTACAGTCCCATCATTCAATTTGAGTCCTTCTCATATGGGAAGGATAAACTTATTCCTCATTGGAGATTGAAAATTAGTACTCTATTTCTAAAATTATCCTTATATAAATACAAACTTAATTTTTTTAGTTTTATTTTTAAACTTATTTTTTTTTGTTTTATTTCCTTTTTAATATTTTTTTTATGAAACTTTTTTTTTATTATAGTTATGTAGAATGAATAATTTTTTTCTTTCTAAATAACTTTTCGTAATGCTCAGCTACTAAATATAAAACAAAAATATTTTTTTAATAGGCTTGCAAAATTCATTTTTCTAAAATATCTTAAACCAAATAATAGAATAAATATGTATATTTCATTAATAGAATAAATATGTATATTTCATTTTTAATTTTTTTTATTTAATGAGTATTAATCAATTTTTTATTTTTATATTTTATTTCTAATTTCTTATAATTATTTATATTTTATTTAAAAATATTATGTTTGATAATAAATATTTGATATTTTTATAATTTAATGTGTTTATTCATTAAATAGTGTATATAAATACTTAATACATTAAAATATTTTAATTTATAGTATTTTTAAATGTTTATTAGTTATTAAAAATTTAAATATTTAGTTCATATAAGTATTATTATTATTATATTTATAACATGTCTAATCTTAATTTCAGTCATTCTAAATACTAAATAAAATAATTTTTTTTATCTTATTTTATTATATTCTATCTTATTTAGTTCTTAATTATCCTGTCCTGCTAATCAAGAGCAATCATAATGTTTCGTATGACCGGAAACTTTTTTTTTCACCAAGAGAATTCGCTTGTGCGCATTGCATATTAGCATAAATATATCATATTCTCTGCTTTATTTAACATGGATAAAAAGATAAGAGTTAGTAACCCAAAAGGTTCAGTTATTAAAGTAAATTCACTTTTTTACTTTATAGATTACAATTTTTATTTTTTTGAAACAAATATAAATTTGTATTGGTATTTTCTATGGATACTTTATTTTTAAATAAAATAACCTACTTTATTTATGGAAAAAATAGTTTTTTTAAAAAAAAATAATTTTATTTATATTTTTTCATAAATTAAAATATTTTTTCATAATTTTGTAGTTATAAAAAAACTTTTGATTTTACAAAAATATGACTTATTTTTTGCAAAATAACAATTTTATAAAAAAATAATTTCATAATTACAAAAAAAATAGCTCTTTTATAAAAAATCATAATTTTTTTATATTTTTTTGTAAATTAGACTATTTTTTTTATAAAGTCTATAGATAGATAAATTTAAAATACTACTTTAATCATTTTAGCATTTCTCATTTTTAATTAGTAAAATATAATAGCAGGTTAATTTAATTATAATACTTTAAATATTTTAATTATATTTATTATTTATGACTATCCTATTAGCCATAAAAAATAAAATTTTGTACTTTATTTTAAAATAAAGTAATATAAAAGTTTGCCCATACGATATTTTTTATAAGAAAATTATAATTTTTTAAAAAAAGTAATATTTTTTTCGTAATTATAAAATTATTTTTCTCATAAAATTATTATTTTGTATAAAATAAATCAAATTACAAAAATTATTTTATTTTCGTAAAATTATAAATTTTTTTTGCAATTAAGTAAAATTGCGAAAAAATAGTTTAATTTACAAAAAAATATAAATAAAATTATAATTTAAAAAAAAAATTTCGCAACAAAATAAATTAATTTATTTAAAAATAAAGTTACTATTAAAAACACCACATTTATTAGATAGACAGATCAAAATCAACCAACAAATGCTCCTCCAAGAAATGAGAAATTACAAAAGAAATCTAAAGACAATGTGCTATTCTTGTCGGATAATGTGCTATTCTTATTAGAGAATGGGAAGTGCATTAACTTGTCTCTTGACGTATGGAATAGTAAAATCCCTATTTCTTTTTAGTATTACACAATTGTCTGTAAGGCTACCAAATTCAAAAAAAAATAAAAATAAAAATCTTCCTCACAATTGTTTATTGCAGTAACATCCACTTGGGCATCCGTATCAAATCCACGTGCTCATCATATTGCATGTTAACGACCCAATGCATGGCTCTCCATCAAAGCAAGAACTTCACCTTCTCTCACACACCTACTGCATAGTGTAAGTAGATTTACGTGCAGCAAATGTACCATTTCAATCATATGGCAAAAAAAAAAAAAAACCATTTCGATCACGGATTTCCATAAACTTTTTGTCACTTTATATATTTTTTATAAAATATTTATCATTTTAAATATTTTTTAAAAATAGTTATAATTTTAAGTATTTTTAAAAATTAATTCTAAAATTAAAATATATGATTTATATTATTTTTCCTAAATTTTTTTTATTTGAATTAATTTAGAAAAAATATAATTTGAAATAATAATTATATTATATACTCAATTATTTATACACTTTCATTGAATTTTTCATAATTAATAATAAAAATAATTAATATTATACACTTCATTTAATTATTTATATGTTTTTCTATTATTATACACTTCATTTAATATTATACACTTTCATTTAATTTCTCTATTATTTATGTATATTTACAATAAATTATTTATATATATAAGTAACATAAAAGTAAAAAAAAAAAAAAAAAGGCAGTCCACTGGTGGAACCAGTGGATTGCATGGCACCAGTCCTCTGGTTCCACCAGTGGATTTAACTACCGTATATCTAAATTTAGAATTAATTTCTAAAAATATTTAAAACTAGAAATATTTTTAAAAAACATCTAAAATTGTAAATATTTTACAAAAAAAAAAAAATCCTAAAATGATAAAAAGCCCGATTACCATATCCACCCTATCTGAATTGAATCTACCCGCTATGTTACACAACTGGAGAAGAAGAAGGCAATAATCTAAGTCTATACTTGGACTTCACAAAATGCTTCCCATCATTAGTGTAATTCCAAATTATCAGATCATTTTCATCACCATGTGGAAGCAGAATACTACAGACAGCATGGACATCAGCAAGCACAAATAACGTACTCGAAAAATCCACATCCCACAAGTCAACTACAATTAAATTCTCCAAACCAGTACTTAAGAATGAGTATTTAAGAGAATTTACGAATGTACAAATAGTTCGTACTTTGTAATGTATATGCAATTGACTTACTTATACTCTTTTAAAAAATAATTACTAAAATATGTTAGTTTTAAAAAAATTTACATAAACAAACTAGATTTTTTGTCAAATATCTTTTTAATAGCCACAAAACTGCTATTTAAAATAACGGTTTTGTGGTGCACCGATAGACCAAAAAGGAAGCATTGATGGTCAAGTTCATGGAGCACTAAACCGGCATTTTAAATTTTAAAAAAAAAAAATTATGTTTTCATATTTATAAAAATATAGAGTATATTTTAAATTTTTAAATTTTTGCTTTATGTTTCGAAAATTAATTTTTTTCAATACATATTTTAAAAAATATATAATTTGTAAATATTAGTTCAAAAATTTATTATTTCATACAAGTTTAACAAATAAAAAAATTTAAAAATAACATATAAATAATATTATTTCACAAAAATTATAATTTCGAATTTTTTTCATACAAATTTAACAAATCAAAAAAAATTATTATTATAAACAACATACAAATATTATTATTTCAAACAAATTATTATTTCACACAAATTATTATTTAACAAAAATAATAAGATAATAATTTTTTAAAAAGACCACGTGAATATTAACTATCAATTTGATGTATTATTTAATATAACATTTAATAAAAGTTAGTATAATTTTACAAACTTTTCTTATTAATTAATATGATTAAACTAGTAATAATATAGTTTAATTATTATATGTTTATAAAAATAAAATATGTTTATTTTTTTGAAAATAATAAATATTTTAATTAAAATTATATTATAATAGAAGAATATAATTATAGTAAATAAAAAAATAAAAAAAATTATGTGTATTATTATCTTATAAATTTAATTGATTTATGAATTTCTAAGGAGAAGTCTTAATGCTATATTTGGTAGGCCACAATATCATGTAATCAATTATATTTTTAATATAAGTATTATATTAAAAATGTATTTGATTATTTTTATTATATTTTATGATATATTAAACATAATTTAAAGGTTCTACTAAAAAAGGTCCACCTTACTATAAATGTGGGCAGTAGTGGCCTTGATTATAAGAAGGGCATAAAACAAAATTTTCTTTTTTGGATTTGTTATAGTTGTATGAAATAATAAATTTTTTATATATAATTTTTTACAAATTATATATTTTAAAAATATATATATTTAAAAATAATTAATTGTGAAAATTTAAAACAAAATTTTAAAAATTTAAAAATATATATTATATTTTTATATATCTGAAAATATAAATTATTATTTTTTTTTTAAATTGAGCACTAAATTGGCATTATAAAATGCCGATTTAGTGCTTGTCTATCAGTGCAACACAAAACCGGTATTTTAAATATCGATTTTGTGATAAAAAGATATTTGACAAAAAATCTAACATGTTTATGTAATTTTTTTTTAAATTGGTATATTTGGTAATTATTTTTTAAAAAGAACATAGGTAGATTAATTGCCCATGTTATATTGATTGGAAAAGCAAACCTAATTTTGATATTCACACAAGTTAGATTTAGTAATACTTTTTACGTATAAAAAAAAATTGCAAGCAATATCGAGGATATTTTTTATGAAGGGCAAAAAAAAAAAAAAAAAGATAGTAATGATAATTTTGGTATGATTAACATTCTTGCTTTTCTTCATATATGTAAGGCACTTAGTTTTATTAACAGAAAAGGACAATTAACATATTTCCCAATAAATCAATTGGCTTCTTAATGTTGTTATATAAAATAAATCTTAATTTTATACTTCTTATTTTTAAGGTTTGCGATAATTTAGCATCTCATAGCCTAAAATAACACTTCTAACATTTGAATTTTAAAAGTCCGCTTTTGCTATAGCCTAAAGTAATTAAGCTTTCCTATTGAAACAGCTTACAGGCCTTACACTACATCCACTTCTCATCAGGGTTGAACTTTTGGTCATATTTTAATATTGACTCGCAGAAACAGATTAAGCAATTCGAACGTAAAATTAGTAAGAAATATATAAGTTGAAGTAGTAATTTGAATGCAGTTGCTCAATCCAGCCAAGCTCTAATCTAAAGTCTTTGGAGCTGCCGCAGAAAATATAGAAATTAATTTCTAATTTCGTTTTATCAAACGCCTAATGTTAGTAGTTAAGTATTCAAACGTTGATTGTTGCTTCTAAACGCTAAATTAAATGGGCACATAATGTGGAAAGAGGCTAAAAAAAATGGAAAGATTCCTCTTACAAGCTACAAATTATCTTGCCCAACTAAGGTAATCAGTCATATATTCTTCAAAGATTAAATTTTTTTTTTCCTTGGATGTGCATGGGTTACGTACCTTAGGAAGCAACATTAGTGCAGGAAAAGGGGAAATTGACAATAAACTATGGAAAACATGATTAAGAGGCTGATGAATAAAAAAATTGTAGGCCTATGATAACTTTGCTTCAATGGTTGATACACACCCGGCCAAACCCCATACCCAAGGTGAGCTCTAGCCATGATCAGTCTCCATATCCTCCCTCCAAATATCAGAATCGCCATTAAATAGAAGCTCGGTTAAGCAAGCATGTCGACCGAATTATCCTCCACACACACACACACCACAATTCTCACCTTCGGATTTCCAGGGACCACATCCTCCACTCATTACCCACTAACTTGCCCTAATATATAGTGGTCTTAAATCGTAGGATCAGACTTCCCAAGACATCCTATAAATACCCCAGACATTCTAGGATACAGGGAGTTACTTCTATTCTCAAGTCTTATAATTCTCAAAAATACATTCTTACACCTATTCTAACTTAAGTATCGGAGAGTTCGTCCAGGCAGATCATCTGGTCACATCTTCTTTGTCTTGTAGGTTTTAGCAGTTCTGACCACATCCCTCGCCATACCTTCGCAAGGCAAGCTCAGGTTCATCAAATACGATTTAGTCAACATCATTTGGTGTAGTAAGCATGAAACACCTTCCTTCTATCTTCTAGTTGAATCTCCCAACTACCCTAATAGACCCCCCAGAGCCAAGCTCCAGTAACCTTGGCTTAGGCCTAAACCTTTTCCCTCTACAACCTGAAGTAGAGGAGAACAAACAGAACCAAACCCTAGTGGCCATCCTTAACCTTAATACTCCACCACCACATGTAAATAACCCCGCCTTAACCTGGACATTAATCACTGCCTTTACAGAATTCACGTTCCAACTCAAAGAACTTAAACAATTCATAGCTCACCAAAACCCTACCCAAACATAAAGACCACTTGCTTCACTTGTTGGCTCTAAAACTTTGAATAAAGGGAAGCAAATGGTTACTCTTGATCACTCAGCCAAAACACCTACAACCTAGAACATAAAAAGTCTTCTCCTAGATGGTTCTGTGGAACAATGGTCAGATGGAGAACTTGATGGTAATGAGCACCCTACACGACAGGAGAAAAAGGTTAGGGAAGTCATATCCAAGATCAGAATTAAAGTTAACGAGATGGATTTTGCATTGAGGATGGACTCCCCCCTTTCTAACAATATAGTTATGGCCATCTACCCTATCAAATTCCAAATTCCATCTCATTTAAAATCTTATTATGATTATACTTGCCCAAAAAGCCACAAACACAAATACTGAATCCTCATAAATGCACAAACACACTAAGACTCAATCTTATGCAAACTCTTCCCAACCACCCTAAAAGGCCTAGCCCAAGATTAGTACTAGATGCTACCAACAAAATCCAACACCTTCTTTTCCCAATTGTCCAACCTTTTCTAGGCTAGGTTCATTGCCTCCATCACCCTAAAGAAAATCTCTATCAATCTATTAACTATTATTCAGAGGAAGGGAGAGAGCTAAGGAAATACATTGAGCGCTTCAATAGAGAAGTGATTCAGATAGAATATTTGAATAGGGACATAGCTTATACGACCATGCTAAATGGAACCTCCAGTCTGGATTTGAGGAAAGAGTTGCTTTCCAATCCACTATAATCCATCTCAGCTTTGATGGTTGTAGCTTAAACCTACGTTCACATTGATGATGGACTCAAAGGTAGAGGATCAAGGATGTAGGTTCATGAAAAACTAGGGGGATCATCAGGGTTATCATAGAAATAATTATGATGGTCGCAATAGAAGAAGGTATGGATTGGACATAAGAACTCAGCAGTTCACCCCTTTGGAAGTCTCCAGGAGCCATGTGTTTATGTGGATAAAGAAGTCAAGGGAGAAAGTTTAGTGGCCTAGAAGAATGAGCAATAACTCTATCTGATGAAGAGACAATAACAGATATTACTAGTTTCACAAAGATAAGAGGCATGACACACATGAATGTTGACATCTAAAGGAGTCAATAGAAAGACTGATCCAGAAAGGAGTGCCAGGGATAAGGCGGTTCATGCATCGAGACCTTGACAGGAACTTGAAGGATGGCAATTTAGACAGAGCTGAACCTCAGGAGCTTGAGCAAAAGAAACAAAAGAAAGATTGGGCCAAAGAGATCCACATGATATTTGGAGGAAGTTCATGCAGAGATAGTTTTACTAGTAGGAAAAGAGCTATATCATATGTGTATTCGGTCAGCATAACCACTCCATTGGAGAAGATAACTAGTTTGATAACCTTCTTAGAAGAGGATAGATGCTATATAATGATGCCTTGGTAATATCTAAGCATCTGAATAACTATCTAGTTCAGAGAATGCTGGTAGATGAAGGCAATGCAGTTAACATCATCAAATTAACTATATTCAACATAATGGGGTTGGCAGAGAAGAGCCTTAGGCTAGTATCCACACCCTTAGCAGGCTTGGGTGGCAAGGCAATACAAGTTGAGGGGTCAGTTATGTTAGAGATTAAATTAGGAGATGGCAAGATTTCTAAAGAATTTAGAGCATAATTTATGGTAACAGACCTCCCTTTTCAATATAATACCATCGTTGGGCACTTGATCTTCTATGTAATAGGTGCAGCCATAAGCATCAGGTATCTCATGATGAAAATATCGACCTCCAGAGGGGTGGTAGTGGTCAAGCAATGCCAAGAGACAATAAGGAAAGCCTATTGCACAACCTTGAAAGGTGTATTCCCTGCTATACAAATAGAGATAGTAGATCGCTTGGCCAGGGAAGGGAAAGTCGAACCACAGGGGAAAGTTATGAACATTGAGATAAGGTAGGGAAAATGGTTCAAGTAGGATCCTCTTTGATAGAGCAAGTATGGTTGGAATTATAGAGGTGATAAAAAGGAATCAAGAGTCATTTGCATGGGACCACAGATTTAGTGGGAGTAAGTAATGAAGTGATAACCCATTGACTAAGCATTGATCCCTTTGTTAAGCCAGTTGCTTAGAAAAAAAAAGCATGCACCCGAGAAGTAGATCCCCATAATGGGAGAACTGCAGAAGCTCTTTTTAATACCCAAGGTCTCCATAGCTCATCAGAGTTATAATAATACCATAAAATATAAATTTTATGAGTATAGTATCAATGACATAGTGATAGGATGACAGAAACTCTTGTTGGTGCTAAGTGCTTGAGTGTA
Source organism: Reutealis trisperma (assembly GCA_947687605.1). Lineage (NCBI taxonomy): Eukaryota > Viridiplantae > Streptophyta > Magnoliopsida > Malpighiales > Euphorbiaceae > Reutealis > Reutealis trisperma. The sequence goes on along the minus strand of CANTUT010000347.1, from coordinate 454,799 downwards.
TATTTTTATGAAATATGAATATTTATTATATGTTTTATTGAATTAATTTTAGGCAATATGGCTTAGTTTAAGCTTATTATGATATGGGAAGGTAAGATTTAAAATGCCAAGTGAAAGGAAAGGGAAAAAAGTTACGAAAAATTTTTAAGTTCGGAAAACGTTTTCAGGTGGGCTTGTTGATGGGCTTTTGGACTCCAAGCCCAAGCCCATGGAGTGGCCGGCCCTAAGGCCTCAAATTTTGGTGGAGCTTGATCAAATTAGGATTAGAACAAGTTAATAAAGAGTTAGGGTAAGAAAGAGTTAGATTAGTCACCTTTGTTGACTTATGTCAACTTTAACACCTAAGCTCTCTACTTTTCCATCACCATGTCTATGTTCATTTTGGTGATGATAGGATTCATTATTATGATGCTTAGTCACTATACTTCTAAGGGCCATCTCAACCATCCACCTTGATCAATCTTAGCCCTCTATTTTAAGCAAAAATGTGACCATTGATCTTGTAGGATTAAATCACCACTATTGATTCTATTTGTATATAAAATGAAAATGTGTTAAACCATTTCATTTGTAACCTACACCAAAAATTTTCACCCTCACCAAAGACTAAAAACCTCTTAACTTGTTTTTCAACTTAGAGCTAAATTTGGAGCATTTCAAGGTGAGATTTATTACTTAAGTGATTCCTTTCTTTTCTTAGCCTAAGTGTGATAGATTGTTAGTAACTATTTCTTTTCTTTTAATTTCTATGATTAGATTTTGGTGGAATGATTTAAAGAAGAGTTAGTTTGGCATGTTAAGTGATGAAATATGAGAATGGGGGTTAAGGATTTGGGGTTTAATATGTGAATAATAATAAGGGAAGCATGAAAAATCAGTAAGGAGGAAGTTTAGGTAGGATTCGACCAAACTAAGATTTTTAGGGGAAGTGTCCAAAATTTTTTTTTAACCCTATCTAAGGTTATTTGGGATGTTGAAAAGTGATTTAAAAATGTAAAATTTGAATTTAGAGATTTTATTCAAAAATTTAAATTCTTAAAGGCATAATGTATAATATAAGGGAAGTGTATAATGTGAGGTGTATTTTGATGTTTGATTGTTGTTGTAGGTTTTGCATGACATTAATTTCATCTTTGAAAGATCAATTTGAGATTTGATTGAGAAATTTTGGATTTTCCCCAAAGCATCCCAATTTGGTAAAGTTAGGGTTTATGGGAATTGAAAGAGATTAATTTTAATTGGTGTATGAATGTTGATTGTTTGAGTATTAATTTGATAAATCCATATTTAATTTGAAGTTTGAAAGTGAACTTGATAATTTTTCCTAAATCTTGGAGTTTTGAGTCACATTAGGAGTTTCAAGATTCAGACTTGAATTTTTAAGATTAATTGGTTAAATAAGCTTGCAATTGATTCAATTTGATATTTATGAAGTCAATTTGAAATGTGGTTGATGAAAATGATTTTTCAACTCTAATTGGAATATACCAAATTAGAGATTTTGATTTTTGAGTTTTGTTAATTCCCCTAAATGTTAGAAAATTAATTGCACTGGTTTCCATTGATGAATATAGGATTTAATTAAGGAATTAGGAAAGAAAAGGAACCTAATTGTTTTGGTGAAAGAATTTGGACAACATGGGGTTTTAGAATAAAGTGATTAAATAATTAATGTGTTTATGTATGTTATTGTTTAATGTATTGGAATGTGTTTTGGTGATTAATAGTAGGAAGTTGATGTTAAGTTGAGTTTAGAATTAGATTAGCAAGTTAAAGGAGTAGAACTTAATATACGATTGTTTGGGGTGTTTTTGTAAAATCGAAAGGCAAAGGCATTGCTCGGAATACCGAGGAACCTCGTTATAATCTACGTTAGGACTATTGGTATAGGAGCTAAGGAGCAAGAGGTGAGTACCTAAGAATATTATATTACTTGTGCTTTAAATATAAGCATGAATGTTGAATCATTTTCCCTAATTAAAATGCATTGCAATTTTTTGGCATACATGATATGCTTTACCGATTATTGAATCGATTATCCTTTATGGCATTTGGCCAAATGAGCCTTATTGCTTAATCTCATAACATGATCAATGATAGGAACTTGATTATTTATTAGTATATTATCCATTGAATCATTTCATGGATAGAGAAATAAAATGTTATAATGATATCATGATAAGCAAAATACCCCATTGATGTGGGGCAATACATCAGACCTTATGCACAATGGTAATGAACCCGCGAATAGGTAAAGATTATTCAAACCTTAGCTGGGAAGGGTTTAAGGTCCCCAGTACATACGGCCTGATCAGTTGTACGTGTGACTAGGAATGGGGGAGTGAGCAAGGCATATGCCGCCACTCAATTGATTATGGGGGAAACACCCCGTTTCTAAGAAAGGAAATGTTCTGCTAAAAATACAATATTTATTATATATGGAAAAGTATTCTATAAAAATAACTCTTGATCCGTTTTATTTTATTATTATAAGAAATCATCATAAGACCCCATACCATTTGTTTATTTTATATAGTATTATTTTGTACTCACTGAGTTTTGTCTCACCCCATAGTTGTTATTTATTTTCAAGACCAATTGATAGTTCGGCAAGGTAAATTCCAAGTTCTACGTCTTCGCTTGGAAATTGCATTGCTAGTTTTGGTATCATCATGTACATATTATGTTGTATTTTAGAGGTTTCACTCTAGAGCTCCATGTTTTGTTAAAGTCTATAATAATAGTATAACTTAGAATATTATTAGTATGTGTGGTTGGATATTTCCTTAGTACAATTTAGATACATAAGTAATATTCACTTGAGTTGCAATTAAAATACTGGAAAATGGAGTTCAAAAGCGATAAGCATGAAAATAAATTTAAATGATAAATGACTATTACATAGGTAATTAACACGGTAATCGGTAATAAGGAATAAGAATTATGGCTATGATCTTGGGTTAAGGATAACGTGATAGAAACAACTTATAAGTTATAGGTTGTTCTACGGGTTTAGATGACCTTACGTCTCCTTATACCTTAGGACAGTCACGGCTCAAAGATGGATCGTGACACTCTTGGACATATGAATCATAAAGGAAGTGTATTATCCTGATTGGCTAGCCAATGTAGTACTAGTGAAAAAGCCTAATGGCTCATTCAGGATGTGCGTCGATTTTACCAACTTAAACTATACCTACCCAAAAGATAGTTATCTTCTGCCTAGCATCGACCAGCTGGTAGACTCAACAACTGAGCATGAGATCTACTCATTCCTAGACTCCAAAGCTGGCTACCATCAAATTTAGATGCACAAGTCTGACGAAGAAAAGATAGTGTCCATGACTAACCAAGGGACATTTTGTTATAGGATGATGCCTTTTGGATTGAAGAACACTGGGACAACTTATCAGAAATTGGTGAACCACATGTTCAACCAAATGTTTAAGGATCATATCGGAAAAAACATGGAGGTATATATAGATGACATAAATATCAAGAGTAGGAGAATTGAGGATCATCCCAGAGATGTAGAGATGATCCTGAAGATCATGCAAACTTACATTATGAAACTGAACCTAGAAAAATACGTGTTTGGGATTCCAACAAGTAAATTCATGGATATATGGTGTCATAGAGGGGCATTAAAGCCAATCCTGATAAGATCAAGGCAATCTTGGATATGAGCCCTCCCACTAATATCAGGGAAGTGTACAAGCTAAATGGTCGAATTACCGATTTGGGGTGATTCATCTTTTGTTCAGCTAAAAGGTGTCAACCATTCTTCAGAACATTAAAAAATCTGAAGAACTTTGAATAGACCTATAAATGTCAATAGTCATTTGACGAGTTGAAGAAATTTCTAACATCTCCCTTACTAGTAAGTCGCCTAGTGCTAAGGGAATATCTGTATTTATATTTGTCAACAATAGTTGAGACAATAATAGCTATACTGATTAGGGAAGAGAATGGCGAGCAGCAACCAATCTACTATATAAGTAGGGTTCTCCAAGATGTTGAGCTTCGATATTCGACCTTAGAGAAGCATACTCTGACCCTGTTTATGGCCACTTAAAAGTTAAGACACTATGAAACCCACCAAGTAATTATCCGAATTGATATCCCATTAAGAAAAATTTTACAAAAGCTAAAGACATTGGGAAGGATGTTCGAATGGGCCATGCAAATTGGCAGCCTCGACATAAAATACAAACCAAGACTGGCTATGAAAGGTCAGATCCTTGCTGATTTTGGAGCAGAACTCACACTTTTTAAAAGAGAAACACAAGAATTAGAACAAGTTTGGGAGATGTATGTTGATGGGGCTATAAGTTCAAAAGGCTTAGGCATTGGAGTAGTCCTAAGAGGCCCATACAAGGTCATCATCAAATATGCCGTGAAGCTGACTTTTTTAATCTCCAACAATGTAGCAGAATATGAGGCTTTGTTGACTGGCCTCTCCATAGCTTGAGAAATTAAGATAGAGAACCTTGTGATTTACAGTGACTGCCAACTAGTAGTCAATCAAATAATGGGCAATTACACAATGAAAGAGTTAGTACTGAAGAAGTACATAGAGAGCTCTTCAAGAAGGGGGTCAATTGGGAGGTAGCTAGGAACTAAAGTAGATTTCAAGGACAGAGAATGAAAAATTGTGGTTTGATTAATATAGGAAATGATGTGGCACTATCAAAGTCCAATTTGATGAAAATTGAGACTTGATTTAGATATAATATAATGTGGCACTATATATTATTTTTAGTTTAACTGAATCAAATTAGTCCAATTGATAAAAATTGTGTCTTGATTAACATAAGACATGTTTTGGCATTATTACTATTAGCTTAAATGAATTAAAGTCCAATTGATGTAAATTGAGACTTGATTTACATATAATTTGATATGACACTATATATTATTTTTAGTTTAATTGAATCAAATTAGTATAATTAATGAAAATTGTGGCATGATTAACGTAAACATGTTTTGACATTATTACAATTAGCTTAAGTGAATCAAAGTCCAATTGATGAAAATTGAGATTTGATTTACATATAATGTAATGTGGTATTATATATTATTTTTAGTTTAATAGAACCAAATTAGTCTAATTGATGAAAAATTATGGCTTGATTAACATAAAACATGTTTTGGCATTATTACTATTATGTTAAGTAAATCAAAGTCCAATTGATGACAATTGAGACTTAATTTACATATAATATGATTCAATTCATTTGTTAGCAGTTGAATAATACTTAGATTTTAATGTACAATTATCATATTATAATTTAATTATAGTCAATAGTTCAACATTAATCAAGTTCAGTTTAATAATTCTTAAATTTTATTGTATAATTATTGAATATTATAGTGTCGAATAGGAAATGATGTGGCACTATCAAAGTCCAATTGATGAAAATTAAGATTTGATTTATACATAATATGATATGGCACTATATATTATTTTTAGTTTAACTGAATCAAATTAGTTTAATTGATAGAAATTGTGTCTTGATTAACATAGGATATTTTTTGGCATTATTACTATTAGTTTAAGTAAATCAAAGTCCAATCTATAAAAATTTACCTATTAGCCAGCTTAAGTGAATCAAAGTATTTGAACTTTTGGACTTTTTAGCACTATTGGTCATAGATCAATATTAATTAAAATTCAATCAAATATCTAGATTTTAATGCGTATAATTATCATAGTGTAATTTTAATCATATGATAATGGCATTAGAGTCAACGGTTCAATATCAATATAGTCAAAAGTTCAATATAAAATTGAAAAGCTATATCAAGCAATGATGTAAGCCTTGTAATTTTCTACTTTTTTGTAATGTATTATTGTATTTAATAAAGAAAAAAGAAGATAAAAGGATTCTAAACACCATGACATTAGAATGAAAAGTTTTTTTAAATCAATCAAATTTTATGTTACTGTGTTTAAAAAGTTTAAATACTTGTAGAGAGAATAGTTGCCATTAATGTGTATATCTAATTTCAATACTTGTAGAGAGAGAATGAGAGGGAGAGGGATAGAGAGGAACATTAGGCTGGAATCTTTAAAGGAAAATTGGCTTCAATTTTTCCTTCCTTTTTTCATTGAACATAGAGTCCTTTTAACTGGGGTTATTCTAGTAATTAGACTTTTGATAGTAGAACATTTATTGCTATTGATTTAAATCAAATTGATCCAAATAATATTAAAATTAAAAATTAAAAAAAAAACAGAGAGATTATAAAATAAATTAGGAAGCTTAAAAAATTCAAAACGAACTAAAATTATAAAATAAAATTAGGAAGATAAATAATTAGGAAATTATAAAATATAATTAGGAAGATAAATAAATAAAAATAAAATGAACCCAAAAAGAGAAAGAATGGATAAAAAAGAAAAGTGTAAGATAAATAATTTACTAAATTATAAAATAAAATTAGGAAGCATAAAAAATTTAATAAAAAATTAAATTCAAGATAAAAATTTATTAAAATTTTTTCAAAAGCACATTAATACATTGTTTTTCTATAAAAAAAAAAAAAGTGTTTTAAGAAATATAAATAACAAAATATAAAAACTAAAGAAACAATAAAACAAAATCTAAGAACAATAAAGAAAATTTAAGAAAATTGGAATAAATCGATTTTTCTGGAGATGGGATCAACAATTTGCTGAAATTTTCGAAACAGACTTTGAACTGGAAAATGAGGATCAAAGTAATAGGAGGCCCCCACAGGCCACAGCTACGGATCATTCTTTTCGCTTCTTATGATTTTGTCTCATAATTTAAAATTGTTATCCTTTGAATATTTTACTCATTTCTTGTTCTTATCAATTCTTTAAAAAATTGGAAACTAAAATAACTAATTAAAGGAATCTATTGAATACTCTCATGTTCACATTAGATCTGGGGAAAAAAATTATAATAGTGAATATTAAAAGTTTAAAACACGTACGAATCCACAAATAAAATTAATGATATTAAAGTAATTTTTAGAATTTTGAAGTCTCAATCAAAATAACATTAAAAAATAAAAAACATACAACTAGTATTTAACAAAATGTAATATAATAATTTAATATATATTATTCAAATAATAATGATCATAATTTATTTTTTAAACAAATTAATTTGAGAGTCCAAATTTATAATCTTATATAAAAAAATTATAATATATTATTGATTTAAAACTTACGGGGGTGTATTCAATTAGAATTTTTAAGGATATTTATAGATTTTTTTCACGTGAATGATTTTTGCAGAGTTTATAAACTTTTAATAACTTTTATAGAGTTTATAAATTTGTCAATAACTTTCATACATTTTATTTTAAAAGACTTTTATAAACTTTTATATGCATTAATTAATTTTTTATTGATTTTGATTTAATTAATAAATACATATGTTGATGTAATAAATTTATATTTCTCATATGATAAAATTAATTTTTAGAATAATTAATAAAAGTAGAGCTCTCAATTTAATTTTTTAATAATTACATGACAAAGTATTGTAAACTACTCAAGCCAATAGATTTTCTTTTTTACACATAAAATAATTCTTAAATAATTCAATATCATGTGAAAAAATTCAGACCTCGATGACATTATATACAAAGTTAGGAAACACAAAAAGAAACGGATGACACTGAGACAAAAGCACATAAAATGTACCTATATGCTTAACAAGACCATCATATTTCATAAATTAATAAAACCAACATGGAAAGATTGTAAGAACATGTTATGGCCAAACCAATAATATTTAAAAATAGAAGATAGTATCCCAACTATGAGAAAGCAAATTGCACTATGCCAAATTGGACATAGGAATTGTAGAAATTTGATTTCTTCGTCAAGAAAAATCTAACTAATCCATGTATCAAACTAAAACAATATTAAAAAAAATCTAATACTCATTATGATCCATATGCTCAACATTGCTCAACATATCATTGGCTATAGTAGCTCTCCATTCGTTACCAGAATTTCTTTGTTACTCTTGAGTTTCAATAAATGGTTCAAAGTCCTCTTCTTGATTAGTTGGTATATGTGAAGATGATGAAGTTTCGATATCATGTTCAACTGGAAATTCATATGAATGGCACTCCTTTCGAAGAAAGTTATGCAATCCTGCACAAGCTAACACTAACTCTGCTTGTGTGTTAAAAGGAAATGGAGGTGTTTTGAAAATTGTAAATCACGATTTAAATGTACCAAATAATCTCTCAACTATATTTCTCAAAGAAGCATGACGAAGGTTGAATAACTCATTTGCATTTTCAGGATGACGACCTTGACCATGTAAATCTTGAAGGTGATAGTGAACACCTCGAAAATGAGCTAAAAACTGGAGTCTATTTGGAAATTTACAATCTACTAAAAAATATTTTCTTGACACATACAATAAATTACATATTAAATAAAAGAACTGAAAATATATAAAAAAAGTGAAAAAATTAAAATAACAAATATACAAAAAAAAAAAAAATCTCATGGCACTTTAAGTCCATTACTCTTTGATAGTGCATCATTTAACACTTTTAAATAATGAGTAGATCCCTCCCACCCATTAAGTACATCTATGAATTCCAAATCAAAATTACAAGCTGCTAAAACATTTTGTGAAATTATTCCATGACGATTGTGATAACTACTTGCATCACATCCAGTTATCATTGCTGGAATATGAGTACCATCAATAGCTCCAATACAATCCTAAAATAGTTTAAGTAAATAAAAGAAATTAGAACAATAACAATAATAAAAGTGCATAGAAACAATAGTAATAATAATATAACAATCTAAAAATAAAAATGATAACGTACTTTATTAAAAAAAAAATACTTACTTTTAAAGTAAGGATATAACCTTGTATTTTTTTTTATTTTTTCTGGAATTGAGGAGCTCGATTTTGCCATCATATCTACTATGATTTTGTTTAATGCTCTCAAAATCTTATTGAAACTTTGGCTAGTAGTGAAATGTGATCGGCCAAATGTTTTACGAACTAAGCAATGTTTTGAATTTCGACCAATAGTGAGTAGAAATGTTGCAAGCATTTCTTCAACGCAAATAAACCTTGTATCCTGTAAGAGTTTTTTTTCTCTAATAATGTGACACAACTTGAGAAACACATTAGGATACATTCTATATACTTGTCAAAAGTGTTTTGGATCCTCATTTAAAATTTTATGAATATAATCATAACCGCTTAAAGTTATTGGTCGCCTAGTTAGAGGACGATGGACATGTTTCATGGGACATGCTAATTATAACCTTATTAAGGACACATAGAATTTCTTGAATCATAGCCAACAAATATTTAATAGTTTCATACCATTTTTCAACCATCTCTTCTTCCTCTTCTTGATTCTCTACATCTTCATCTCTATGCATGTTGCGAGATGTATAAATAAAATCACCTGAAATGGAAAAACAAAATAAATAACCTATGTGTACATGAATTAATTCTTGAAAAGTTATAAGACACAAGTTAAAAAAATCCATTCTCCATTCTCAAAGCTAATTTAAAAATAAACATAGCCAATGAACATCTCAAAATAGCATAATTTATTACTATTCTAAATTTTATTTAAGGAAAAAAAACACACAGAGTATATAGTAAATGGTTTACTAGTTCAAAAAAAAACACATAAACACCAAAATAATAATAAAATTGATAATAGAAGAATATTATAATTTACTACTCCAGTTCATAATTTATCCATTCAAAACATTCTTGTGGTGTCATTTTTTGAAACTCGATCTTCTTTGCTCTAGTATTAAGTAACTTAAGTGCCTTATAACGTGCACGCTTATCCAAATATGATATTTCTTTGATAAGATCCCAACAAGTGTATTTGCTGCTATCAAATAAATCAATAGCTTCAACCAGCTTATCAACAGATTAAGTGAGTTTGCATATAACATCCAATTGATTGTTGTTGTATTCAAAATAGGCATATTTTCCTTCAAACTCACTTCTACTGCGTCTTTTGGGTGCTGGAGAGGCCTCTGCATTTATGGGTTCTAAAGGTAGCAGCAAAGTGGAATGACGGTAAGATGGAGACTGATATAAAGAATCTTGTGTATCATTCTATATTAAAGCTACTGTATTATGATCATAAACCAAGTTATCTAAAGTAGAACCTCTACTTTCTTCTTCCATATTTGTTCTCACATCAGTGTCATCTCCTAATCCAATTGCATGTCTTCCAACAACAGTCCCATTTCCAATTGCAACTCTCGAATCTTCATAGTTCCCAAACGTGTATTTGCAATAACTTTTATGGGTAGGATGAGACTAATCAAGATAAAAAAAAAATGTTAGTATAAGAAACATACATACAATTCTTGAAATTATAGAACAATATAGATTGATTTAAATAAGAAAATTACCTTAAAGTAATCTTTCCATACTTCATTTGGAGTAGTAAATTTTTTTGTCACAAGCTCCCATCCAAACCTAGAACTATAACGCAAAAGATTGCAATAATTGTTGTATATTTGTTTAAACCATTTCAAACGGCTCATATATTAAGAATAATTTTTTGACATCCAAGTTTTTCATTTAGAATAGGGAGTATCATTTTCTTAACAATTTATTTGCTTAATAAGCCACTATTATCATGCCAACCGCAATTTGCAACATCAATCGTGAGTTTTAGTAACTCATTAGTTTCTTCAACTGTCCATAATTTATATTTTTCTCTAACTTTTCTTTTAACTTGTCATTTCCTTGGTTTGTATCTTCCATATAATATTACTATATCATGCATACAACATGATAGACAAATAAGAATACATTCACTAATAAAAAAGAACAAAATTATATTTCTAATATGGTTGTAGTTGAATGATTCTAGCACTATTAAAGTTTATTTGTTTTGGTATCTTTCAATAAACAAATGAAACTAAACAAAAGTCAAAACATCTTTTTTCAATGTTGAAGTTCACGATTATCAATATAAAAACATATACAATTGATCTTTCAAACAATTAATTCAAGGTATCACAAGTATATAATTAATGATTTAAAATTTATGTCTAATATCCATTATTCATTTATGTCCTAAAATCGGCCAATCTAACAGAATGAATAAGTGACCTTATACCAAATTTGCTTAAAATAATAAAAATAATAATAAAATGATTAAATATTATTATCATTTATCCTATTAATCCATTCTAATACCAATTGAACAGGAAACTAGATTCTTTCATATTTAAGGGCTGAGAAGATTATAATAAAACTAATATGGTAGTTTACAATGAAACATGCACTTCATTGTAGGCAACAAAAGAACTACAACTAAAAAACTTCATTGCCTTAGGAAGCAACATATTCAATAGTATATTTTATTGTAAAACATAAAACAATAATTCCCACTGAATAGCATCTTTCTTCTCTTTGAAAAGCAAAATCAACAGTGGATTCATAATAGTGTCATATCAATTCAATTGAGGATTTCTTGCCAACTCAATAAAACAGATATAATTAATTATGATTAGCCTATATAGTTTTATTAATTAATAAAAATAAAGAAATAAAGAAAAAGAAGTGGGACAAAGACAAGTAAAGGGAAAGAGAACCGCAAACCCGCAACAATTGAATTAAAATAGAAAGAGAAAGAGATAGATCCTAATCATAGATTCTAATCAACCTTTTTGATGGGAGTTTATTACTATAAGAAAAACTAATCTAAAAGATAGGTTGGAAAAATACCAATCATTATTCTTCAATGTTCAAGGTCGCTTTCTTTTTTTTTTTCCTCTGCGATTGACGCTTCAATACTTAGAAAAAAAAGTCTGTTAAAATTTTGAGAGGAAGTGAAAGAAAATATTTGAGACTTTGTATTTATATTATCACACAAAAAGTCATTGAAAGTATTCAAAAGTCTATTGTTTATAAAAGTCAATGACTTTTTGAATACCACCTTACTTTTATAAACTCTGTCAAAGTTGTAATTGAATGTATTTAAAATTCATTAATGAATGCTCCCTCACTTTTATGGAGTCTTTAAAAATTTTTATTGAATATCACATAACTTTACAAATCTATCAAAGTCATTAAAATGCCTAATCCAATACACTCCCTTTAATGAGGGAAAAAATAGCTATCCCAAAATGACCCAAGATGAAGAAGGTTGGCTTAAGAGACCGTTCATTTTTAGACCTACGGCATATGTTTAGCGAGTGATCTAGTCCATTCTCAAGCCACTGTCTCAATAGGAAGCATGATGGCCAATCTTACGGACTTGACCGCCAACCAGCTCATCCTCTCATATATCAAGCAAAAATCCTATAATCGATATGTCTAAAGACTATAAAGTAGGTCTATGTATCAATTGTCATCTATCAATATGTAAGATGAGACACGTCAAAATTAAACATACTTAAGTTAACATCTCGCTACAATAGCATCCAAGCTCATACATGGCGCTAAGAAACTCGATGATATAAAGGCTACATGTTACATCTAATCAGAATGTCTATCCACATCCTTAAGATGTTGCCACATGTACATCTACTTTGATCTAACGATCAACCTAAACTAGTATAAAGAGGAAAGTTGGCTATTCATACAAGATAGCTAATTTTACCACTCCTCATGTCTCTCTCTTGATCTAGAAAGAAGTCAGATTTTATTCCTGAAAATTTAGGTCTTCATCTCCATAGCTTCAGCTTAAGCATAGGATGGTCTTTAACTTGACCCTCTAATGCTATTTATTTATTTTACAAGCTCAAATTTAGTTTGAATAACTTGATCAAGCTTCGATCAAAACACTTTTTCAAGTATTCCAAAAGCAAGATCATATATAAATGCTGATTGGTAAAAGCAGTTATAGTTAACAGGTAATATTTTATATTTGTATTTTAGAGCAGTAAGGTAAAATAATTTTGAGCGTGAAGATTTGAATCACACTAATGTTACTGTCTCTCTCCAATACTTTAAATTATTTTAAAAAATACTAAATTATATGTTGGTAAATTAGATTTCGATTAAAAATTGAATTTGAAATCTTTAATTCAACTTTGTATACAACTCAAGTATCACTAAATCATAAGCTTATTGGTTAAAAGAAAAACACTTCGAATTATCCATAGTGAACAACATTACTTGAGAATGAGAGAATGAGCTACAATTAACCCATTTTATTCCATTTAACAAATATATTTAAATATAAATGCATTCGTTTATGTATTCTCAACAGTAATAAAAATATTTTTGTCACAATAATGTATTTTTTAATGAAGTTATTATATATATATATATATGCCACATTTCATATTTAAATTTAAGAATAAATTTAAAATTAATATTTGATGAAGCCACTTTAATGTTTTTAAATATCATTTTTAGCTTTTTTTTTTTCAGTTTCCATAATGGTCTCTTATCACAAATATATTAATATAAATAAATATATAAATTTTTTTTTAATCTAATATAAGTAATAGCTTATACACGTAAATATATAAGTAATTTTTATATGATTTTGCTTTTGGAATTAATACTTGACGAAATTACATATACATTATTAACTCAAAAAATTACATACACATTATTAACTCAGAAAAGTATCTAAAGCTTTTCATCAGTTTTATCTTAATTTATAATTTCTGTTTTTTCAATTATCTAAAAGTTTTAATTTGTCAATTTTGACTCAATTTTTAATTTTACGCGCAATCATATTCAAATAAAAAAAAAGTCAAAATTAGAATTCAAATATTTAATATTATATTCCTAAGCAAAAAATAAATAAATAAAATATGAAAAATTATGTTTTTAAAGAAAAATTATGTTTTCTTTTTTTTTTTTTAATTTCAAAAATTTAATGCAATAATGACTAATTCATAATTTTATAAAAAAAATAAAATTTAAATAAATATGAAAGCTGGATAGAGATTACAAAGATAAAAAAAAAAAAAGGAACTACCAATTTATTTTAATTATTTAATATTATTGAATTCAACTATTAATAAAATTTTATTTAATCTAATTAAAATATGTATTGGACTAATTAATTATTAAATAAAAGTAGAGCCAACTTAAATAATTAATAAATTATTTGAACGTATCCCAAATTGCCATCTTTTTATATTTCCTAACAACCAACGTGCAATTAAAAAATAAATATGATTACGGCAATAGGATGGATTAATTAATATATAAAAAATGCTAAATGACGCGAATAATGACAACATTGAAATTGTCACCCCCTAAGCGTCATCTTATCATACTATTTCCTAAAATAAATTAACATCTGTAACAAATAATAATAATAATAAATTAACATCATTGTCATATGTGATTTTCGTATCAAACCTATTCGCATTGGCCTCTTTCGCTTGGAGATATCGTGTAGCATTTAGCATTAGATGTATAATAATTTAAGGTGGGTTAGAGTCGGGTCTAAATGGGATTGAGTGTAGCAGCAGATTCAAGATCTTAAATTCACTTCAAAAGTCTGAATATTTTTTAAGGATATAATAAAATAATAATAGTGATTTAAATTAACAAAAAGTCTATATATAAATTTTTAAAAAATGGCAAATATTATTTATAAAAAATATAATATTAATTTTAATAATTATGCAACTGTAAAAATATTTTAAAATATTATAAATAAAACTATATAATAAACCCTTTTTTTGTAGCACCACTTAAATGCTCTTTTTTTTCTTTTTTTTTTCAAGTAGCAAATGTTATAAATATTATAATTAAATATACTATTATAGACATTTTAAAAAGTTGAGATGCACAATCGTACACCGTCAACTATAGGTGGCTCCACCAATGGTTAAATAGCATGTCATCCATTTAGTCATTTAACTATTATATAAGAATTTATACTTATTTTAGAGAATTCACAATGGTGTTTTTTATTTTAAAAATTATATTTGTTCAATAGAGATCATCTTATTTGATAAAACGGATAAAATTTTATTTAATTCCAATAGATTTTTCATATTTTATTTTTTCATTTTACCTTTTCTCATGAGCATAATTATTTTATTTTTTTAATTTTTAATTTTTTTAAGTTTATTCAATAGAAAAATAGTATGAAATTTATGTGTACTAAATTATATAGAAATTTGTATTATATTAATTAACATTAGAATAAATAGTAACATATATAATTATCTAGATTTGGACAGTCAAATTTACTATTTTCTTTATTTTTTAAAGATTAAGAATCTATTGGAGTTTTATCTTTTGAAATAATTTTTTATAATAAAAAATTTGATATTTACAAAAAATATGCTGGGGATGCTCTTAGAATTACATTTTATGGGGCTTGTGACTCATAGAAATGAAGTGGTTCGGAGTAAAAAATTCAGTACTCCTTTTCTTTTCACCTCTGTCACTTCTTTTTTAAAATCAATGGAAGGCGGCACAAATCATTCCTGCTGTTTGCATTGATATAGCTGTAAATGATGGGGCAATTAAATGGCAAAAACCGAGGTTGGGATGGCTTAAGTGTAACACAGATGCTTCTATTTTTGTAAATCCACAGTATTGTGGGTTGGGTTTTGTGGCAAGGAATGATGCTGGTGATCTTGTGGCTTCAAAGAAGTTGGGTGTTGCTGGGGTTATTGAGCCTTGAGTCTTAAGGAAGCATTGAGTTGGATGAAGGGCAAGGGCTTTGAACGAGTTATTATATAATCCGATTGTCTTTGTGTTGACATAGGAAATAAGAAGTAAATTAGAGGACCGATCTGCATTTGGTCGAATTATTAATGATTGCAAATCTCTTGTAAAGGACTTATTTTCTTTTAATCAAAAGATCAGCGAACAATGTCTTCCCTTCGTTATTTGGCTCGAGCGATTAATTTTATGATTAATCTGTAAGAGTGGGATATAGTCTTATTTTTACATTAAGAATGTTATTTTTAAACTTCCGTCTTTGATTTCAAAAACTTAAAATATATATATATATATATATATATATATATATATATATATATATATATATATATATATATATATATATATATATATATATATATATATATATATATACCTATTTAATCCATATCCATTATAACCTACTCATTTGCTTATTTATTATATAAAAATAATTTATTTTATAATATTCAAAATAAAAACTATACTAGAGAGCTATGATCATAAAGATGAGTCCAAAAAAGCTTTCATTCGATGACAGCTTGTAATACGAGGACGTATTCAGAAGGAGAATAAAAGGTTTATAGAAAGAAAGAGAGGGAGAGTGGTGTACAGAGAGTTTTAGATATTAGGTCAACAAGTCAACATAAGATATTAGGTCTTAATAATGTTGAACTGTTTATTTTATTTTTATTTTTTCTGTTTTTTGAAACCAAACCTACCATTTATATCTTTCTATAATAATAATAATAAATGAATTGGACATTTAAAAAAAAAAGTAGGATGGATGGATTGGGATGAATATACATAGTCATATTATTTATCTATAAATACATGCATAAAGCTATACGCAGAAGTGGAGAAAAAGAAGGAAGGGCTAGGCATTTGTAAGCATAAATGGAGCTAGAGCTAGATCAAGTCCTTCACATGAATGGAGGAGATGGAGAAACAAGTTATGCAACCAACTCAACCCATCCAGTCAGTAGCTACTCTCATTTCTTGTTTATATATATATATATATATATATATATATATATATGTATGTATATTCTCTTTTTCATTTTTTTTTTAATTTTCTTTTTGCCTGCAACAGAATTTGAAAAAATACAAACTTTTCCTGTCTTATTCCAAATTCATTTTGAATAATCCTAAAAGATATGACCTCTTGATATTTGGCCATTTCATTGGTAACATATACTGCAAGAAAAAGATAGATCTTAGACCCACAGTATAACTATAAATAGCTCTATCTATTAATCTTTTACTATAACACATAATTTAGAAATGAAAAAATTATTTTTGAAATGTTTTTTAATATTTTTATGTTTGAATAAATATTTTAAGCATATCTATTTCTACACTACCAAATAATATTTTAAGTTATTTTAGAAATAAATTTTTCCATAATTTAACAGCTTGGTAAAGCACTAATATTATTATTATTATTATTATTATTTTTATAAATCAGAGAACAGTGATATCAATGGTCAAGCCCATACTAGAAAAAAGCTTGTTGGAAGTTTATTGCAGAAAAAATTCAGAGCATTTGGCAATAGCAGATTTGGGTTGTTCTGCAGGACCAAATACATTTCTAGTTTTATCTGAAATTATCGAAATAATTGAAGCAGCATCCCGGAAATTAAACCGACGACCGCCTTCTCTTCAAGCTTTCTTGAATGATCTACCTGGAAATGACTTTAACACTGTGTTTAAGTCTTGGCCAAGTTTTTATAACAAGTTGAAAGATGATAAGGGAAGCAAGTTTGGAGATTGTTTTGTGGCAGGAGTTCCTGGTTCCTTCTATTCCAGGCTTTTTCCTCGTAACTCTTTGCACTTTGTTCATTCTTCTTATGCTATCATGTGGATTTCTGAGGTAATTAATTCTTTCTCCTATTTCTTATAAAAATTATTAGGTAAACTAAATCTATCACATCATTTATAAAATAAATCAATATAAATATGGCACGTTAATTAATAGTACCAAATTACCTATAAACTAATCTAATAAAAATAAACCACATCAATTAATGATTATAATTTATGAGTAATTTGATATCATTAATTGACGTGTCATATTTTTATTAATTTAAATTATAAATAATACAGTAAACTTAGTCATTTATTACGTGTGTATATACATATTTCTATTTATTTATTTATCCCATACCTATGAAATTTAACCAACCACACCGTATGATTATCCCATATACCTATGAAATTAAAAATATATACAAGTACTTGTCACTTGTGAACACGCAGGCCATTTTTTTAAAGAATCATTTCGTTAATAATATAAAAAAAAAATGATATCATATGAATAAAAAAAAATTATTTTCTTTCAACAATTTTAATATATTATAAAATATGCATTCAAATTCTAAAAGTTAATATAATTGGTAAGAGAGTTTGCTTATTAATCAGAATGTATTCATCCAGAGAAGAAATTTAATTTCCATGATTAACATATAAGTTAACTTTAAAATACCTTGATTGACTGTATATATATATATATATATAGAAGTTGCCTATTGTGAATATAATAAACTTCTAACTAATAAATTATCATTTTTCATATTGTCGTTGTTAATTAATAATTTATAGCGTAATAGATAAATATACTCTGTATTTTACAATGTTTTGCAATTGTATCTTTTTTTTTATTTTTTTTTTGTCAATTTATCCTAATTTAAAAAATTTTGTTGCAATTCTACCCAGAAACTAAATTGAAAAAATTTTCATGTTAATTTGAAGGGTAAAATTGAAATTAACATTAGAATTTACTACATCATACTATCAATTTCATTTTAAAACTTTAATATAGTTGGGTAGTTGACTTTCTGAATTTAATAAATTATTAATAATCAAATTAATGATTTAACTAATCAAATTTGTAAAGTTAAAAAGCTCAATTAACTTTAATTAAAATTTTAAAATTAAATTGATAACTTCATTTAATAAATTTAAGGATCAATTTGACTATTTGGCCTTTTAATTAATAATTTCTTTTTTTTTTTTTTTACAATTGTGATTTAAAGTAGAATTGCCACTAAATTTCTAAAATAATTGCAAAAATACTCAAAGTTCAGGGTAAATTTTGCTATTAAGTGATAATTATGGATTAGTTATACACTTCTAGCTATTATTCATTCCTAATATTGAAATTTGTAAACATATATTTTAAGCATTTACAACTTACAAGGAATATTTTTAATCATATGTTTGATGAGATGATTACATAACAAATATTTCTTGGATCTTGGTTTCTTCTTCTTAATTATTATTATTTCAGGCACCAAAATTGTTGAACGAGGGCAACATATGCATTGCAAAAACAACCACTCCTGCTGTGGTTAAATCATACTTTGATCAATTCCAAACAGACTTCACAAATTTTCTAAAGACTCGGTCCGAGGAGTTGATCACCGGCGGCGGTATGGTTCTGACCACTATGGGCAGCATCAAGAGTGAAGATCCTCTCAGTATTTGGGAATTTGTTGGACTAAAACTCCATGACATGGTCTTAGAGGTATCCAAATTTTAATATATATATATAAGCATTGTCCCATGTGGAAGTACAATTCCATCTCATGTCTCACACCGCTTACTTTATCATAACCAAACACATCTTTTTCTAAGATATTAGAAAACTGATCAACTATGATTTTTATATTGTAATTTGTGAAGTACTGATCTGATAAAGTTGACAATAATATTAAAGTGATATGCATGACATTATTCTTAATATCAAATTTTAAGAGTTGGTTTAATAGTATGCAATAAAATAAATTTAATAATATGTAATGGAATGAGTTTACACTTTCTCTTATTGTTTTGAAATTTGATTTGACAGACATTTATCTAAATAATATTATACAGTAAAACTACATGGCATATATACTTATTGTAAGTTAATCACATTCTCTTATATGTATCATCTACAATAAAAAATAAAAAATAAAAAAAAAGTAATAATTTTAAGGGGTTATAACTTACATGTATTTACTTTCAATTTTACTATGACATGTTTGGTTTAGCAGTAGGCAATCAACAATTAGCAGTCAATAGTTGTTATCATTTATATAATGTTTACTAATTTAACTTTGAAAGTTGTGATTAGATAATTAAATATCTAATAAGGATATTAAGCCCTGTTTGATTTAATTGTTTATAGTAACTATTAACTATTAGTTGTTGTTGATAGTTGTTAATTGGCAGCTGATAATTGATAGTTTTTAGTTAATAGTTAATTGTTGTTAAGTATTTGGTAAAATTATTATTAGATAGCTTGTTGTTATGTTTAATGACCATTAAGTATAAATATTAATATTTACTTTTTATTTCAATATTTTTAGTAGGATAATTTAGTTGTTTTATTTAAATAAGTTGGGGGCTAATTTAGAAAAAAAAGAAAAAAATCAAATTGGAGTCTTTGTAAATAAAAGCTATATGACTACCAAATAGCTAACTAAATGCTAACAGTTATCACTAAAAAAATAACTAAACTGGTTTGATGCAGCTGGTAGGAACCAAAAAGCTAACAGCTACGTCAAATTTTTTTTGCCAAACACCCACTTATATTAACTTATATAAATAGGATTTCATTTAAATAATTTTTAAATATATGTATATACAAATCATAAACTTTTTATTTCTGAACATAGAAAAATATAAAATGATACAAAGATTAATAAAAAACATAAATAATAAATATTTTACGAAGAAAAGAATTAGAAATAGGATTGCAAAATTTCAAGAAATAGCAAATAAAAAAAATGAAGAAAAGAATAAAATGACAATATGTGTAAATAAATGAAAAAAACAATATCCAAATGAAATAAGAATCACTCAACGCTGACAAAATCTAGAAAATAAAGCTTGTAGCATTCATGTGTTAATTTGAATGTGTGTTAAGTTAATTGTAAAAAAAATATTTAAAGAAAAGATTACTGTTTGTTTTCTTTTGTTTTTTTTTGTTTTTCAGGGCCTAATTGAGAAGGAGAAATTGGACTCATTTAATCTGCCATACTATGCAGCAACTGCAGAGGAAATAAAGAAAGTGATAGAGGCAGAAGGATCTTTCAGCTTGCAGAGGTTAGAAGTTTTCAAGATGGATTGGGATACATATATCAAGAAAGCTAACCCTAGCCTCGACAAGAAAGCAAGGGCAGCCATTGTTGCCACTGACATCAGAGCTGTTGGTGAACCCATTTTGTCTAGTCATTTTGGAAGTGCGACAATGGATGATTTATTTCTAAGGTTTGAACAGGATGTGCTTCATCACATGGCCATTAACAAATGCGAGTACATTAATCTAGTTATTTCTTTGACAAGGAAGACTTGACATTTACCTAATATATATTACGTAATTGTATTCTTGAATTTGATCTAAACTTTAGAATTTAAAATATTAATGTAAACTGTATTTAAAATAATACATGTTTAAGTTTATTTGAAATCTATCACGTTAACTTAAACCTTTGATTTTTTTTTTCTTTAATTTAATTTAATTTAATTTTATTATATAAAACTAAATATCTCATATTAATTGATAAAACAGAAAAATAAATTATAATATCTTATAATATTGTAATTCTTTAAAAGTAATATATAAATAAATCAGAAATACAAATAGTGATGACAAGAATCCCGGCTTAAAATATTTGATTGTACTTGGAGACAAATAATAACCACTTTTTTATTCTTTTAATGATTGTTTTTGTGCGAGTTCGATTTGGACACCAACAAACGCAGATTCAATATCAAAAGTAAGATTTATAATTTTGATTGAATTATCGACCAAATAAGAAGCCAAGATATGCTACAAGGAGACAAAAAAAAAAAAAAATACACCACAAAAGGGCTAAAAAAAAAACACAAAAGAGAAATAAATATAAAAGAAAATCAGATTTGCTCAAAATAAGAACAAATCTGAATATTTTTAAATAACAAGTGACATATAAGGGTAAAATCTAGATATGCCATTTAGGCCTAGACGACTTTAAGGCTACTTTTTTAAGGAATTTAATTGTACTTGGATAAGCCCAACAAGCTCTCTACCATGTGGGGTCTATAGCGTCCAGTTAGGCATAAGCACCCTTGCATCAGTCAAATAGAACTTACTGGAGCACTTAGTCGAAAAGAACTTATTAAAGCACTCCTTCAGTTATACTTATTTGGTTATGAGCTCTCTGCGTACCAAAAGGCCGAAGATGAAGAGCCTCTATGGCACGAAGAGCTCCATATCAGAAAGTGACTTGTCACATCCTTGACTTCACCCCCTTTATGTTAGATATAGAGTGGTTCTTATACCCACATGCGAGATACAAAGTCATGATGACCTAGATATAGCCTAATATACCACAACAGGGCATGTCCCATAGTCACATTACCCAACCACCAACCAAGAAAAAGAATCCACCAAGTATAAAAGGCTAAGGTGAGGTATAAAGCCCTTATCAAGGTAAGGCCAAAGCCTTCACCAAGGTAAAACATCAAGTCTCCTACAAGAGGACACCTAAAAACCTCATTAAGATGAGGTCCTCACTAAGGTGAGGTATATTCTCTTTGCCAAAGGCAAAAACCAAGGCATGTTTGATTTCAAAGCAAAGAATTTTAAGCAGAAGTCAATAATAAATTATTCCTTCTTCAGAGGGGGAGAATAATATACATCTACAATTCAAAGATTTTAGAATAAAGCTCAAGTGATTCAGTTACTTCAGTTCAAGATTCAACTTAAAAAATTAAGTATTAATTCTAAATTTAACTCAATTATAGAAGTCTCAAGAGACGAAGCAATATTGAAAAAGAATACAAGTTTATTTATTGAATCTATAATTGTACAATGAATTATAAGTGTTAAGAATGTTACATATAGAAAAATTCTCTAAATCCTAAAAAAATGAAAAACAAAAAGAAAGGAAACCAAAGGAAAAAGCTGTCTTGATGAAGATTGCCCTGAAGCAGAGGTGTCTTTTAATCCTGAGCCTTGACTCACAAAAAATGGAGCAACTAGATTGCCTTCATTGATGTTTGGAACCACACCAACTTGTTTCTTTAAACCTTCTCAAAGTGCTTCTGGGAATTTCTTTATGACATCATCAATGGCCTTATTATAGAAGTTGACGGAAACCTACATTCCTTTTAGAGAAATAAATTTCTTGAGTACTTTGGATTTGATGAAATAATTGATGATGGCCTCTTGTCCCTTCTTGGTATTCTCAGCTTACTGCTCTGCTTTTTGCTTGTCCTTTGCTTTTCAACATTTAGCTTTTGCTCTAACTCTTCAATCTCCCTCTTCACCTTAGCTAGTTCGTCTTAGCTAGCTCTGAGTTGATTGATTTTACCTTGCAACTGGTTAATCCTTAACCTTAAGCTCAATGCTTCCTCTTTAACACTCTTCAAAGAAGACTAAAGCTCTTCAATGAACTTGTCTTTTGATGTTAAAGATTCTTATAGAGAACAGACAATTGCATTAAGCTCTTCAATCCTCCTCTCAGAGGCTTTTTTGGCTTCTTTTAGCCTCTTTTGCCATTGGGTTGCATCCCTAACTAAGCCAGTATTTATAGTTTGCAACCCTTCTACTATTATGATATGAGTGGTTAGTACTCTGATACAGTATGGTGACAAGTGGGTAATTAAAGGAAAACACAAGCTTAAATAGTTAGCTTGTTAATTGTTTAGCTCAATCAATTGTAACTAATTGTAATTAGCCTATTAATAAGGTTGTAATTCAATTACAGATCATCAATGAATACAATAAACAATTAATATTCTTTCTTTACAATTCTCTCCCTCCTCAATCTTTTTTCATCTATTATTATCTCCAGTTTTATTTCTGTTATTGAGAATTACAGTTGAGTTAGATTTTTGAGCCATGGATCTAACATAGTGGTATCATATTCCATTATCGATCTTGAGGAAAAAACTTTAGCTTCTCTTTTTCCAAAACTGCCTAAGAAATATCAAAAAATACAGCTACTATGGCTGATAATTTCAGACTCATCACAATTGAAGAACAACTACAATCTTAGGAACAATGTCTTCAAGATCTTTCAATTAAAGTAGATGAGAATTTGGAATTAAGTGCAAAAGGAATTGATGAACTCCACCAAAATTCTCTTCGATTAGAGAATTTGAATAATGCAACTATGAGGAAAATGGAGGAATTTCATGTTGCGAACACCACTAAGATGGATCAACTTCTCAATCTCATTAGAAATCAAAATCGAGGGAAGGAACCTGCTGTTAAATGGTTGTTAGATCCCAACCAGAATCATAAGAATACTTGGGATGACATCTGCAATGCTTTTGTCAAGCAATATCACTATAACATTGAGGTGGATGTCACCCGTCGAGATTTGGAAACCACCAGATGAGGGCTAAGAGAATCCTTCACCGCATTCCTTACAAGGTGAAGGACAAAAGCAGCTCAAATGATGAACCATCCATCTGAAGTAGAGCAAATTGACATCATCATCAAGAACTTCCTTCCCCAATTCCAGGCTCATCTGCAAACTCAATATCTCCCCAGCTTTAAAGCTCTTATTGCCATTGCCTCCAAGATCGAGGATTTGATTCAATCGGGATAAATCAAATATGAATCCTCTAGTTTGAGGTATCATAAGAACAATAATTACACTACCAATACCACCAATTTTACCACCCAAAAAGAGAGAGAGGTAAATGTTGTCTCTTGTCATCAGCCAGTGAAGTTAGAAACAATATGGACTTTTTTCGAGCTAGGCATGTCCCTCAGCATCATTTACAAAAAAGCATTAGAGGCTAATCTGGTTAAGCTTGTAGACCCACGACCTCCTCTAAATCCCTTGCCTTGGGATTATAATGCTAATGAGCACTGCAACTATCATCAAGAGTTGGGGCACAAAATTGATGCATGCAATGTTCTGAAGCACAAAATTCAAGACCTCATTGATAGTGGAGACATCATTACTCCTATACCCAAAGTCTAGCACCACCCAATCCTTTTCTGAACCTCCAAGCTCACTCAACCATCTTAAGCTTCACTTGATAATTGACACTTTGAGAAGAATGCCGCCCTGTTGTGCCCCTACCCAAGTCCTCCGAGTCCATGTTTGAGTTGTTTGAGTCTATGTCTAAGTCACCTGAGTCAAAGTCTTTTAAGTCTGTTTATGTTAGATCTTTCTTTAAATTTAAGTCTGTTAGGTCTTACCCTTCAAAGTCTGTATTTTGCCTCTAAGGCTTATCTCTTAATGTACTCATGATGGGACTTTTATCAGTAATAAAAGTTTGAAATTTCTAATTTAGTTTGATTTTTTTTTACTCATCTTTAAATGGGACATCTTAAAGAGAGAGAGAAAGAGAGAGAACAAAAAAAAAATGAAAAATACAAAAAAATGAAAAGGCAAAAGGATTAGTTAATTATGGCATAAAGGAAAAAAATAAAAAATCACGCACATTGCATTTGCATAGCAGTAGTGAAAAAGCTCATACACTGTTCTATACAAGACAAGGTAGGGATGATCCAAGCATCGCAGTTCACGAGATCCCTACCTACACACACAAGAATCTTGTCAAAGAAAAGCCATGGAGAATGAAGATAGAGTAGACAAAAAGGTATCATGACCAGCTAAATGTTGTCGAGGAAAAGAGAATCGATGCTGTATAAGAAATTCAGGGTTATCAACGAAGACTAGTTGAGAACTTCAACTAAAAGGTGAGAGACAAGGGTTCGCAAGAAGGAAATCCAGTACTGGGAGAAATCCAAGCCCATATTCATGATCCAAGAGGAAGTTCAAATTGAATTGGGCTGGACAATACAAAGAAGATCCTATTTGACAAAGGCACCATCTTCATATAGATGGATGGAAGCAAGTTCTCCCATCCTAACAATTCGAATTAGTTAAAATGATACATCATCTGAAGATGATATCTGTATTTCATTTCTTTTTTTCATACATATGTAATCAGAACAACATGAACCTAATTCTCCCTAAAAGAAATAACTGACAAAAAAGTGATATAAGGGATACGTAGGTAGCTCATCTCAGGTGCGGTCCAAATCATCATACAAAATATTTTGTTTGTATCATATTCTCATTTTTTTATGCCTAGTACATCATTTACTTAATTCTTTTGCCTAAACAAAAAGGAAAAAAAAAAAAAGAGAAAACAAAGAAGAAAAAAAAAAGAAGAAAAGAATGCTCACTAAGCTAAAAACCCAAAAAGGTGGCTTAGGTAAAAATTAGAGCAAAAATAAAAGATGTCTCACTTAATAATGATCAAGTTTTGTAAAATGCAAGCACATCATCGTGACAAAAAGGATAGCCCATTCAATGTCATCTATAACTTATCCTGTTTCGTGTAGTCCTGTCAACTTGCAATCATTTTGAACAAAAAGCAAAACAGTCATGCATAAAGTTATGGTCTAGTCAGTCCTCCTTTATCTCTTGAGATACACATCTCTCATATCCTCATCAAAATCAAAGTTTGCCACAATCTCCTTAAATGGACACACCCATCCTCTAGATCTCTGTAGCTCCTTTTGCCGCAATAGTAGAGGTACCAACAGAATCAGAACTATTCACCGCAACAGTATCAAAAATCATCTCTTAAGTACCAGCAGTTTTGAAACTGTTCCTAAAAATCCTCCTCTGTAATTTAGAAAATGCAGTCCTCCTCTTTACCTTAATTGCAGTAATCCTTCTCCAAACCTCCAATGTAGTGTCATCATATTCTCAACGCAGTCACAATCTCCTTTATTACCGTCACCACAGTTTGAGTCATTATTGCAACCTGTGATGTCGGACTTTCAGTAGATCCTTAAGTCTCCTTCAAAGACAGTCACCCCTTTGTTTGTGTTGTAGTCCTCTTGCCACTAGTAGCTTCTACAGTCTCTTCTTCCTCAGTTGTGTCACCCTCTATTCCTCTCAACAAGGCAACCTGGTACTCTTTCTCAATTGGCCAAACTACTTTTATTAACTACCTGGTATACCTCTCTGTGGTCCCAAGTGAAATCCCAAAATAAATAGCATGATAACACCTTATCTAGCCATCACCTGATAGCTCTGGCAATGGGAGCTATGACTCGTATAGACTCCAAGAAGAAAAAAAAAAACTGGGGGCACATCCTGAGTCTGCCTCATTTGCCTCAAGACCCTTATCCCCTAGTGGAAAGTTATTAAAACCAAGCCCAATAGGCAAAACTACTCGATACCCATGGCCCTCAGTCAGGAGAGATCTAATCCTTTACTATTGACAGTGCTAAAAATGTGTCCTTGGAAGGTAAGCTACAAGCAACCGTCCTATCTGATCTCAGACCGAGTTTCAATAAAGCATGTGCAGACTGAAAATCAAGGGCCACCACCTGAAAATGATCCATCAGCCACACTTGCAAAATTATCCAAAATCTAAAATAGACACCCACAAAGCACCCCCAACAGAAAAGATAAAAATAGATAAATTTTTCTCACTTGAGAATAATTGGCAAGATAGTCTATCTCTCTAAATCCCAAACAAAGTAATCAAGACTCATCAGTGTATCTGCCGGCACAACTCTAATCACAAAATGCCTCTATTTCATTTGCCACTCTGGCATCACAAACAAACCCGTATCTGACACTCAAATAAAAAATAAGGCCCTCATATCTCCCTTATCACTGGGATCATGAAACTTTTCAATCATAGTGGTCAAATTCACTGGACCATTGCCAACCATCATCGGACTTGCGACATCCTGAGATAAGTCTAAGAACTCCTGAAAAATACAAAAAATGCCAAACTTTAAACTCTAGCACCACCAGAGTTGCCTCGGAGTCATAGCCAAGCCATAACATTGAACTTCCTAATGGTGGGACACAACTCCTCTTTAGTAGCACCAAAACAGAAAACACGGGCCACCAGATCCCAAAACAAGAATCAAGCCCTCAGAAAAATCTCAATCCACTCGAACCCCTCATAATGCCACCAAGGCAATGATTCCATACCAATCCAAATTGAGTTCCTCAACCTTGTTGAGTTTTTCATACCATAAATGCATGTCTTCAGGGACAAAAGTCACATGAAAAACTACATTCACAAAGCAAATGTATGAATCCACCCTCATGCATCCATGCAATCATTCATTACAGGTATCACCACAAATCATGCATGGCATAAAAGTCAAGCAAAAAGTCCATGAATTTTAAAACATGCACATGCATCATCTGTGCACCAACATCTATGTAATCATCTACCCCATCAGCATTTCCTAAAGCTAATCAGTACTTCCTCAAAGCTTATCGATACCTCCTAAAGTTGACGAGTGTGTCTTTACAATAAAATGATACTTTTTCATATCTAATCAATGAAGTGTGACTTCCAAAGTCTCTTTACTCCTAGCAAAGTTTCGTTGAGCCTTCTGAAAGGCCTAATCCTTCACATTCAGAAGCCTAAGTTTCTTTGGTACAGACAAAATTTTGTGAGAATTTGTTGAGCTAACTCATTATAAGCTAAGGCTCTCCTCTTATCTTATCAGAATCTCTGAAGCCGACTCGCCATAGGGTAAGACTCTCTCTTTATCAAGATCATGTCAAAATCTCTTGAGCCGACTCGCCATAACCTGAGGCTCTCCTCCTATCAAAATCTTTTTACAATCTCTTGAGTTGACTCGCCACAAGCCGAGGCTCTCCCTTAATCAAAGACATTTTCAAAAATTGTCGAGCCAACTCACCATAGGATAAGACTTTCTCTTCATCAAAATCTTATCAGAATCTCTCAAGCTGACTCGCCATAAGTTAAGGCTCTCCTTTCACTAAAATATCTTGTCTAAAATTCTCTTCTACCCATAAAAGTCTATAAATGGTCACCTAAATATCTATGTGGTTCCTTTTTCCATCTCTTTTACCTAAATCTATCAATTTCACCCATAAATTCTAAAAACAGTCACTTAGACATCTATATGGTTTCACTTTCCATATCTTTTACCCAAATCTATCATTTTCACCCGTAAATATCTAGAAACGATCACCTAGACATCTATATGGTTCTACTTTCCACCTTTTTTAGCCAAATCATCTTTACCTCCAACATTAAGGCCGGACAGATAGTCTTGATTCTTCTTTACCTCTAACATTAAGGCCGGACAAATAGCCTTAATTGAGATTTACCCCAGATCATCTTTATCTCCAATATTAAGGCCAAACAGATAGTCTTGATTGAGATTTACCCCAGATCGTCTTTATCTCCAACATTAAAGACGGACAGATAGTCTTAATTCTTCTTTACCTCCAACATTAAGGCCGGACAAATAATCTTGATTAAGATTTGCCCCAGATCATCTTTATCTCCAATATTAAGGCCGGATAGATAGCCTTGATTGAAATTCACCAAATCTTCTTTGTCCTCTAACATTAAGGCTGGACTGATAGTCTTGATTGAAATTCACCAAACCATCTTTGTCCTATAACATTAAGGCTGGATAGATAACCTTGATTGAGATTTACCAAACCTTCTTTATCTCCAACATTAAGGCCAGACAGATAGCCTTTATTGAAATTCACCAAATCTTCTTTGTCCTTTAACATTATGGCCGAACAGATAGCCTTAATTAAAATTCACCAAGACCATTCTCGCATCCAATGTCAAGGCCAAACTAATAGCTAGTGATAAAACCTTATTTATTCTAAAGTGTCTCCTCCTAAAGGACTTGACAAGGACACACAAGCCTAGAATCTGACATGTCACCTTTTCTCAACGTTCACTATCATCAGAATCACCTTTTGTTCAAAGCCAATTCTGATGAGGGGGCAACTGTAAACCCATAATTTTACACCTCATCATTCAGCCGCAGCTAGACACTTACTAAGATTAGTGTGCAACATAGAGCCAGCACGACAGTCTCGCTAGCCAGTTAAAGGGCAGAGATCAAGGGGACAGCACCCTCGGAGCTAAAAATGGACTCTCAGTCACATTAGTATGAGGATACTTAATTTTAAAACACTAGCACTTTTTTCTACATTGACCGGACCTTCTATATTAGATAATATTTTTCCAAAACTGACTGGATCTTTTTTCATATTGACTATTCAATTGTTCTAAAATTAATTTCAAGTATGTTGACACTAATCGATTAAATTTCTGAACTCTATAACTCTTAAAAACTGATCCGGAAGTCTCAAAACCTAACCAAAAAGAAAATAAATTTTCAAATGGCACGTCCATCGAGGCACTGAGCGGTGCCGATATCCCTCTAGGAGGCTCCAGCACCCCTTTGGGTGGTGCGCCGCCCTCTTTGCTGGTGGTGCAGGCCCCATTGTCTGCCTATAGTCCCCAAAATACCCCCCAATATGATTTTTCAGCTATTTTCTAGCTCTACCCTTTTGGTCTTTTCACTTTTCCACTTCCCAAACTACCCTCACTTACTTTTTTTATAAATACCCCCCTCTATATTTCATTCTAACACACCTCTTGAATTAGTATTAATGGTTATCTACTAATTTCTCTCTTCTTCTCCCTCTAACCACTCTCTAATTAATTAATTAATCTTTTTAATTAATTAATTTTTTCACCCTAACGAAGTTAATTAATCTTTTTAATTAACTAAAAATTCTTTTTTTAAATCAAAATTAATTACTCAATTAATTAATTAATTAATTAATTAATATTTTTAATTAATTAATTAATCATTTTTTCTCTAAAATCAATTTAATTCTTTTTTTTTAAATCCACCTCTCATCCAAATTAATTAATTAATCATTTTTAATTAGTTAATCCATCTATACATCCATCCATTTCATTACATTAATTAGTTAATTAATCATTTTAATTAATTAACTAATTTCTCAAATTAATTCAATCATCCGGTCCCGATAAAACGGAACTTCAGTCCGGTAAAACTCTCTGCCCACCAAAAGCAAAAATATCAGCCTTTTTTCTTCACTCTCAAAACACCTAAACCAAAATCAATTTGACCAACTACTAAACCCCTTCACTTAATTGTGGAATGAACAATGTGGATTTTGATCCCTATTCAATGGAGTACGTAGGCACGTTTGGAATTTAAATCCAAACCTCAAATCTATTTCCCAATCAATTTTCTTTCCCCTTTTTTTATATAATTTGTGGATATAATATTTTTCATTCATGAAATCACTTTTTTCTAAAGTCAAACTCAACTTAAGAGCCAAATTTAGATTATTTAAAACCAAAAACCTAATTTCTGAACTCAACCTGTTTCGAGACTAGTGATTTTATCATTGGGTAATTAAATGAAAATTAATGAATCGGAGTCAAAATTGAGTTTTTTCTTAATTTTTCCATTTAAAAATAAATTAGAGTGGCGACTCCCAAAATCATTTTTAAAATCAATCAAATCCAAACTCAAAGGTTTCATTGTGAGTCTAAACCTAAATGATTATCCCGCTTCCCTCTAAAGGACCGGGTCAGTACTCGGGCGAGGCCTCACACCTATTATTCAAGTAATTTCTAATACAAATCTAATCCCAATTCTAGTGTTTAAAGGCCAAATAATTCTCCGTAACCCTAGAATTTTTGAAGTTGCAGAATCTACTAATCCAAATCACAATAATTTGGCTTTTGGGAGCAAACCAAATCTCAAACTAGAGCTACCAATTTTTTATGGTCTGGGCCAAGAAATTGGATTAGCGATGTCAAAAGTATTTTCTTTTGTATAATGTCCTGAAAACACTCATTTAGAATTAGCCTCCTTGTTTTTGGGTGAGAAACTAGATAACTAGTATCAAGGATGGGTTATTCAACATCCTATAGCTACTTGGGATGGCTTTACTGATGATCTTTCTAAAAGATTTGGTGAAATTGGTGTTGAAAAAGTGGTTGAAACATTCAATAAACTCAAATAAGAGGGTACTGTTATTGAGTACCATGAGAAATTTGAAGAACTAAGATCTCTCATTATCAAAATCAATCCTACCTTAACAAAAGTACAGAACCATATTTCATTGCAAGTTTCATCAATGAATTTGGTGATGGACTTAAACCAATGGTCAAGCTATTCAAACCTACTTCTCTACTTTAAGCCTTTGAGCAAACTGAATTACAAGAACTCTCTTTTTCTACCATCCTTTAGAAACCTTTTTCAAGAAATTTCACTAATTTTACTCATAGCACCAATAGCTTAAAATCCCACTTTCCCAACTATTCTCGATACTTAAAACCCAATTCTATCAATTCCACAATTAATTCCTCCAATTCCAACCAACAGATTAATACTTCTAAATCTTTTTCAAAACTTGAGAAAACCTTAATTAGACCTAGCCCTAAACCTCCATATACATGTTCCAAGTGCAGAGAAAAATATCATCTTGGTCACCAATGTAAATAGACACAGATCTTGGCATTATTAGCACCTTCTGTTGAAGAATTAAAAAATTGGGACTCATTAGAAGATCATTTTGAGGATGAGGTATTGGATGAAGATATGGAAACTGAAGGTACCTTGTCTCTTCATGTTCTTGATGGTGCTCCTTCACCAAATACTCTCAAGATCAAAGGCCAAGTAGATAAGAAATCTTTTGTGATTCTAATTGACATAGGTAGTACTCACAACTTCATAGATACAAAGATGGCAAAAGAATTGGGTTGTAGATTGCTAAAGCCTAGACCACTACCTATTAAGGTGCCTAATGGTAATCAAATGGTGAGTAAGGATAAATGTTTGGGCTTTACATGGAAGATGCAAGATTATTGTTTCTTATTTAACATCAAGATTTTATATTTGGGTGAATATAACATGGTATTGGGAGTAGATTGGTTGAAGCGAATCAGTCCTATTACCTTTGACTTTAATAAGTTGCAAATGACATTTACAATGGCTAGAAAACAAATTACTCTATTGGGCATCTCAGAAGTTGCTTCATTGAAGATTATGACAGGTCACTCCAAAAGGTAATCAAAAAAGGCATTGCTAATATGTTTTCTCAATTGTTTTCCATTCAATCTGTTGTTGTCCATGATAATGTAAAACACCTTGCACTCTTTATTCCTACCTCTATTCAAAATTTAATTAACCAATACTAAGACCTTTTTTAAGAACCAACACAATTTACCACCACAAAGATCTCATGATCATTCTATTCAATTCTTACCAGACTACCAACCTGTTAACTAAAGACTTTATCAATACAATCAGTTTCAAAAAAATGAATCAAAAAACAAGTGTTAGAAATGTTGAAATATTCCATAATTCAGCATAGCCATAGTCCCTTTTCTTCACCTGTACTTTTAGTTAAAAAGAAAGACTCTAAGTAGAGATTTTTTATCGATTATAGACAATTAAATGACATTACATCAAAAACAAATTCTCTATACCTGTCATTGAGGATTTACTTGATGAGCTTTATGGAGCCAAGTATTTTACCAAACTTGACTTGAGATAAGGATATCACCAAATTAGAATGCATGAAGAGGACATTCCAAAAACCACTTTTAGAAACACCATTGGCCACTTTGTGTTTAAAGTGATGCCATTTGGTCTCACTAATGCCCCAGCCACCTTCCAATCCTTAATGAACAAAATCTTTCACCCACATTTAAGGAAATTTGTCCTAGTTTTCCTTGATGACATTTTAGTTTATAGCTAAACCCTTGAATTACATGTTTCTCACCTTAAGCAAGTGTTTGACATTTTAAGACAACAATAATTGTTTATTAAACAATCTAAATGTAGCTTTGCCACAACTATAGTGGAGTTTTTTGGTCATATTATCAATCAGGATGGTGTTTTTACTAATTCTAAGAAAATTTCAACCATAATGGCTTGGCCTAAGCCTAAAACGATTAAGTCACTATTACAGAAAGTTTATAAAAGGATATGGTATAATTGCTAAACCTTTAACTGAATTACTTAAGAAAGATAATTTTTTTTTTTGGAATTTATAAGCTGATGTGGCTTTTGACCAACTCAAGGAAGCAATGATTGAAGCTCTTGTACTTACCTTTTCAAACTACAATGAGACTTTTGTGTTAGAAATTGATGCAAGTAACAAAGGATTGGGTGCTATTTTGATCCAACAAGGTAGATCATTAGCTTTTTTTAGCAAACCTCTTTGTCCTAAACACCAAAGGTTGTCCATATATGAAAAAGAGCTACTTACAGTAATCATGACAGCCACTCATTGGAGACATTACCTTGAGTGCACTGAATTTGTGATTAAAACTTATCTTGACAACCTAAAACATTTACTTCCACAAAGGCTCCATACATTTGTGCAACAAAAAGGAGTGACTAAACTATTAGGGCTTAAATACGAAATTTTATACAAGAAGGGAAGTGAAAATAAGGTGGCAGATGCACTTTCCAGGTATGCCTTTCTTGCTACTACTACTTCATCAAAATCTTTGGCCTTCCATGCTCTCTTTGCAATTGAAACTCTTTGGTTACAAGAAGTTAATACCAGTTATGAATCTGATCAAGAGGCTCAAGAATTGATTTGATTACTTAAAATTAATCCATATGCTAAGCCAAATTATTAGTTTCACAAAGGTCTATTGAAATACAAGAATAGACTATATATTGGCTAGACTACTACTTTAAGAGAATAACTTTTATAGGTTTTTCATTATTCTCCAATAGGTGGCCATTCTAGTATACAGGCAACATATCAGAAGCTTAAGCAACACTTTTATTGGCCAGGTTTGAAGAAACATATTGATAAATGGGTATTGAGTTATGACATATGTCAATAGTGCAAGATTGAAACCACTTGCTACTCAAGTTTATTAAACCCTCTACCTATTCCTTCTTAAGCATAGCAACATTTTTCAAAGGATTTCATTGAAAAATTATCAAAATCAAAGGATAAAGATACAATTTTGATAATCATTTATCATTTTACCAAATTTTCCCATTTTATATCTCTCTCTCATCCTTTTTCAACTCTAAAAGTTGCAAAAGTGTTCTTCGATTGTATTTTTAAAACTCATAGACTTTGTCAATCCATTGTATCAGATAGAGACAAAATTTCCACAACTGTCTTCGTGCAATCTCTCTTCAAATTGATAAGAACTCAGCTCTATCTTAGTATTGCTTATCATCTGCTGTCTGATGGCCAAACTAAAAGTGCATGTGCTTCACCAAACCTACCACTTGGCATAAATGGCTTAGTATAGCTTAATATTTGTACAATATCTCCTACCATTCTGCTATTAAAATGACTCCTTTTAAAGCCCTTTTTGGCTATGATCCTACTCCTTTTCCTATAATTTATAAGGGTTATACTCCAGTTCAATCAGTGGAGGAGTTTCTTCAAGAAAGGCAACAAGTTTTTTCACTCCTTAAAACCACTTTGCAACAGTCTCAGAATAAAATGAAACAACAAGCTAACAAGCATAGAACAGATAGAAAAATTTGAAGTAGGAGATTCAATCTATCTTGAATTGTAACCTTATAAATAATCATTAGTAGCATTGAGGAAAAATCTGAATCTAATTGCTAAGTTCTATGGCCCTTTTGTTGTTACCAAATGAATTAGTCCCATTGCTTATCAATTGCAACTACCAGCCACTACCTCCATTCATAATATGTTTCATGTTTCCTTATTAAATAAGAAGACTGGACCTAATCAAACTGTTTCATCTCGATTACCAACTTGTACTAACAGGGGTGTACTTATGGTTGCTTCTGTTGCTATTTAAGACACTAGAATCATCCTTCAAAACAATGAACCTATTAACTAAGTCCTTAATTAATAGGCTAACATGGACCCTTCTGATAATACTTGGGAGGATGTGCCTTTCATCAAAAACTAGTTCCCTACTTTTATTCTTGAGAACAAGAATGTATTTTAAGAGGGGGTATCTATTATGATATGAGTGGTTAGTACTGTAATACAATATGGTGACAAGTGAGTTATTAAAGGAAAACTCAGCTTAAATAGTTAGCTTGTTAATTGTTTAGCTCAATCAGTTGTAACTAACTGTAATTAGCCTATTAATAAGGTTATAATTCAGTTATAGATCATCAATGAATACAATAAACAATTCATATTCTTTCTTTATGATTCTCTCTCTTCTCAATCTTTTTTCTTCTATTCTCATCTCCGTTTCTAGTTTTGTTCTTGAGAATTGCAGTTGAGTTAGATTTATGAGCCATAGATCTAACATCTACCTTTGCTTGTAATTTCTTAAATTCTTCTGAGCTAGTCTTCTCTTTCCTCAGTTACTTCAACTCACTATGGAACCTGTCAATGACAGCACGTTGCTCTCTGACGAGCTCAATATATTTTATTTTTGTTCTTTGAGCTTCAATATAAAACTTATCACAAATATCCAACCACTTAATCAATGTTGTGGCGGTTCTTATAGTCTAAAAGAAGACAAATAAAGATATAAGGCATTAAGCATAAGACGAAGACTAATAAATGAAAGACATGATCCAAAGAAGTACTTACGTCATAGCCTTTAAAGGCTTCTCTTTATGATAAATCTCTACAAGAAAGTCTAGGTTAACTGCAAAAAGAAGGAAAAAGCTGTAAACCCATAGCAAGGTCATTAGCAAAGTGTACTGTGTCATAAGCTCATTAGATAACTTTGCTCTTTACAAAGTACTGGAATAGGGTCTTGGATTGTTTATTGTAAAGATTGTGGCGAACCAAAGGAATCTTATTGCCAAGTTCTTTGTTATTAATGACTTTTTCCTTTATATACTTTAGCCCGCCAATAAGAACTTCTTTCATCCCTCAGAGGGGTCTTCGATCCATAGTCTCAGCTTCCATTCTAGCAGTTTCAATACATCAAGATATCCTTGAGACATTTGTGCCAATCAAGGTGAAGTCTATAATAGGAGCATTTCTTTAAGCTCTCTCTTCATTTTCATCTTCTATGAGGTCCACAGAAAGGGTGACAGTTGCTTCGGAAGTCACCCTTGCTTCAACTGATTAGCACCTCTCTCTTTGATCAACTAAGTATCAATACTTATTTGAACTAGGAGTTCATTGTCAACTATACTTATAAGCTCATCCCTAGAAGTAGTAGCAGAAGTTGTTGCAGCTTCGACTCTCACCTCTTCTTTTGCTAGATATTGTAATATTCATCAAAATCAAAAAAGTTAAATTCTCCTCTAGAAAAAAACAAAATACAAGTTAAAAAAGAACTTAGCACTGAATGTAAAATCATTAAGTATTAAGTGATAAAGTAATCATACCGAGAATAGGAGATTTGGATGGGCAAGCTCCCCCAATAGTAGCTTGTTCCCTTCCTGTTAGCTCTGCCTTACCAGTAGAGGGAGCCTCTTATTCTTGAACTTCTTTGGTATGAGCAGTCTCATCATCCTAAAGAGTATTCATTTCTCTAACAACAGTAGTAGAAGCACCAGCAGCTTCACCTTCCCTTTGTGAAACTTTAGAAGATTTGCTTATCCTCACCAAGGAAGAGATTACTTAAACATCCTCTTCATCTATCAAAGCTAAAGCTACAGCTACTCCTTCTACATCCTTTGCCAAATTAGTTTGCTAAACTACAACCTTCTCTTTGGGATCATTTTCAAAGGATGGGTTCACCTTCTTCTTTCCCTTTATAGTGGGAACAAACTTTCTTAGCTTCTTTGTAGTCTTTTTCATTGTTGCTTCTTCATTAATTGTGATGCTAGCAACTGGCACCTTCTTTCTTTTGCCAACGGTCTATTTCACTGGCTTTGGATCTGATGGGGGAACCACCTTAAAAGGCTACTACTCTCCTTGATAGACTAACGTTAGCCTCCCAGTTACTTTATCTATGTAGGAAGACAAGCATGACAATTATAGGTGACAAGGGTGATGTCTTCCAACTTCTTCTCTATATCTTCACAATACATGCTCTCTTTATCATTATGAACTACAAAGAAAATATGAGTTAAGTTAATAAGATGCCAAAGAACATCATCGAATCTCAACATTCAAAATGAGTACACAGGCTCACCCCTAACAACATTTATTAGTGTGTTTGAAATTATCATACCTAAAGTAACCTCAAGCATCATGTTCACTTCTAATAACCTCATATTGTACAAAGACCTTCCTCGGATCAAGGTCTTGATCCCCACCTTCTCTTCTCAGGTTAGGTCCTCTACCAATCATATAAACCTCTAACTAGAGTCATTAAAGACCCAGGAAACCCGAAACTAGGGCCTTGGATAGGTTTTTGCCTAATAGTAATGAACTGGCTTGCCTAATTGGGGATCTTGTTCTCCTTATTCTAGAACAAATGGCGCTTCGTACGAGCAGAGGTAGTGTAAATGAAGCCTTGGTTGGCTTCCCCAACTTAAAGAATACTTGGAAAATCTTTAGTGTTGGAGTAATCCTTAAGGAAGTGCACACCACCTCAAAGAAAAACATCTTCTTGATAGTGTTCGGATGCAACATCATGTGGTTCACCTGGTAGTGGTTGAAGAGTGCTACCAGGAAAGTTTATTTGCATTGTTTTTAGAATGTGTGAACATCTATAAGTTACAGAGAAAACCATTAAAAAAAAAACTTTCCTAAATCACTAACGGCTTTATTATGGACAGTTAGGAATTGGGCTTAATTAACGCAAATTTTATAATCGAAGAGTGTAATTGAGCCAAATTGTTATATGGGGTGGAATTGGTTTTAGGCGTAAAGTAAATGGATGGAATTGAGTTTTTGGTCTTTTAATAAATAAATATTTAAGACTTCATTTGGGTTGAGGGATTCTTAAATCTATAGATTTTAAGAATTCTACCATTTGAATTGATTATAAAATCAATAGATTGTTATAGATAATTTTAGAATAAAAAAAATTATCACAATCCCTCATACACAAAAAAAAAATTGTGGATTTTGAACTTTTTCACCTACGAGGTGGAAAATTAAAATTTTCAAAAATGAATGATTTTGGAAGGTAGGGGATTTTTCAAATCCATAGATTTTGATCCTTTTTTATATTGCCAAATGGTAAATTTAACCTCAATCAATAGATTTTGTAAAATCCCTCATTTAACTCATAAAGAAAAATAAATTAAAAGAAATAACACAATTTCATAATCATACCTTTTCTAATGCTCTATTTAGGATTGTGTTTCCGTTTGGAAAAAGTGTTTTTTAACAAAAATTTTTATATTTTTTTTTAAATTATTTTTAAATAAAAGCGTGTAAATTTATACTTTTCCTAAAAACATGTTTGAAAAAGTAGTTCATAAAAAAATAAAAATTAATCAATAAAATCTAAAAAAATCTAAAAACATTTTTTTAACATCCTAACAACAATCCTAAATACATCCTAAAATATATACATCAGATTATAAAAAATAAAAAAAATGGAAAAGAAACAATATCAAGATAGAAATTACTTATTTTCAAGAGTCATACTACTTAGGTAGCTGGAAATTTCTGCAAACCGGTTAACAGGAAAAAAAATATCTCCAATCTTATAAACACTAATTTTTTTAAAAAATTATTATTTAATCTAAAAATCAATTTTTTAAAAAAATTCAGTATTTTTTTTAATTGAAAAGGACAACTAACATATTAACAAGCATATTAACAAGGAATTGGGAACATGTGTGAATAACGAACTCCTACTTTTGACTATTGTATTTTAGGGGCATTTTATAGTTATTTTGTTAGAAATCAAAGTAAATACATTTATTTTATTTGAAAAAAAAATTCACTTACGAAAAATCACAATTTTTTTATATTTTTTCTTACATTAAATTATTTTTTTATAATTCTTCTTAATTACGAAAAGAGTTTTAATTTTTACGAAAATATGACTTATTTTATATAGAATAATAAATTTACAAAAAAGTTTTAAATTAACAAAAAAGAAAAATAATTTCATAATTACGAAAAAAAAAAGATTCTCTTAGGAAACATCATAATCTTCTTATATTTTTTCGTAAATAAAACTATTTTTTTTGTAATTTTTCTTAATTGCAAACAAATTTTAATTTTACAAATATATTACTTATTTTATGCAAATAATAACTTTACGAAAAAGTTTCTAAATCAACAAAAAAGAAAAATAATTTATTACAAAAAAAATGATTTTTCTTATTAAAAAATGGTTTTCTTATGAAAAATCCCAATTTCATTATATTTTTTCGTGAATTAAACTATTTTTTCGTTAAGTTTGTAAAAACTATTATTATTATTATTATTATTATTATTATTCAATTAAAGCTCATAATCATTTTACTAAATTAAAAACTTTCGAATTCTACTTTAGACTTAATTTGGATTAAGGGATTTTTAAATTTATAAATTTAATAAAATCTATGAAGTTTAAATCCATAGATTGTGAAATTCATAAATTTTAAAAATTTTAATGTTTGGATTAATTATAAAATTAATGAATTATTGGGACAATCTTGGAATAAAAAAAAATCACAATATCTTATGCACAAAAAATGATAGATTTTGGACTTTCCCACTTAAGACATAGAAAATTAAAACCTTCAAAAATGACGATTTTGGAGGGTGAGAGATTTTTCAAAATCTATAAATTTTGATCATCTTTTATATTTTCAAACGGTGAATTTAATCTAAATTCATAGATTTTATAAAATCTCTCGTACCAAACGAGTCCTTGGAAAAAAAAAAAAAAAGTTTAATTAATCCTTCTTACTCTGGGTTTAGGAATGGGTTATTACTTGAAACACTATAAATAATAGTTTGCAGATTTTCTTGTAAAATTTAAAAACAACAAATCTAGTGTATGCAATGATGCTCCCAAAAATTCCAATCTTCCCAGAAATAACAAGACAAAGATGATAATCTCCAACAATATATCTACATGAAACTCAAAATCACACTCGCCAAAATTTTATTTTCTTCATCAGAGCTCACATTATGATTGAAAATTTTGATAATTTAAATTGAAATAAACTCTATGATGCTGCAAAGCTCTATCTTGAACCCATAATTCCTCCAACTTCAGGAAGACTCAAAGTTTCAATGTCACGGAGCCAAGTCTCTATTTCCTTAGAGAATAATCAAGAAATCATTGATACCTTTAATGGGGTTTCTTTGAAATGATATATAAAGTAAACGTTAAAGGCAATGATCGATCTGATAATAATTTCTTTGAATTGAGTTTCCACAAGAAGCACAATAACATGGTTCTTGATACTTACTTAAAGCATGTAATCAAAAAATCTAAAGAAATTATAAGAAAAAATAAAGCAGAGAAGAAGAAAGTGAAGCTTT
Source organism: Reutealis trisperma (assembly GCA_947687605.1). Classification (NCBI taxonomy): domain Eukaryota; kingdom Viridiplantae; phylum Streptophyta; class Magnoliopsida; order Malpighiales; family Euphorbiaceae; genus Reutealis; species Reutealis trisperma. The sequence continues at coordinate 414,025 of CANTUT010000347.1, read as the reverse complement.
TTGCTTTACATCATAAAAGGATGGTTAGGAGACGTAGTGGAAATATGTGGCAAGCAATATATCTTGAACATCCTGCAACATTTGATACATTAGCTATGGATGAGAAGGTGAAGAATATGATAATGGAGGATCTTGAAAGGTTTGTGAAGAGAAAAGAGTTTTATAAGAGAGTAGGCAAAGCTTGGAAACGTGGGTATTTGTTGTTTGGGCCTCCTGGAACTGGAAAATCAAGTTTGATTGCTGCCATGGCTAATTATCTTAAGTTTGATATATATGATTTGCAGTTGACTAATCTTTCCAATTCTCAGTTGAAAAGTTTGTTGCTTTCGAACACCAATAGATCTATAGTTGTTGTTGAAGACATTGATTGCTCCTTTCAATTGCAGACTAGGTTTAGAGTTGGAAGAACTCTTAAGCTTTGAAAAATGATGATGAAGGGCGCAAGGTGAATTCTTAGCAAAATTTATTTTGATGGTTTACTTTTGCCTTGATTTTGAAGTTATTGTCTTTAAAGTAGATAGATTAGTTAATACCGTTAATGTTTTAATGACCATTTAAATATCAAATTAAATTAGTTGTTCACTATTTTATAGTTTAATTCTTTAAAAAAAATTGATGTTGAAGCTCAATTTTCTCATTATGAAGCATTCTATAAGACAGGTTGAATCTTATTAGAAATAAATATCATTTCTTCTAGTCTAAATATTGATTTTTAATAATTTATTTGATGCATTAGTACTAAAAATAATAAAATTTCTTATGGTAAACAATTATAAATTTTTCAAAGAAATTAAAAAGTTACTCTAAGTTTAACTTTTAAAATATTTAATGGCCAAAAGCATACTTTACCTCTCTATACTTAGCACCACTGGTCATTTAACCAACTGAACAAAAATCCAAACAATTTTTTCAACTTCACCTTTAATCAACTGAACCAAAAATCATCATTTTATTCTTAAATATTGACAAATAATATTAAAAATATGTGTGCTGTGCATAAATATTTAATAATAAAATAAAATTCATATTTTTGTTAAATGACAGTATAAAATTTAATTTAATTTAATAGTAATATTATAAAATTAAAAAAAAAAACATAAAATGATATACCTGCTCCGCCTAATTTTCGTCACTATATACTGTAAATCTCCTTGTTAGATTGTCTATTGACTTCCAAGTCAAGAGGTCAATAATGGACATATAGTCTACAATCTACTCTCAATTTTCTTCACTCACTTTCCTTCAATTTTCTCAGTTACCAGTCATCATCTTTCAGTCCCAAGAAACCCTTCTAAACCAATAGCAGCTTCATTGGCGGAGCCTGGAATTCTATTCAGTCAGATCGTTGTAACCAACTAAACCCACAAAACAGCCAAACAATCAAGAATCAACATCAACCATGTTTCCCAAAATCACTACCGAAATGCCTACCGCCAAGACCATAATCTCCGCCGCAGCCTCCGTTGCCGGCACCGCCATGCTTCTTCGTTCCATCACTAGAGAGTATCTCCCAACGGAGCTCCGTCACTATGTCTACTTCAAAATCAAAACTTTTTTCAGTTCTTTCTCCTCAGAACTAACCTTCGTAATCGACGAATATGAAAACCTTAACCATAACCATCTCTTCAGAGCCGCAGAACTCTATATTGAATCCATAATCCCTCCTGATGCACAAAGACTCAAGATTTCAATGCCCAACAAACAAAGCAAAGTTTCGATTTCTGTAGAGAAAAATCAAGAAATCATTGATTCCTTCAATGGCGTTACCTTGAAATGGAAATTTATATCGAGAAACATTAAGGTAAAGTATATTCAAGGCCCAGATCCCTATAACAGCACCCCTGTAACAGAACACAGATTCTTTGAATTGAGTTTCCACAAGAAGCACAAGAAAATGGTACTTGAAAATTACATGTCCCATGTGGTGGAGAAATTTAAACAAATGAAAGAAAAGAAGAAGACATTACAGTTGTTCACTTTAAGGCAGGACAGAATTCCAGGGAGAAGAGGATCAGATGTGTGGCAATCTGTGAATCTTGAACATCCTGCTACATTTGATACATTAGCCATGGATATGGAGGTGAAGGAGGTGATAATTCAGGATCTTGAAAGATTTGTGAAGAGAAAAGAGTTCTATAAGAGAGTAGGAAAAGCTTGGAAACGTGGGTATTTGTTGTTTGGGCCTCCTGGAACTGGGAAATCAAGCTTGATTGCTGCTATGGCTAATTATCTCAACTTTGATATATATGACTTGGAATTGACTGATCTTAGAACCAATTCTGAGTTAAAAAAGTTGTTGATTTCGACTGGGAATAAGTCGATACTCGTTGTGGAAGATATTGATTGTTCTATTGAGTTGCAGAACAGAATTGAACGAGCTAGAGCTTTTAATTCTAGACTTAATCACGGTCATGTTAATGAAGGAAATCAGGTAAGTCAACTTAATCACCTTTTGTTTTGATGGTTTTATTAGTGCCATATGATAAGTCAACGATGCACTAGACTCCCTGCTTTGCGAGATCAATATATTTTGGCAATTTGATGTTCAGTTTTCAGGAACCTTTTGTTAATCTTGATCATCATTATTAAAGACTTGAAAATTTTGTTCTTGATTAAGGTAAGTAATATAATATAAACTTTGTCACTCTCATTTTCGGTATGTAAGACTTGCTTTGCAGGGCATGCCTTGTCTTTACACTTGAAAGTGGTATGACCAATTTCTTGCTATTTTGTCCATTGATTGGCATAGGGCATACAGAGAAAGACACACATCTAACCCATCTATCTTACTAATTTTCTTTGGCCATTTTGGTGTATGTGTCATAACATCATTGCATCCCATGTCCGCACACATACCTCATATATCTCTGCCTAAATGTATATATTTGTCAAGTTTCAGGTGACCCTATCAGGAATGCTAAACTTCATAGATGGATTATGGTCAAGCTGCGGGCAGGAAAGGATCATAATTTTCACTACCAATCACAAAGAAAAACTTGATCCAGCTTTGTTACGCCCAGGTCGAATGGATGTGCACATTCACCTGTCCTACTGCACTCCATCAGGATTCAACATGCTGGCATCCAATTACCTGGGGATCACAGAGCACCCACTTCTCATTGAAGTTGAAGAGTTGATAGAGATAACAAAGGTGACACCTGCAGAAGTAGCTGAGCAGCTGATGAAAAGTGAAGAAACTGAGATTGCTCTAAGAGGCCTTATCGAGTTCCTGGAGCATAAGCAGATTGAAGAGGTTGAGAAGAAGAAGAGAGAGAGCGAAGGTGAAAATGAAGAATCAATGGGAGAACCGGAAGGTTCTAAGAAGCTGGAGACGAGTAATGGAGAAATTGAGAAAAAAGAAGAAAAGATCAAATAAATTTATGCAAAAGAAAAGGAGAATATATAATAATGTTAAGTTGGCAGTAAAATGCACTCAGTAATGTTGCTAGTACTATATACATTTAATATAAAATTTGACGTTATTTAGTTTGATTGCTTTGCAATCAGCAAATATACTATGGCGTTGACCCAAAAAAATACTTAGCATTATCTTAGCTCATCAGTAGATGAATGCAAAGCCTGATTATACCATCAAAATATCAATAACCCCAACCCCAGGTTAAAACCCTGGTGTTAAGTTAAATTCTATATTTGCTGACGAGGGAAAGCCTGGCATCAAGGTAAAATTCTTTTTCCGCAATAAATCGAGCTTGAATAGCATAAATCAAATTAGTTAAGATCATTGGCCTATCATCCTGCCACGCAGCCAGGTTACAGAAATCGCAAAATTTTCATTTTGAAATGCTTGTGACCATCTCACAAAATTTCACATGGTGAATAGTCTTTCTACAAAATGCAAGCAGAAAAGTTGCATTCAATAGAACAGAAAATATTAACAGATCTCCAAGCTCGTTCAAAATCTTAACAGTCATTAATTAACCACCCAAGCACAACAGAACTGCAATAATAATTCACAAAATAAAGAAACAACGAACACTCCAGAATGTGTGTAGTAATAAATATCACGGGTTCAAATTCCAATCCATTCCAAAAGCATTATATGATTGTAGTATTTGCAGTAATAAAGTGATATTCCCAAGTAATAAATGAAAATTAAATCTGTAAAGCAAGAAAATAAAGACATCCTAAATCGCCTTAGAGCCACCAAGTCTGTGGAACTAAAGGATTCTCACTAAATAAGAAAAGCTTCAAGTATTTCCAACTAACAAATGTTTATTTTACTTGTTAACGCTCCAGAATGGTAAGCCTCCAACAGCTGTGCCTGAAACATTACAGAAAACTAATGCTTCAGCTTGAAAATTTCAGTAATAATATATTTTATCACTGCTTTACTTGAGCACTAATTAAAACCCCCAAGAACAGGGCATTATTTTTTTTCAAATCACAAACAAAATTTGTAAAAATATATTAGTACTACTCAATAATCTGGTGTGTAACATAACTCCTTGTAGAGAGGGCCACTATTCTCTTTCCCACTCCCTGCCCTAAATCAATTTCTTGCCCAAAAGAGAGAGAGAGAGAGAGAGGAGGACAAAGAAAGAGCATTTTTTCTTTTCCTTTAACTGCCACGAGCTCCAGAGATCCTGGGGTAGATATTTCGCACAGTCAACTCCTACAAGCACATTTGCTTTTCATACCTCCTACGATGTAAAAGACAGAATAGTTTGCAGAACTCCAGTTTACGAAGGGGGGGGGGGGGGGGGGGAAGAAAAAGCACTACGAGCTTATGATTGAAATTGGAGATGAAAACTAAATGTTGTTAATTGAAATTTGCAATAATATGCAGGATGTCAGAGCTAGTTGTAATTAAGTAATAAAATAAATAATAGATTCTAAGCTTCATACTTCCACTCCATATAGTATAATCTTGCAAGTGAATCTAAAATGTAGGATTCATTTATATTCCATATAGATAGAATTCATCTAGAAATGAATTTTCATATTTGTAACTTATAATTTATGTTTGGAAAACATTTATAATTCAATTAAACATGAGATGCCAAAAATACCATAAAGAACGATAGAGAAAGGAAGAGGAAGAGAGAGAGAGGAGAGGAGGGAAGAGAGAGAGAAAGAAAGAGAAAGGAGTGAGAGACAAGAGAGAAAAAAGAGGAGAGAGAAAAAGGGAGGAAGAGAGATAGATAGTAGGCATTTTTGTCCAAAATTTCTTAGTTGCATAAATCATGTGGAATTCATTTCAAATTCCAGCAAATTTGATGGAAATTGGTTTAATTATATTCAGTTTCATAAAATTATATTCGTAGATTTGAAATGAACGTTTTTAAACATACCAAACATTTAAAACAGGTATTTCAACTAATTCTATAAAATTTGTATTTTTATTTATGCCAACCAGGAGCTTAAAAATCCTTAGGCATTGGACCCAAGGTTCCCATTAGCATTACACCTGAGGTTGAATTACATCACACGATCCAAAGGAGTACATAATTGTTAGAATCTTATTAAATGACAAACCAATTCACAAAGCATTACAAGTACCATTATTTATAGACTGTAAACTGTTCATAAAACTTAAAAACATTGGATTTCTAAGTATTAATCCTCTAAGGCTAAGAATTTTAACTCCCATGGAGAACTAGAGGGATTAAGGTTTTACTAAACCAATAAGGACTCAAAATAACATCAAAGACTTAAAAATAACCCTAAATAAAGCAAGCAATTCAGCAAATCGCAAAAATGCCCTTGAATTTTGAAGTTACAAATTTTTGGACTTGCAAATAATTTATTTGAATAGACATAAATAAGATTCCAAAAAGACTAGAAAGTACTCTATAATATCCCTCAAACAAAAAACTACATTAGATCTAGACCATATTCTAAATTATTGAATTTTAAATTTTCTGGAACTACTTGATGTTTGCCATGCAATACGTTTTCTAATATGATAAGGAAGTTTGCATAATAATGTCATCTAGTAAGAGGCAACAGCAAGAGGAAATTGCACTGAAATTTTGCCCATAAGCATACAGTACTTATCTCAAAAATGCTGAACTTAATGGAGGTACATCAAAGATCAAAAAGATAAAACAAATCATCATTTGTAGAAGGTATATTCAATAAACACATACCTGCCTCAAAACTACAAGCAAATATTGCCTAGGCCAGACCAGAATGTCCACGTTCTCTGAAGTCTGAGCCTTCAAAGGAGCCTTACACGGCCATTTTCATTTCAATTTTCTGATGAGGATCATAACCTATGAGTTTGAAATCAGCTGCTACAAAAGAATCTATGTTCTTCTTCTCTGGATTAATTTTCAAAATCTGCATGAAAACACTAGTAAGAGAACACAAACAACAATGCAAAGAATATAGGAAAATGTGAAGAACAATGCAACCATGCTTCCAAAATGATAGCAATTATGTTTTCATTAACTTAAATTGCTGCCAATTTACTCACTGGAAAAGGTTTCGGATGTTTCTGAAGCTGCTCCTGGAGAGGCCTGATATGAGTGCGATAAACATGGGCATCCCCAAACACATGAACAAAATCACCAGGAACAAGATCTGTTCAAAATAAAAGATGGTTGAATACAGATTTTTTAAGAATGTAATTAGTATTAAAATGATTTAGGACATTTCAGACCACTATAATAACCATCTTTCAATCAGTTCCCCTAGAGTCCATTATTATTGTTGTCGAACTCTAGTTCCAGACCACTTTTTTGGTGATATCCCTTTTACCAACGTTAGGACCCTCCACTAGAACAATCCAATACTAAACTGAATGTGCTGGGTCCACAAAAATGATGTGGCCATGTGCACCACTAGTTAAACATAATTTACCACCAGATTCAACATCGACTCTTTTCACCCACTAATTTGTCAGTTCACTGGTCTTGGCTATCACATATTAATCAACCTAGCAATCAAAGAACAAGAAAATCATATCTGAGATTCTGAGGCCTTGTTTAGTTATGGAAAATATTTTCTATTTTCCTTTGCTTTTTTTTTTTTTTTTTCATTTCGCAATTTTCTATATTTCCATTTTCGAAATTGAAAATTAGAAAACAAGAAAATAGGTTATTCCTTTCCATTTAAATTTTTCTCTATTCTGCCATTTTCATTTTTATTTCTAAGTTCTTCTTTTTGTATTAAATATACCACTATTATTTTCCATAACTATTTATTTTAAAGAAAGTTGGAAAACATCATAAAGTAATTTTCCATAATTTAGTTTAATTTTGGAAAACTTGGAAAATTGTTTTCAAATTTTCCATTTAGAAAATTTTGATAACTGAACACTAAATTCCAGTTTTCTATTTTCTTGGAATAATTTTCCAGAAAACAGGCTTTGTTTTCCACAACTAAACAAGGCCTGAATAATTCTAACAACTTTGCAAGGCACCAGTACTTTGATCTGACTGACTTGTTGTAACTAGTGAGTCGCCACCACATATGAGACCAAGTATTCTTGTGAGCCATTGACTATCAGATCAGATGCCCAAACATTCCCATCTAAATAGTAATTGCTCTATCAAACTCATCAAGCAACCAATTAATTAATGGCTTTCAAAGAGAATCCATACCGCAAACATGAGCAATAATGCATGTCAAGAGTGCATAAGATGCAATGTTGAATGGCACACCCAGGCCTATGTCAGCAGATCGCTGATACATTTGACAAGACAACTCCCCATTGGCTACATAGAACTGCAAAATAAAATATTCAGGTTAATCAACAGCAGTGGGACTTATGATATGAACATAAGCTTACTACTAACTTGAGCAAACATGTGGCAAGGAGGAAGTGCCATCAATTTGAGATCAGAAGGATTCCAAGCTGAAAGTATAATTCGACGATCATCTGGATTATTCTTAATCTTGTCAATAACATCTAACAACTGATCAAATCCTTGGCCATTGTAGTCAGCATACATGTCAGTATACCTGGAAGGAGCAAGTCTTATAAGAAAAAGAAATCACTCTAAAACTCAGTCGTTGCTATATCCACCAGTTAAACTTAGATAAAGGAAGGGCTCATGAACCTAGCACCAAAGTGTCTCCATTGGAATCCATAAACAGGTCCCAAGTCTCCCTCCTCTCTGTCCTTCAACCCAATACTGAAATTGCAAATACAAATATCATTAAAGAAGTGCATGGTGAATACCACTTAATTCTACGAAGAAATAGATATTGATAATGAATACTTGCCTATCAAGGTAATCTCTGGATGCATTGCCATCCCATATATGAATGCCCTTTTCCTGAAGGACCTGTGTACACAACATTTAAAATTGCAGGTTATATTGTTGTGCTCTTGTATCTACACCAAACAGAAATCTCTACGGTCATCAAAGATGCCACATGCAAAAGTGATAATTCATCTGGCAGACCCAAGAACTTGATGGCACAAATGTTCAGATGGACCCTTTCACAGAAAAGAAAAAATTCAAGCATGACAAGTATCAAAAAAAAAAATCACAATCTCACAATTCTTCAACTTCTACATGCACTAACCTAAACCTGATATTCTAAAGTAATATGGGAGAATTGAGACTCTCATCAATATAGAAAGACTTACTTGCATCTCATACAAAACCTAGAAATTATGCAGCACTACACATCTCATATAAAAAAATAAAATCAATTAGTGAACAATAAATAGTTGTATAGATTACTAGATAAATAGTGAGGCACTTCCACACAAGAACATAATCAAGAACTCTATATATGGGAGATAATATGCCATTTATAAATAAGAAACAAGCAAATTAGGCTTAATGCTTGAAGTTAATTTGAAAGAGAGGGAGGAAAAAAAGGTAAATAATACATCAGCTGCTTAATGTGAAAATTTTTTTCTAAATGAGCATGGGAGCAACCAAGACCAATACCCACTACACAGTATCACCATATAAGACACACATAAGATGGTAAACAAGCATATATATAAAATGTTCAATTAAAATATCATTACCTTGGCACTGGTGGAACCACTAATGAACCATAGAAGTTCTTCAACAACCCCTCGCCAGAATACTTTCTACAAGCCAATGATAACAACATGAGACAAATGAATGGGATTTTGTTGCCTTACAAAATTCACCTCATGTTGAATCATGAGCCAATCTAAGTTATAAGAGAGAAAAGGGAACATACACAGAAGACATCATTTAGCTGCAGCAATAATGACAAACTATAAAATAAAACTGCACCAAATAAAAAAGAAACGCCTCTACACACATGCCTTTGTTGTGAGAAGCGGAAAAGTTCTGCGCAGATTGAACCGCATCTGTAGATTAAACGGGAGAAAAAAAATGCCACCAAGTCATATCCATCAATAATTAAAAGCATAAATTTTTTAATGGAATGGAAACATCATTTTTGAAGCAAATGAAGATAGAACCATAAATAATTAGTGGTTCACATTACCTGGCATCCAAACTTTGATAAAGTACCAGTTCCAGTTCTATCATCCTTCAAAATGCCATCTGAGATGATGTCTTGAACAAGCCTCAGGTACAAAAACTCCTCATGTCTTTCAAAAACCATCTTGGGAAGGAACGAGAACTTCTTTACCTCAAACTTACTGTTTTCTGAAGTATCATCAGTGGTCAGACCATTATTTTGACCATTGGATTCAACTGCAGAGCTCCTCACTCGAACATAAGTTGCAAGGCAATATCGTATGTTGTTTTCTACCATGGGAAAGGATGAGTACCAAGGTTGAAAGACAGAGGAATCAATTTTAGGGATAAAAGTATCACAATCAATGCTTGTCTCAATTTCTGTAATGTGGATAGCATCACACTCAGGTGCATTGAGAGATTCCCTGTATTACAAGATGATCAAATCAAAGAAAGTAGAGACAAGGGAAAGTTAACCCATAAGTAGTAGAACAAGTATTGCAAACCTCAATATTTGGCCACCTCCAATAACAAAGACTTTCTCAATTGACAGACAATAAGGAGATGCAGCCAGTAATTCCAAAGCAGAGGGAAAGCTACCACATATCACCACATTCTCAGCAGTAGCAATATCGAAACTCCCAGAACGAGTCAAAACAACATTAAGCCGACCAGGAAGAGGCCGATGCTCAAGTGGAATACTTTCCCATGTCTTTCTACCCATTATTACTGCATTCTTTTTCCCATTATCAGTAGTAGTCAGAGTAAGATCCTTGAAGAATTTGAGATCAGAAGGCAATCTCCATGGTAGCTTCCCATCCTTTCCAATACCCATATCCCTAGTTGCAGCCACAACAACTTGGTAAGTTCTGCGTGGATCTGGTTTTATATTTGCAGTGCCATTGGAAAGGTTTGACTTGGAGTCACCAGCCATGGTTGAAAAGAAAGCCAAAGAGAAATTAAATGATGGCGCTTCAGAACTAACACCACACACCCAACTTTTGGGGAAGTGCGGTAGAACCTGAAATGGTACAAGAATAAGAACAATTTCCGAACATATGCGCAAAAGATAACACACACAAGACGGCCACCTACATAAATAAATTAGGGAAATCACACTTGTAAGTAAAATTAAGAAGAATTGAGAAACCATTGAATTGATAAACTTCACAAGCTACACCACCACCAAAATTCCTAATCTTTAAATTATACGAACAAAATAGCCCAAACCCATTAATTTTCAGCCAAAATTAAAAACCCATATTATCAAATGAACCCATTAAAGCAAAAACCAAGATGCTAGCCTATGATGAAAAATGCGCATGTACCCAACAAGCAAATTTGACAAAATTAAAGATTTCCCCTTTCGTTCCATTTCAGTAAATTTTCTTTCATGGCATTTCATTAAATCAAACAAAATTCAAGCGATTTTATCATTGTACACAAAGAATAAAATAAAATTAAAATTAAAAAGTCAAGTCAGTTCAATAACAAAAATTTAAGATAATGCAATATAGAAACTTACCGATCTGAAACTAAATCGAGAAATCTTGTGAATACAAAGCCTCAAACTTCAATTCAAAAATGAAAATCAAAACGATCTTTAAAAAGAAGATTAGGGTTATGGCAATGAAAAGGAAAGTAGATTGTTGATGGCAGTGAGTACTGAGTAGAGTAGAGTACAAGCGTAAAAGAGAAATGCAAAAAATCAAAGACTGCTTTTTCTTTGAAACAGAACAAACAAAGCTCAAAGGAAAGGGAAGACAAAATCCAAAAAGCACGGTTTACGCGGAGTGCCGCCAAAGTCAGTAGTCTTCAGTTTTTTATTTTTTTTATTATTTAGTTTTTAAAATGCCCTTGTTTTTCTCTAAATTTACTAACCACGTCATTTTCGTTTTTTGTTTTCAAGTTTTCATTCAACTACCAACAAATTGAAATTAAATATTAATCTAACTAAACTGATCAAAATAATCTTTTGAAATTAATCATTTTATTTAACCGAATTACAGTGGTTCAATTCAATTTTTTAATCTTACTTATCTCTAACCTTAACTAATTAAACTAAGAGATCATTGATTTTTCTGTTTTTTTTAGTTAAAATATTATGTCCAATTAATTTATGCTTTTATCAAAATAATTAAAACACTTCCACATTTTACTCAATATTATTCTTGAATATTAAATCATGTGTTTAGTAATTCTTTAAAAAAAATAAAATTTATATAGATTAATAGTACATCTCAATTTTTTGTATCATTATCATTTTAGCTAGTCCATAATAGAAAGTTTTTTATATCATATTTAAAATTATCAAAAATAACACTAACATTTTATAAATAATAACAATAAATATTTAAACAATACTCTCTATCTCAAAAAGATTGTCCATTTTCTTTTCTCATATAGTTTAAGAAAATACTATTAATTATTTGTCATCTTATAAATTTTATTATTTTTTTTACTTATATTTTTATATATATTCATTTATTACTATTTATATTATTAATTTTAAAAATACACATCTTTCAATTAATAAGAATAAAATAGATAAATATTTATAACTATTTTTATAGTGAATAAATATTTTAAAATATTCTAAAAAAATAATTAATAATTTTTTAAGACGAATAAAATATATAAATTATGTATAAATAAAATCGGGTAATAAGCCATTTTACGATGACTAAATGGAGATAGAGCGGTGATTCTACAATAATGGAAAATTTCAATGCAATAGAGTGAAAATTGGGATGATATGGTGTTAAAAAGTAGAGTTATTAATATGGACTCATGTCTTCATTATATTGTGAATCAAGCTTCCATGTAATGGGTTTTTCTTTTCTTTTTTTTTTTTTTTTTTTAAAGACAACTAAATCTATAACGCACTTTTTTTTTTAACTTTAAAGGTTGGCCGTAAATTAATTTTTACATGAACAGTAGTTTATCTTTTTAGCATATCCTATTTCTTATTATTAATAATCTATTATTATACTTTTTATTTTAATATTATATTTTCAGTGTTTTATTATATCATTAAATTTATTTCTTAATAATATGCTAGTATTTTTATGAGAAAAATACCATATATTAAAATTAAAAGAATTTTAATCAACGTAATTAAAAGTAAATATAAGAGAAAATATTTTATATTTCTAAAAATTAAAAACAAAAATAATTTTAATTTTAATTTTTGCCTCTCTTAAATTTTAATTATTTTTTATCATTACATAATAATATTTTAATTTCTTAAAATTTAATAATAATAATAAAACATTAAAAATAATAATTTTATATTCATAATTATAAATTATACAACATAATCATATGTTATGAACATAAATTTATCAGTAAAAACTATAAATATCAATCATAAAATTACAGATTTATAAGTTAAAAATATCAGGTTCATAAATTATTAATTATAGATTAATTATATGTATACATGAATTTTATATATTCTTCACAAAAAAAAAAATTATAGATTATAATTCAGAAATTCATAAAAAAAACTACATGTTCATAGTTTAAAAACAAAATATTCATAGATTATAACCTAAATGTTTATCAAAAATATACATGAAATTCATAAATTATAGTTTATAAATTCATAAACTAAAAAAATATATTTATGTATTAACTAATGAATTTATAATTCACGAATGATAAACCTACACTTTATATTTGATAAACCTATAACCAATATCATATTGCTTATAACTATACTTGACCATAAATTTTCAAAGAATTTATACTGTACTAATAATAAACTTATATTTTCTGGTTAATAAACCTACAACTTATAATATATACACTGGCCTGATAGTGAAAATTTATTGTCATAAAAAGATAAATATGATATTTTATAAAATTATAAAATTATCCTTAAAAACTATTTTAAAAAATTACCTATAAAAATATTAAAATTTATAAATAGAATTATATTAAAAATTAATAACATTAAAATTAATTATCATTATAAGAATTAAATGGAAAAATTCAACCATTAATATAATTTTTCTTATAGAAATTAATATAAATTTAATTAGAACAATTAAAAAAATAAAAAACTCAACCACTAATATAATTTTTCTGGAGAAATAAAATAAAATAAATATAATTTTAATTGCAAATATTACAAATAAAAAACAAAGAATAACTGAAAAAGAAAAAAAATTGTTTCTACCTGGAATTTAAACTTGCAATTTCAAGGGTATGAAACTAATGTGTTAACTAGCTACATCAAAAAACTTTTTTTTTCTTTACTATATATATAATAATTAACCTATATTTTGAGACCATAATGCACCAGGGTCTTAGATTCAGAATATAATTTGTCAAAAAGTTAGTTGTATAATAGATGTGATGAAATGATAATCTTACATTGGATGTAGAAAAGCTCAATTTAATAATTTATAAATTTTTATCACATTTGAAACTTAATAAATTGGTAATTAGAAGGGAAAGTGAAATTTATTTTTTTATTTTAAATTTTCAGAATTATATATATATATATATATATATATATATATATATATATATATATATATATATATATATATATATACAATTTCTTAGATAGTTATCCAAAAGCAGTTGAAATTGAAATCTTTTCGATTTTATCTATCCATAAGGGTTTTTTTTCCCCCAAAAAAAAGAAGATTTAGAATTTGACAGGGCTAAGAGTCTAAGATCAATACATGGAGTGATAGCATATCAGGGTCGAGCCTAAATAGGAAAACACAAAGTGGACCTATAGTCTAGAATAACCTACCCATTCTAGGGTTTTTTTTTCCCCTTAGGCTTAAAGCCCATAAACAATCAGGCCCAAGACCTGAGCAAATACTCCTATACTACTAATGATTCTATTTGTAAAACACCTTTCAAAGAATTCTATTACTATGACCGAGCACCGCACTAATGCCAATGATTAACTATGATTAATCGGGGACATAGCAACTAAGCTTATTTGGAAGAGAATAGCATCAATTACCATGACTCTTCACCCTCCACTGCAACAAAATATCAAAGGCAATGGATCGATGATGGAGCCTCCCTCCCCTTTCATAGAACAACCACTGCCTAAGAAAAGAGTGACAGCCATCATTGGCCCTAAAGCTCAACAAACACAAAGACAAAATCAACATAAGAGCAAAGTGAGCCTTCCAAGCTTGAGCTAGTCCTACTTTCCCCTACCCATCAATGAGAGCTCAACTCTTTCACTATACAAAGTGCACGGCAATGCATAGGCTAGACAAAGCCGTAGTTGGAGTTAGCACCATTGTCGAAAGTGACAATTTCATAAAACCACAAAAACCCACTTGGAAGGAAAACCAAAAGAGTACACAAAAACTCAATTAACAACTTTATTTAAATCAAAGGCCATAAAAAGACATGCAAGAGATAAGAGAAAGGGTATTATCACTGGTGATTGGAATCACGGGGGTAACCCTGAAGATTGGCCTTGGCTGCGCAGATAAGAAAAAACCCTAAAAGAAGTAAGGAAGAGTTATCTACGTATCTTAGGGAAGAAAGATTCATGTATTTGTTTGTCTATAAAGGTAGCTATCAACTTCTCCTTGAAAGAAGTAAATATTCCCAACTTTAATTTCTTTTCAAAATATTAATTGCAAGGTTAAAATTTTATTAAGGCTTCCGCTTGGATTAAGAGATTCTTAAATCTATGAATTTAATAAAATCTATAGATTTTAAATTCATAAATTATGAAATCCATGAATTTTAAAAATTTTATTATTTAAATTAATTATAAAATCAATAGATTAATTATGACAATCTTGAAATATTATAAATTTATTAAGGACAATCTTGAAATAAGAAGAAATTATCACAATCTTTCATATACAAAAAATGGTAGATTTTGAACTCTTCTACTTATGAGGTGAAAAATTAAAACCTTCAATATAATATCATGAATTTTCATAGTTCTAAAATTATGAAATATTGTGTATTTTACATAAAATATTTACTATATTATAATAATTTTCCTAATTACTTATTGTGGTATTGGATCTAAATTTAATAAATTATTTAAGTAAAATGTTTGGTTATTATTATTATTATTATTATTATTATTATTATTATTATTATTAGTTTATATATATGTGTATTTGGAAGCAAACTGGGTCTGCCGTAACTAGAGCCAGAGAGAGAGAGAGAGAGAAAGAGATGAACTACTACTGCCTACCGTCCGATCGCCGGATTTCAACGTGTGCCAGCTAAATAGATTCCGGAGGTGTCAATCAAGCCACCCACCGAAGATCACTGCCATACGCCATCGCCAACTGCCACATGCGTCGCCCAAACATTATTTGGCAGAATTTTTTGAGCTTGATTCTTACTTGCTCTGTAGTCCATTCAAGGCAAGTGTGATACCGTTGGACTCCTTTTTCTCTAAGCTTTATTTTGGTATATTATTTGTTAATTTTGGATGATGTTTTTGTTGATCGGAATCCAATGACCTACAGATTGCCAACGTAGATTTTGGCGGTCCGGCGAACTAGAAGAGGTGAATCATATTTTCGGGTTCTATGCTTTAAGACGAATCTTTTAATAGTGAGTTTGTGACAATCGGTTAACATTTACGTTTTCCAATGACTTTTTCAATGAGCATCGTTTAACGCAATTTGTATCGATTTTGTAGTGTGTTATTGTTATTTTGAGTAAGGTTGGAGGATTAGATGTTAATGAAAAAAGTTTAGTGGATACACTTTAATTAATTAATTAGTTAGCAATTGTATAGTGTGTTAGAAGGTTTTTGTCTTCAAGGGGGGACTAGATTGTTCAGATAGAAATTGATTATTTAATTATCATTATATTCATATTCTGATCATCTTGTAATACTTCATTATATAGATCATCCAGGAGCGTCCTTAGCAGCCCCTAGTCACAGTCCGTGAGTTTTTAATTATACCCTTTTGTACAGTGAGTGATACTTCTAATATACTTTCCTGTTAATCATGCATTGCATTGAGTGTATTTACAAATATATATAATTATGCTCATGTAATGGAATATATATACATACACAGATATCTTGACATCTGGTTATATTTGACATTCTAATTATGTGCTGCATACTTTATGTGTATGTTGGAGGGAGCCAGAATGATACAAAAACCACTTAGAGTTATGGATATAGATATGATTGAGATTATGATTATAATGAGATTGAGAAAATGAGTTGTGACTGGTGGATGTGGACCAGGCCAGCTCATCGCTAGAGCCACTATCAGTCGGGTTAGGACTGCGTGGTATAGACCAGTGACGGCCAGGCCCATTGGACATAAGAGACATATTGGATTAAGAGAGCCATTATCTAGGAATCGGCTCCCTCAGTTTAATATTAGTGTGGTTTTTGTGGACTGAACTTCGTCCTTGTATGTTTCGTAATAATTGGTTGCTGGGTGGCATGATTGCATAGCATTTACTGATATTTATTTTGTTCACTAGGTAAGTATATTAGTAGTATTATTCATTGAGTTGAGACGCTCACCCTTATCTCCCTATTATTTTTCAGATTACAGGTAGAGCTTAAAGTTATGGTCTTTATTGAGTTGGTCTCTGTCTTTTCCTTTAACAAAGCATGTGTGATATGTAATTATTATACTATTATCTTAGAATTCTGCAATTACAGTATTGTAACTTGTATTATGATATTACCGATATTATTGGGTTGTATTATTTATTATGAAACTCTCTGCCGACAGTTGTTTATGATATTAACACTCTTATTGTATATTACTGTTCTGTAACATGCTGAGAATTGGCTATTCTGTCGACAGATTGAGTTGACATGAGATAGGAACAGTAATCTTTTAGATTACGTTATTTATTTATTATTTCTGTTGGTAGTCAAACTTTTCAGGCTGACTATAGATACTGATATTCTTAAACTTTCTCGTACTCCAGTGCCGGTCACGTACGTCGAAAATTGGGCTGTGACATTCAAAACTAAGAATTTTAGAGGGTAAGGAATTTTTTAAAATTCATATATTTTGACTCTCTTTTTAATTATCAAATAATAAATTTAGTTTAAATTCATAAATTTTATAAAACCTCTCACATCAAATAAGATCCAAAAAACCCCTCAAATTTATTGCCTATAGATCTACATGCCATAATTTTCCTTATATGCACTAATTAACATGTGGTAACAATAGTGAGTCTATAATGGTGGCAACAAAGTAAAATAAAAAAGTTAATGGCTGGCAATTCGTATCATATCGTCCTGATCGTGTTGTGTTATAATACTAATATATCATTAAAATAGTCAATTTTAGCCCAACTCATTTGTTAATCATGTTAAGATTTCCAATTTATAGTTTAATCTATTTAAATATACCATGTTTTAAACATGTGCGTTGCACATGATTTGATTTTTCCAGTTTATAGATATTTTATATTACAGATTATATATATTATTTACCAATATATAAAGAAAAACATAAAAAATATTTATATATTCAATAATACCATATATTTTAAGTCAATCGATAACAAACTAGTAAAAAATATGTATATATTTTCCTAAGAAAAACTCATTGTAAAAAAGTAAATTAAAAAAAGGAATAAAATTATGTTTAATTAAAAAAAATCGAATGAAATTATGTTTGTTATTTTTTTTTTTTAAAGTAAGCCAAAACAAAAAAGAAAAATATCAAAATTCAAAGATATACTTCATAATACATTTTATAACACTACAAATCATTATTAGCCTATTGATATCAAATTATTAAAAAATATATATATTTTTCTAATAATATACTTATCTTATGAAAATTTAATAATTTACTCGTCATTATCATATAAGTTTTGACATCTTAATAAAATTTCAAGTAATTTTAGATTGTTAAATTGATTAAAAAATTATCCAAATTCTCACAAAATAAGTTATGTTATTTTCTTTTCCTATAAAAAAAAAATTAAAGTTTATTATATGATTTATTAAAGGAAAAAGTATAAAAAAAATCATATGATTTGACCATTTTATATTTATAAGTTTGTAATTTCTTTTTTTTTTTTTTTTTTTACAAAAAGGGGTTTGGAGTTTATTTCTATAATTGTTTGGAGTCTCTATTATTAATACCAATGATCAATATTAATATAACATTTATGAATTTCACTTTTTTATCTATATGATTATCTAAAAAAAATAAAAAAATAAGATCCATAAGTGTTGCGTCAATATTGACTAACAGTATTACAATATAAATCTAAAACTATTAATAGAGTAAATTCCATACTCGGTTTTGTTAAAAAAAATCCATACACCCATAATTGTAAAAACTTCAAACTTTACAACATTTGTTGTACTTTTTTCTTTATTAAATTAGATTGTGATAAAAAATTATAAATATTTTTAAATAATACGTGATTCATAATATAATAATAAACAAAAATAATCCAAAACCAAAGTTAGTAATAAAACTAATTCAAACCAACTGATTAATTTTTTGTATTTACTTTTTTTCATCATAATTATGTAATGGCACTTTATCATTAACATGTAGAGTAAAAAAAAAAAAAAAAATTCAGCATTAAACTCAATGTTTCAAGTGCCAACCTTCAAGTATGCACACTATTAATACTCAATGAACAAAAAATATATAAAAAATATAAAATATAATATTGAGATTTTTAATATCAATACATTAATTAGAAAAAAAAGTCAAAAATTACCTTATAAATCAATTCTATAATTAAACAATGGATTAGCATATAATTTTTCTCTCAATGATTCAAATCAAATAAAAAAATAGTATACTAAGCAGTGTATATAAATCATAATACTATTTTTAAGTGATGATCGATTAAAAATAAAAAATAAAATAAAGTCTAAGACTAAAATTGAAATACAAAAATTGAATACTATTATTTTAATTCTTTGACAATTGTAGATTTTTTATAATATAATATAATATAATTATATAGAATGATAATCGATTTTTAAAAATTTTAATTGAAAGTAATAAAAAAAAATTGAAATAGTACATTCCATTAACATGATATGTATAATTAACATAAATATAATTATGAAAAGATATATGAAGTTTGAATTTAAATAAAAATGATATATACAAAAAATCTAACAAACTTTTAAAATTTGATGAAAGAGTTTTTTTCTAGAAAATTATAAGATAAATTTAAATCTTATAATAATAATAATAATAATAGATGCCTAACTTAGATAATATAAAAAATGAATAAAGGCTTTTTTATCTATAAACATATTCTCTCTTTTTGTACCTTTATATATGTTATAAATAAACAAAAAAATTATTAAAATATGACACATAAATATTTTTTATTATGAACGTTAATATATTATTTCAATTAAAATTCATTAAATTTCTCTTGTTTTTGTATATGTTAATTATATATTAATATGTTTAATATTAATATATAATTAACATATACAAAAACAAGAGAAATTTAATGAATTTTAATTGAAAGAAAATGATTAAATCAAATAGATCTAAACCGCCTCTTATAGTCTGTGCGCTTCAGAATTTCAGTATGCCAGACCCAAATCTAGAATATAGAATAGCGCAAACTTGAAAGTAATGTTTTTTTTTTAATTGTAATTATATTATTAATGTTTGAATTTTCTTTTAGATTAATTTGTTTTTTTGTTATTAGTGTCTAAATATTTTTTTCCCATTAATTGTATTTAGCTAAAACTTTTTGTCAAAAATTTAAAATTGACAAATTTAACCTATCCGGTATCCATTTATCATTTAGTTTTCTTTTTTATAAATTAATTATTTTTATAGCAAGTATTCATCTTGAAACAATCATTTTAAAAAATAATAATTTGAAATAAAAATAATTAATATTTTTTATAAAAATTATAAAATTTTTTACCATAATAACAATCACAAATAAAAATAAAAAAGAAATGAACTATCAAAAAATTATGAAACTTTAAATATAGAAGATTTATGTTGTGTGATTATTTTTAACAAAAATAATTATTGCATAACTTGTCACTAATTAGAATATTAACATAATATCAATTATTTTTAAATTAATCGAGCTCAACTCATCAATTTTAATGATGTGCCAATAAATTATAAGAAAATTCTTACATTAGCTAAATATATATATTTATTTCATACAATAAGATAATATTTGATGGACTGTAATTAGACGTAATGTAATATAATTAAATATATTTTTAATTTAAATATTACACAAAAAAATATTTGATTATATTGTATTACATCTCATTACAGTCTACCAAACGTGCTGTAAATTAATAAATTATGACATATTTTAGCCTGTCTTTTTTATTTAGTAAAAAAATATTGATATTTTTTATTTAATGTATTTTTATTTTATTTAATTAGTGTATGCACTCAATATAAAAAAATCTAGTTTAAATTATGTAGTCTAAATTATATATCTATTCTTTATATTTTATACTTATAAAATATATATATATATATTAGATTATATATATATATATATATATATATATATATATATATATATATATATATATATATATATATATATATTAGATGGTGTTGGGGCTAAATAAGGGCCATCATGTCTCCAATATCATTTGGTTACCCTTCAAATTTTAGGGTATATTTGAAAAACAGATGGAAGAAAATAAAGGAGAAAATAAAATATTTAAAAATTTATGAATTTTAATTTTTTTAATATTTTAACACAAATTTTAAAGTATTTTTTATTAATTTTTCTTCTAAATTAAAAGAAAAATAAGTGAACAATATCTTATTTTATATAAAAATATTAAAAAAATTAAAATTTATAAATTTTAAGATATTTTTTTCTCTTATTTTTTTCTTTTCTTTTTTTACCCATTTTCCATACACCACCTTAAAGGACCTGTTTTTAACTATCCACAAACGCAACTTTAATCAAAATTGGGAGGATAGCTTTGTAATCTGCGTTGAATCTGGGCTACAAATGTAGGCTCCACAATCCCATCATAAGAAGGGAAACTATTGGTAGCACTTCGGTACCTGTTCGTTCAGGTACAATAGGCATCCATGACTTTTGACCCGGTGAACAGGTTATGCCGCCAAAATTACTGGCATTTCTTTTTGGATTAGATGTTTGATTTGAAATCTAATTATTCTGTTATTTTAACCTTTTCCTGCATAATGTTGTTAGGGTTATGGTAACAACTATCACCTAAACACTTATTAATCATCTAATATCATCATCTTATTTAATAAATTAATACTTTTTAACATTTATTAAGCATTTAATATATTTATTATATTTAATATATTGATTATATTTTAAATAAAATTTTTTATTTTTAATATTAAATTTTTAGTTAATTTTCTCTCTTAATGAAGTGAGTAAGAAAAAATATAAGAAATTATACTCTTTCTACTAAATATAAAAAATATAGGAATTTTTTTTATTGAGTCTTAAGGGAAAATAAATAAAATATTTAATTTTTAAACAAATAAAATTATTTTTATTGAGAGTAATTCGGAAATAAATTTTATATTAAATGAATCCTAAAGAAAAGAATAAAATATTAAAATTTCAAACAAAATAAAATTATGTTTTATTGAGGGTAATTTGAAATTAAATTTTTTATTAATTGAGAACTAAGAAAAAAGAAATAAAATATTAAAATTTCTAACAAAATAAAATTATATTTATTGAGAGTAATTTAGAAATAAATTTTTTATTAATTACCACCTAAGGAAAAAAGAAATAAAATATTAAAATTTCAATAAAATAAAATTATAATAAAATATTAAAATTTCAACAAAATAAAATTATGTTTTATTGAGGGTAATTTGGAAATGAATTTTTTAATTAATTGAGACCTAAAAAAAAAAGAAATAAAATATTAAAATTTCAAATAAATAAATTGGGAATAAATTTTTTATTAATTGAATAATAAAAACTGGACAAGTGAGTTCTTTATAAAATGGAATGACTAAAAAAGGGGTGGGATTAGATAAAAAGTGATTTTTGTTCAGTTTTGTCCATATATAAAAGTTTGTCAAATACTAAATAAGTTAAATTTATTCAGTCTTGTCCAGTCATAGCATGAAAAACAAACACACCTTAAATGAAAAGGTAGCTCTTTCTCATTCTCTAAAATCTCTTTTTATTTATCTAGGATTTTGGTTAGGGTTTCTTCATGGTGGCTCCAATCATTAGAGAAGAAAACTAATTTTAATGGATGTTTTTTTTACTTTGTGTTGGTAGTTTGCTTATTATGTTAATAATGGGTCTTTATAGTTTTTTTTTTTCCCTCCCATCTTAGCTATGGGTTCTTTTCTTTTGGAACTAGTTTTACAATCTCCGATCTAGGTTTCTTGATTTTTGATCTATTTTTATGGGAACAATCCTAACTCTATAACAAAGATTAACTTTCCAAGTGAAGATGTTTTATGCAGAAGGCCTTTGCTACCTGTCTAATGGCTAATGCTTATGGTTCTCTGACACCAAGATGGATAACAGTGAAGCTCTTCTATATATGAACTCCGGGGTTAGTCTACATTTGATCACCTTCCTCAAATAAGTGCTTTCTCTCTCTAGTCTACCTCAAGTGATGGCGACAACGGCGGAGGAAGAAGAATGTTCTATAAGGGGCCAGAGCAGGACCATTTCAATGTTCTACCCACACACACACACATACACACACACACACACACACACACACACATATATGTGTATATATATGTGTATGTGTGTGTGTATATATATATGTGCGTATATATAGATATAGATACACACACACACAGTGTTTATATATTTGTATATATATATAAACACACATATATATGTAAATACACACACACACACATATATATAACACATACACACACACATATGTGTGTGTATATATGTATATATATACACATATATATGTGTATTTATAGACACACACATACATATATAACACATACATACACACACACACACATATATATGTATGTATATATATTTACACACATACACACACACACACAGACATATATATATATATATATATATATATATATATATATACACACATATATATGTGTGTGTATATATATGTGTGTCATATATATATTAAGTGTGAGATTATTCAAGATGAATTTAAAGTTATTTTGTTGAAATAGTAATCTAATATGAATTGCTCAATCTTAGTAGAATTATATATAAATTCGAGTTCAAATAATATCATAAATGAATATGAACTTGACACACACGTGTGTGTATATATATATATGGCTATTGACCGAATAATACTATAGTTCATGAATTTCAATTTGTAACAATAAATCCTCCAGAGTTTTCAATTTCAGTAACATTATGGTCCATAAATTTCAATTTGTAATAGTAAATTAGTTGAATTTTAATTTTAATAACATTATGGCCCCTAAATTTCAAATTTAGTAACAGAAAATTCTTACACTTCAACTCCCATTAAACAGTCAATTAAAATGCTAACGTGCCATGCTAAAAGTAAAATCAAAAAGAAAAAAAGAAAAAAGCTAGTTCATAAAATGCATACATGGGACATCATATCAACAAATCTTGATAATTGATTTCCAATGGTAAAATAAATTTTTATTGAGATTTTAACTCCTCTCTTTCACTCTCTCTCTATTTTTTTTATCAAGCTGAATTTTCATGATAAGCTAAATTATATATCAAAACTCTCTTAAACCTTCAACTAACAAAATTTATTGATTCCTCAAGCTTAATGATCTAGTTTTTTATTTTTTTTATTTTACATCTGACATGTGATGTTAGCATATTAGTAAAGTATTTAATGGAAGATGATGTGAAAGAGTTTTCTCTTACTAAAATTAAAGTTCATAGGGTTTATCGTTATAAATTGAAGTTCAGATATTATAGTGTTATTAAAATTGAAATTCAGAGAGTTTGCTGTTACAAATTGAAATTAAAAACCATGATATTATTCAGTCAATTGTTCAAGGACCGTCGGTGAAAATTAGCCATGTATATATATATATATATATATATATATATATAAACACACAAAATTAAAAAATTAGCTTTTAAAGAGAAAAAATCATAAAAGTACCAAGAGTATACCTGCCTTGACTTTACTAGTATTAATGTACTGTTGTCTCGAAGAGATTTGATTTCATACTATGCTAAATCTATTTGTGGTCATCCTAATATGTATTTATACAGGAGCAAATGCAGGATAAGATATCATGGTGGCAAAATTTAAATAGGAGAAAAAAAGTTATTTATATATTCCGTCAAAAATATTAATTCTCATTCTAATAATAAGCAATAAAATTAATGAAATAAATTCAATATAAACAATAAGTGTATAGAAAATTTTTATAAAAATTAGTTAAATAAATTACATCTTTATACTAATTTTTAGCAATCATCTTTATATTTATATGATCATTTATAATTATTTAAATTGCTTATAAAAATTGTTTGATAAAATTTTCATAAAATATTACAATCATCTATAATTGTAAAATTTAGCATCTTTAAATTAATGAAATGATAATAATAAATTATAATTATAAAATTTAATATAAAAATAATCATAAATAATAAAAATTGGCCAATTTTAGAGTGTCCCATAAATAATTTATCTCATTTTTTTTAACATACTATAGTAGGTCATAAACATGTAAAATATAACATATTCTTTAAATTGTATTAGTATTAAGTGGGACACATTTTTAATGTAATTATAATGGGTTTCAAGTTGAACCTTTAATATTATTATTTTTATAGGCTTATGTTACTATTTAGTAGGAGTGAGCATAACCGAAACAGAAAAATCAAACCAAACCTATTGGTTCAATTCGGTTTATTTTTTATAATGTTGGTTCGGTTTTTATTTTTATTTTAAGAAACCGAATTAAATTTTGATTTGGTTCGGTTATAGCACAAAAATTTTTTGTTATAACCGAACCGACCAGAGTTTATATATATATATATATATATATATATATATATATATATATATATATATTATAATTAGTTTAAATGCTCTATTATAATTATCATAGAAAATTGAGTTTTTTATTGAAAAAATAAATTACTATTAATTATTTTTTGGACTTATACATACATATATATATATATATATATACAGCTTAAACAAATAACCAATCATTAGATCCAATTGCTATAATTAAATTTACATTATCTAATGGTTTCAAATTAACTAGGATAAAATTATTCCTGAAACACCCTAAAAACCCTCATAAAAATTATATTGAATAGCTTATAATAATAAATTATAATTCTACAATTTAGTATTTTTAATTACACTTAGTATAAAATTGTAATTTAATATAAATATGATTATTTAGTTTAAACATTTATACTGGATGATTATAGCAATTTGGTATAAAAATAATTGTTAATCTATAATTTTGTATTTCTTATATTTTGTCAAGTAATTTCTATAAGCTGATTAAAGATTATTAAATAGATTATAGATTATATTGAATTTAGTTCTATAAGCATTTTCTTTTTGTTTTAACTGAATTTCAAAAATATTCTTTTTATTTGAGGATTTAATATAGAGTTAGTGCAAATTTAATTGTAAAATTTTTGTAGATAAAAAAATTGGAGGCCAAACAAAATTTTTAAAAATATATATATAGAAAATTAAAAAAATAAATTGGAGGGAGCTAAATATAATTTAATTTTTTTCCTATTTAATTTTTAACTTTAATGGTATATGAATTTATTTCTAAATTATCAATTTGTAATTTAAGACAATTTTATATTGGAGTTTTTCTCATCTTATAAAAAATGTTATTTATGATTTTTGACAAAGTAGAAATTTTATGATGAGAATGGACTTGAATTGACAAATCAACTAAACCATAAATGATCTGGCCAAAAAAAAAAAAAAACACTAAACCATAAATGGATAGGCCCAAGGTCATTGTCTATTAAAGGCAATGAATGTTTATTATGATGTGATTCACTAAATAACATTAAAGTTTTGTCCTAAAGATCAAGGTTCTTCGAATCCTAAGTATTAACCATTTTTAATATATAGGTGAATTTGTTTCCCATCTTATTAACTAAAGTTAAATTTTTAGTTAAAATGACATAATTTTTAAAGATATTTTTATTTTAATGTAAATAATTTAATTACTTTGGCAATGACGACAAGGTCAATTTATAATTATATATAAAAGTTCAAAATTTAAATTAGTTGATAAAATAGGTTTTCTTTCCATTTTATTAATCAAGATTTTATTCATGGATTAATACTAAATAATAAATATAAAAGAAATGTTATAATTTTTAATTCAAAGCCTATTTTCTTTTTTTCTTTTTCTATTTTTGTTCTTTTCACACAATAATGCCCCTTGTGGTGTTTTTGTATGCTTTTTTACCTCGTAGTTGAGTTTTTGTGCTTTTTTACCTTTTCACTCAGTTGGGTTTTTGCTTTGCTGTGATCCTGTCATTTTTGGCCTCAGTATTGGCTTCAACTACGATGACATTTGACCTACACACCGTCGTGTCCTTTATCCTTTGAAGGTGAAGAGCTCTAGTCTATGGGTGAGAGAAAGTTTGACTAGCTGTGACTTTGGAAACTTAGTTTGGGCTTGGTTGTTGATTTTTGCTTTGAGTAAGCTGAGTTATAGGGCCAAGAGTGGATGTTTCTCTACTCTCAAGCAGTGGTTGGTTGTTAATAGGGGAGGGAAGATCTATTCTCTATCTATTAGTTTAGGTGTGTTTCAATGGAGGGCAGAAACTCAAGTTTTTCAGTATTTTTCTTCTCCAGTGGGCTCAGCCATTGTGTTTCTGGTTATAAGTGGTCAATTGCTGGTACTGATGTGATGATCGGTGACGTTGACAGTAGTTTCTGGAGGTTGTATTAGAGCTAAGGACAACAATGGCATAGGAGTTTTTTCATAGGCCTTAGGGCTAATTTCTATTTGGACTTTATGCCCAAGGCAAAAAAAAAATCCAATTTTGGGTAAATTTATTTTATGTTTTCCTATTTGGACTTTACTTGTAATGCTTCTCAGAATCTCATTGTACTGATTTTGGGTTTTTTCCCTTATTAATGCTAAGTGTTATTTCTTTGGGAAAAAGAAAAAAGAACACCCCAAAAAAGAAAAGGACAACTTTGTGAAGTTAATGTGCAAAGAAAGGAGATAAGAAAAATAACTCCGCAAAATAAAAGAGAAAAATAATAGTCTATGTGCCTAACTATTGTCAAAAAAAAAAAAGAGAAATATTTAAATGCCAATATTTGACTTTGATATCATATTATAGAAATATAAAGAAAAGAAATTGAAAAATAATATTTCTGTATGTTTGTGTATATTGAGTTACAAACTTACAAAATATTTATAATAGAGTTAGAAATGCAACAAAAGAAATAAGATTAGTATTCCTAATTAAGGATCAATTTATAAAAGAAAATATATATACAACTAATTAGGAATATGTCAACTTAGAATCAAGAACCTAATATAATAATTATGCCAATAGAAAATATTTTTTTTTCTAATTTTAAAATTCATTTGCAATTACACTTATTTGATCAAAGTTAGTTACGATAGAGGTGAGTTCAGTGACAAGTGATTGAAAAAAAAAAAAATAGATATAATGAGCTAATGTCATTCTCATTTTATTGTTTACAAAGAGAACAACGGCTTGTTACGTTGTTCTATTATTGCAGTTGTAGTTTTTCAAAACTAACTATATGATATTTGGATGTTCTGTTAAATATTTGAGATCTGTAAATCAGTTTACTCTTATTAGAGTAGTTGATTATATATCAGGTTCTTTTCTATTGAAATTTATATTTCGCCATTACTGATTAATGAAATTTAAATTTATTTAAAAAAAAATTAGTATAATTTAAATTAAATTAGAGCTCATCCATGCGGCTCTTTTTTTATACTCTAAATTCTTTATAATAAAAAAATAATAAAAAAAAGAGCCTAATAGACTATCATTTAAATTTAAAATAGATAGTAAATTTGACTCTCTATATCTAAAGAGTAATTTTACTCTTTATTTTGAGTTTAATTAATAAATTTTATAACTTTTTATATATACTATTTATTAATTTTTCACTTATTACTATTTATTAATTCTCTCACCTATTTAATTAAAGAGTTCATTAGATTTAAAAAAAAAAAAAAAGAATTACACTTTTCATATTTAAAAATTAAGTAAGATGTTTATTTATGTTAAAAATGTTCTTTAAAATAACTGAATTCAGAAGCTCTGAATACAATTCCAACGATCAAGAAAGATTATTTAACTCAATCAAGCTATAAACTCATTTTACTAAAAAAAGACTGATTCTTCAACAACCCATGTTCTAGTCTCTGTCCTCATGACTAGTAAGTCGAAGCTTTCTCTAAAGTCTAAAAGTGAAATAAGCAAAGACAGATTGGCAGTGAAGCAAATTCCATGTATCAGTGACTTTTAAAAGCAAATGCCCACAAGACTCATTTTGCCAGTAGTCACATTCATATCAAAATTTGACAAGTATAGATTTCTGAGCACTCCACCAACAAATTCAATATTTAATTGTACTCTCCATCAAGATTAGCAGCTAAAGTGGGGATCAAGAGATCAAGAGATCAAGTTCAGTCATTTCTTATTGGTAGGTATGCTCTATGTAATATCACATTCACATCATATCAATCAAAGTGACTTTCCCCCACTATGAAAAATTTAGCCCATCTTTTGAATAACAATATACCACCTAATCACTTATAAATAAGATATTTGAAGAACTAATTTGATATTTTAACTTAATTAATAGTAAAATAATGCTATTTTTCTTTCAATTTTCACTCAAAATTACCAATAAATTGCAACTAACCTTTCAAATTATGATAAAAAATTGATAGATTTAAAAGGTTAGGAGGATAAGCCAATAGGCTATTAACTCAATTATAAATTTATAATTATGCCTATAGGTTTTAGGAGGAATTGCAGAATAATTCTGGCCTGCCATTTTAGGATTTGCAGAAGAATCCATTGCCCATAAACCTTATCCAATTGCAAAACACAACATCAAGCACAGAAATTATCATGGCAACTTCAGCATTCTAAAATTTCTGATAATAGAATGGAGATACAATAGGACAATCAGGCAATTCCAACTCCTCAATGCTAATTTTTCCTTCAATTTCATCTCTTCTTTCAATGAACTCTCTCTGATGGGTATGTAAGTCCTCAAAATGTCTAGCAAATGATGCAAAAATATAAAATTCAACTACTAAAAGAGAATATCTCAACGGAACAACACCTAGTGGCAAATGTAAACAATACAATGAGAACATATTTCAAGCCTGTTGCTCTGGCAGAAATGGCTAAGAGTCTGCAGTCAAAGATCCTTGAAGAACCGCATATGGTCTTCAAATGTCTCCCCATGCCTTATCTTGGACACTGATCCATCTTCTTCAACCTAAAAAAAGAAATAAATTCAGATTCCAAGAACCAGTTACCTTCGCAAAAACTAGTCCAAAAGAAAAACCATGACTCTTAACCAGTTCATTAGGTATTAGAAACAAAAGATAATTTGTATACAAGTGAGACATTTTAACATTGTCAATCTGCAGCCTGTAAACAGAGTGGGAAAGGATGTTCCATATGATCTGTACAGATTAGAGGCACTTTAAGAAATCTGTACCCAGTATTCAGGAGGGCGCATCTTCAGATTGTATGTTGATGCCATACTCATGCAATAAGCGCCAGCATCATGAACAACTAAACCAGCTCCCTGCAAAGCACAACCGTCGTTCAGAAAAAAAGGAAAAGGGACCATTGCTGCAACTGCGCTGTAAAGAAGCAGTAAATGCACCTTAGCAGGGGTTGGAAGTTCTCTGTCCTTTCCTAAGAAATCAGCAGATTCACATACAGGACCCACCACATCAAAAGTTGAAACCTCAGCATTTGGCAGTGCAGGAGAAACAAGTTCTATGTGCTGCAACAGAACATTGAAAAGTCAATATTGACAAGATAACAACAAAGAAGGAACAACTTGATATTTAAGAGCAAGAAGAGAGGAGAGACAGGGTGGGTTGGGTGGGGGGATTAGGAAGTATTAAAGAGAGATGAATACAAAATTCAGAGAGAACGTGAATCAGCCAGATTGCTTCTCTTCAAAAATAGGAACATAGGATTTATTCATTTCCATAGATGTCTGACATGTAGGAAAAGAGTACTACAATTTCTCACATATGCTAAGGCTGCAATAGCAACCAAATAGTTCAGACACCTAATTACTTTTGAGGCATAGTCAATGCTCCATGAAAATTGAACAGACAAATGCAGGCCATAGTGGGGTTAGCAAATAGGAAGTATGCCTATAACTATGTCCAGCATGACAGAAAATGGTAAAAGGGTAGTGACCACCAAACAGCAGTGTCTTCTGTAAAAGAAAAAAAAAGGTCATAATATCTTTAACTGATAAAAGTAGTTCTGATAAGTTATGCTCCTATAGATATTATTTTGAAAATATGGGGTACGGGCATGATAAATAAAATGTGATTAATGTGCACAAATTTATTTTTCAGCTGATGAGCTACACACATCCTAGGTACTTGATAAGAAGCCTAAAGCAATATAGATGAGTTTTTTGCCTTTGACTGAGGAAAAATAAATAAGCAGATAAAAAAAAGGAACAAAAAGAATGATAATCAGATACCCAAGAAAAAAAATATATAATCTGCTGTCAAACATGAAAATATCAATATCAAAAACAGTTCACCATCTCTGATACTTACTTGATATGCATCATAAAGACTAGGACGAATAAGTTCAGCCATGCTACCATCAATCACGACAAAATTTTTAGTTCCATTAGTTTTCACACCAGTGACCCTGTTGACCAGGCAGCAGGTATTTGCAATCAGTGATCTACCTGGTTCAATGATGAGATTCAGATCCCGTGAGAGCACCAATTCTCGAACCTAAATTGAAAACCAACAATGTAAATGTCAAGTGAATTTTAATTACAAAGGCAATAGCACTGCTCAGAAGATGATGCTGATCAAGGTAAAAAATAAAAATCCTGGTCCTTTCAAACATCAACAGCATTCCATATTCTACAAATCATGAAGACATGGGAAATAAATGGACTTTGCACTTAAAAGCTCAATCATATATCCCTATAAGTAAGGCCTTAAAGGATTTGCAGTCGAACATGAGTGTACTGGAGAATCAATGCAACATGTTTATCAATGATTAGCAATTCTGGAAAAGACCACATGAATAATCAACACGTGTGCATGCAGAAGCTATACACATAACCAAAGGCACGAGACAAGACAAAGAAGGATTCTCACAGTGTCGATGAGATCTCTCGGCGTAGGAAGGACAGCACCAGTATGATAATAATCTATACCCAAACCACCTCCAATATTTAGGTAATTAACTTCAAAGCCCTGAGCCCGAATTTCATCAATGTAGTTGACCATAAGAACTGCAGCATCCCTGAATATGTCCACCTAAAACACATCACAAAGAGTGTTGATTTTAATATAAAGTTCAACAACTGAAACAGCACGCCATTTGTAGATAAAGTCAAAATAGATGTGTGTGTGTATCACCAAAAAAATATTTTTGAGGAAGCGTAAAGTTAACAAAAGTAAATCAAATGAGAAAAGATCATAAAATGATAATATATAATGACAAGTCAAGGAAAAGGATAGTTGAAAGAGAAATAAAAGTAGTTCTCGTTATCATGGTCTTTGCTAAGCAAAACAGGCAAATATACCTTTTCTAATACTCACATGCAATAATTACCATTACAACTGTTTAAATGGATAAGAAATGAACAAAAGAATAAATGTTGAGGGCCCCCAACTAAGGTCGGGAATTTTAAAGACAATTCTAATAACTGAACCTTGAAAACAAAGGTTTAATGAAAAAACATGATTGTCCTTGAAAAATGAGGTCTCCCAGCCTAATTTAAGAAAATTCCAAGTTACTGGTATACCATCTACGGACTCAGGAATTGGCAAAATAAAGGCTGTCAAGTTGATAGAATGCAAAGTCATAAATTTCCATAGTGCACATCTTGATGAGGTACAAGTGAAAACAAAGTGAAATTTTAACATGATCTACAACTGATTACAGTCATATTCCTAATACATGACATATGAACTGGAATTACAAATTACAGCAGGAAAAATGAAATGTAATATGTACTGTTAAGATACCTTGGTAATGGTTGAGCCAAGATGGCAATGAGCCCCCACAAGCTTCAGCTCATTAGGGTGTGCCTTAACAGCATCCAGAAACCATTGCAGCTTCTCATTTCGAATGCCAAATTTAGAGTTCTTGTTCCCAGTGGCAACATAAGGATGGACCTAAAGGACATAAGCAGAAAATATTTAATATTCACGACAATTTCTTCAAATGCAGAAATTTGAACAAGAAACTTTATCATAAAATTTTAGAAAATCAGCTTAAACTCCATCGTCCAGAAATGAATAATCTTTAATTATAAAGCATCAGGATCACACCTATCATACACTAAGGATTCAGAATATGAAGATAGAGACAGATGAGAAGGCGCTGGGATGAGGTCTTGACTAAGTTATAAGGGACTGGTAATCAGTATCACAAGGGGCACCAATCATGCAGTTAGGACAATAAGTTAGTTAGCCATAACAGAGGAGGCAATGATATGCGAGATGCTGATTAGAGTTTCAGTACAGTGCTGCAGAAGAAATGGTTAAGGTGATGAGAAGGCATTGCTTGTATTTATGGTACGGAAAGATAATAAAGGTAGAATGCGAACAGTATTGACTTTGTTTCATTCAATTATATCAAAATTTGAAAAAGCTAAACAAAGCAGTATCGACCGGACCTTCTTGCTTTACTAGAACAGAAGCAATGTTAATTAATTTCAGTTCCTAAGAAGACATGCACACACACACACAAAAATAAATGGGATTCTGGAAATTGATTAAAAAAAAAAGCCTTCCCAAACAAATTCCAACAACAGCTTCATATGAATACTACCATAGTGTCAAATATAAATACTAATGCCCAAGCTCTAATTCCTGATAATCGAAGTCTCAAATAAATTCAGATAAAAGAAGCCTGAAAGACCCTCTTACATATATTATTAGCTTGAAAAAAGACAAACACTCTACTAGTCAAATATCCAATAAAAAAAATTTGTTTCTTTTGCAAATCAAGCACCTTATATATCTAACTTACCTAGGCCATGAATTAATTCAGTCAACAAGTAATATTTTTATATTCCAAATTACAAAAATATTGCCTGATTTAAGCTAGGATTTTATTATTGTTCT
Source organism: Reutealis trisperma (assembly GCA_947687605.1). Classification (NCBI taxonomy): domain Eukaryota; kingdom Viridiplantae; phylum Streptophyta; class Magnoliopsida; order Malpighiales; family Euphorbiaceae; genus Reutealis; species Reutealis trisperma. The sequence continues at coordinate 380,358 of CANTUT010000347.1, read as the reverse complement.
CTTTACTATGACATCACTTGCTTTACATAACAAATGTGAGTATCTAGTTGTTTTAACAGGGGGTTATTACATACCTGAGGGTCTACATCTGGATTGATTCGGAGTAAAACATTAACCTTTTTGCCAGCAATTCTAGCAGCTGCTACAATATTCTCTAAATCAAATTCACTATCCACATTAACAAAAACACCTTCTTCAGCAGCTAAAACCAAATCCTCCAACAGCTTCCCATTTCCATTAAAAATGCACCTGCTCATTGATACATTAAACCCCAATGAGATATATAAAACAGCATCACGCTCTCAATATCAATCACTCCTAAATGCGAAACACACAATACATATACATGTCAAAATAGGCATAACCACACTAAAACTGTTCAAATACAAAGACCCATTCTCCCAACTGCACACAATTCAAACATAAGGTCCATATGAGCATATACTTTTTGGGGTCAAATCCAGCGCGAAGAGCCAATCTGAGTTCATTCCCACTAACCAGCACAGCCCCACAACCTAAGTGCCTCAAGTGTTCCAAAATCTTCAAATTATTATTAGCCTTAATAGCGTATCCAATAATAGACCTTAATCCTTCTAAAGCATCACTATAAGCCTCAACATTCCGAGTAATCTGTGGCTTACTGTACAAATAAAATGGTCTTTTCTCGACATTCTCCATAACATCCTGGACCTTGATGTTCTCACAAAAGAGGAATCCATCTGAGGATTTGGTGAAACAATGCTTAAAGGGCGTAGTTTCTTGAGTTAAGGTGTTAGCAGGGTTTTGAGATAAAACTGCTTTTAAAGAAAGGGACTTTGGGGAGATTCTGGTGAATTTAAGCGGTAATATGGGACATTTAAGAAATGGATTTTGTTTCAAAGGATGAGTTAGAGTTTTGGAGAGAGACCGTGGATGAGAGAGGTGGGGAGTGGTGGTGGTCGCCGCCATCGATGAACAAGGAGTGTAAAGAGAGATGCTCAGAGCCTCACAGACAGTAACGAGGGTTTAAGGACTTGAAAAGAGTCAAAAGAAAAAGGTCTAAACTTCTGGTTTGATTCTGTCACATGTTTTTATTTTGCCGATGATAATTGTAAGAAAAATTTGATGCCTTCTCGAAAATTTAAATACTATGCGGTAAAATTTAAGTGTTCCTTTTTTTTTTTTTTATAAATTTGTGCAAAAGAAAATTCGGGTAAATAGTCCTTTGCTACCAAAATTTTTTAAATTAGTACCAAAATTTTTTTTTTTTTTTCATGCTAAAATTTTTTAATATATTTCAAATTGATACTAAATCTTTAATTTTTTCTTTTTCAAACTAAAATTTTAAATTGACTTTCAAAAAATAATATTTATTGTAAATTCAGTTGTTAATTTTTTAAATTAGTACCAAAATTTTTTTTTTTTTTCATGCTAAAATTTTTTAATATATTTCAAATTGATACTAAATCTTTAATTTTTTCTTTTTCAAACTAAAATTTTCAATTGACTTTCAAAAAATAATATTTATTGTAAATTCAGTTGTTAATGTGGATGTCGTAACATCATTATGACGTAATTAGATAGTGACGTACATGCTTTTTATCAAGTTAATATAGAGTTCTAGTGTACATATCAATAAAATTTGACTGAATTTCTAATGAGTATAATTTCTTAAGAGAAAATTTGAAGTTTTGGTATTATAAAAATAAAAAAATAAAGATTTGGTACTGTAAAGCTTTGGTACTAAAAGGACTATTTATCCAAAAATTTGCTATAAAGGATATGAAATTTACAGTTTTTATAGATAATTAGACTGTGACATTTGTTAGCATGATAATAAAGTGAAATTATTTTAACGGTGGATGTCCGGATTTGAGTTTCATAAAAAAAATTAATGCTATTTTTTTTTAAAAAAAATAATACTAAAAAAAAGATCAAAATTAAACTTAATTTTGATAGAAATTTAATCGAAATAAAAATAAAACATTAAAATTGAATTGAAATAACAATAATCTATGAGGATTTGGGTCAAATTTACGTCCAAATACTTCAGGGGTGTAAATGAGCTGAGTCGAGCTGAATTTTAGCTTGTTCAGGTTTGGTTTATATTTTTTTTTTCAAGCTCGAGCTCGAATTTTGGATCGAATTTGAAAATTATTTTTAAATTTGACTCGCTTAAAATTCGAGTCGAGATCGAGCACAATTCAAATTCGGCTCTTTAATAAATTATAATCGAGTTAAACTCGAGTTTGACTCATTTTCAGGGTAAATAGCCCTATGCAGTAAAATTTAACTGTTCTTTTCTTTTTTTTTTTTTTTTTTAATTTGTGCAGAAGAAAATTCGGGTAAATAGCCCTTTGCTACCAAAATTTTTTAAATTAGTGCCAAATTTTTAATTTTTTTTTTCATACTAAAATTTTTTAATATATTTTAAATTGATACTAAATCTTTAATTTTTTCTTTTTGAAATGAAAATTTCAAATTTTCTTTCAAAAAATAGTAGCTATTGTAAATTCAATTGTTAATGTGGACGTCATAATACCATCATAATATAATTAGATAATGACGCTGATGCTTTTTGTCAAGTTAATATAGTGTTCCAGTGTACATATCAATAAAATTTAATTGAATTCCTAATGAGTATAATTTCTTAGGAGAAAATTTGAAGTTTTGGTATTATAAAAATAAAAAAATAAAGATTTGGTACTGTAAAGCTTTGGTACTAAAAGGACTATTTATCCAAAAATTTGCTATAAAGGATATGAAATTTACAGTTTTTATAGATAATTAGACTGTGACATTTGTTAGCATGATAATAAAGTGAAATTATTTTAACGGTGGATGTCCGGATTTGAGTTTCATAAAAAAAATTAATGCTATTTTTTTTTTAAAAAAATAATACTAAAAAAAAGATCAAAATTAAACTTAATTTTGATAGAAATTTAATCGAAATAAAAATAAAACATTAAAATTGAATTGAAATAACAATAATCTATGAGGATTTGGGTCAAATTTACGTCCAAATACTTCAGGGGTGTAAATGAGCTGAGTCGAGCTGAATTTTAGCTTGTTCAGGTTTGGTTTATATTTTTTTTTTCAAGCTCGAGCTCGAATTTTGGATCGAATTTGAAAATTATTTTTAAATTTGACTCGCTTAAAATTCGAGTCGAGATCGAGCACAATTCAAATTCGGCTCTTTAATAAATTATAATCGAGTTAAACTCGAGTTTGACTCATTTTCAGGGTAAATAGCCCTATGCAGTAAAATTTAACTGTTCTTTTCTTTTTTTTTTTTTTTTTTTTTTTAATTTGTGCTGAAGAAAATTCGGGTAAATAGCCCTTTGCTACCAAAATTTTTTAAATTAGTGCCAAATTTTTAATTTTTTTTTTCATACTAAAATTTTTTAATATATTTTAAATTGATACTAAATCTTTAATTTTTTCTTTTTGAAATGAAAATTTCAAATTTTCTTTCAAAAAATAGTAGCTATTGTAAATTCAATTGTTAATGTGGACGTCGTAATACCATCATAATATAATTAGATAATGACGTTGATGCTTTTTGTCAAGTTAATATAGTGTTCCAGTGTACATATCAATAAAATTTAACTGAATTCCTAATGAGTATAATTTCTTAGGAGAAAATTTGAAGTTTTGGTATTATAAAAATAAAAAAATAAAGATTTGGTACTGTAAAGCTTTGGTACTAAAAGGACTATTTATCCAAAAATTTGCTATAAAGGATATGAAATTTACAGTTTTTATAGATAATTAGACTGTGACATTTGTTAGCATGATAATAAAGTGAAATTATTTTAACGGTGGATGTCCGGATTTGAGTTTCATAAAAAAAATTAATGCTTTTTTTTTTAAAAAAAATAATACTAAAAAAATAAGATCAAAATTAAACTTAATTTTGATAGAAATTTAATCGAAATAAAAATAAAACATTAAAATTGAATTGAAATAACAATAATCTATGAGGATTTGGCTCAAATTTACGTCCAAATACTTCATTCTTTCAAAATCGGGCTGGAATTAACCCACTCGCCGCTCACTTGATCATGTACCTCCTTATGTAAAATTGTGCCTTGTTTTCATATCAAATTGGATTGGTATTTGATCACTCAATTGATTACTTAAAATTAATTTTTTTAAATATTTTATCATTTTAAATTATTTAAAAATTTTTATTTTAAAAATTTTAATTTGAATTAAAAATTATTTAAAATGATAAATGAAAATTTTTAATTTAAGTATTATTTGATAAAATTAAAAATTAAATACTAAAAAGATCATGCACAATTATTTTAGAGAACACTCTAATGCCACTAAAAAAACTTAATAATATATTATTTTTTTATTTAATATTTTAATATTTAAAACTTATATTTTTAATTTTACTAAACATCAATTGAATCTCATCACATAAAAGCATGTAAAGAGATTAAAATATATAAAATTTCAATTAAGAATTAAAAAAAAAAAACTTAATTTGTGAATGACATGCATGTTCAAAAATTTTCTTTAGCCTTGAATCAAGTACCATTAATCTCTCAAAAAAAAAAAAAAAAACAATTTTTCAATGTGAAAAGATAATCCCTGTTATCTTTTCAAAATAAATAAATAAATAAAATCCCTATTATAATCCATACAACAAGAACAAATCCTACTTAAACCTAATCCTATCAAAATGGGTAAAAATCTAAACTCATCTATTCTGAAATCTTTTACAGGAGTTTTAAGCCGTCAATTTAATTCCCCATTAAAAAATTGCTTACAAGAGCTTTCAAAAACTAAAAGGCCTAAACCTAATAAAAGCCTTTTTAATTAAGTAAGAAATATAATAATTTTTTTTTTATTTATAAGAAGAAAAATGATTTAAATTTGGTTGTTTATGCCTTGTCTTAGTTATTTTTTCCTTTTATATATATATATTTGTGTTTGTATGAGTATTAGATTTTTAGAGAAAAATATTGACACAATAAGAACTTAAGAGAAAAGCATTCTAATAATTTTTCCCCAAATAATAGATATTCCATTGATGGGGCATTAAGCTTAGTTTGTTACAACTTGAAAAACACTTTTTGTATATGGCCAGTTGAATAACAATATGATGGACCTAGGGTCCAAAACAAACATATTCAAGATTGAATTTTTTGTACTAGGCTTGAAGTCCAAAGAGCCATAAATACAAAGGTCTGGGAAGAAATTGGACCCCAAAGTCTACTATAGAAAAATTACAACTTAAATCCTGCTCCTTGCTTTCTTTTTTAGAAAGGTCCTCTCTCCCCTAAAAACAACCCTAATGCCGCCAATAATGAAGAGGAGAGAGGTATCAAATATAGTTGAGCAATAGCTTGATCGATTCCATTGATCCTGTACAGATGGACCTACACACTCACCCATCTTAGATATGAACAAGCAAAATCGGGCTGTAATGATTCTGGATAAGAGTTCTCTCATCAGTTCTGCCCTCGCTGATAATCTATGGTGAGTTTTTTCTAACAGATAACCACTGTTATCCTAGGATGCTCCACCATCGGCTCCCACTGACTTAAACTTCACACACCACCTTCCATTTAAAAGAAAATCATTAGGAAATTAAAGATGATGGGAGATTCAAACTTCACCGGCAACCTTGGCCATCAAATATGAGGAGACAAAATAAAAAAAAAAAAATAAGTAGCCCAATATCAACGAGAGAAGAAAGGGATCTAAGGAAAACTAAAGAGAGATTTTTATTAAAAGAAAAAAGAGACCAAAATGATAAAAAAAGAGATGTTCCTCAATGGCCGAGAGTTGGCAAACACCTAAATACTTTAAAATTGTTATAATCTAGAACTTTATTAAATAACATCTTAAAAGGTGTTTTCCATCTAAGGATAAGAGTTGGCAATTTATTGATGATATAAGTGGCTATTAATATGGATTCACCCTAATTTTTTTTTATAAGCAAAACTGAAATATTAAAGCTCTAGCAATCTATAGTAAATATTTGTGTTTTCTTTCAACCACACCATTTTGCTATGATTTGTGGGGGCAAGATCTTTGGTGCAAAATTTTAGGGTCTACAAAGAAATTTCAGGGTTAGGGTCTACAAAGAAACTTTGACATTAACTATTGATAAATTTAGAACCATCATCAGTTTTATATTATTTAATGGTTGTGTTAAACTGGTTTTGAGTCATAGTAAAGAATTGTTTAATCATTGCGACGGTTTGAGCTTTGTCTTTCATAAGATATGTCTATAATGCCCTACTGAAATCATCAACCATTGTCAAAACATAATGGCAGCCTGATATGGAAGGTATATTAGAAGTAGACAAGTTCAAAAGAATTGGTGCTTTGTATTTGACCATTAGCGAATGATAATCTATATTGTATAGCTAAAGGGCAAATATCACATGCCTTATTAGTATTATTTGTCACATGAAATGGTATAGGTAAATAAGCCATCTTACTTTTTGAAATATGTCATAGTCTAACATGCAACAATTTATAAGGCAAAGTTTAAGTTTCTTTGTTATCAAATGAAACTGTACATAGGAAAAGAGCTTGTGCCTTAACAATTTCTAAGAAAATAGATTATTTTAGAAAAAAAAAACTCAACAATGGTATCTATAGAGAAGCTTGTTTATCTAGCATGTAGAGTCCATCATGGACTTTTCCAACTGCTAGTACTTACTCAATCAGCAGGTTCTGGAAAGAGCAATGTATGTCGTAATTCTAATTCTCATTGTTTATGTTAATTTGTTATCTGATAACAAATCAAACTTAAAATTAGGAATATGTGGCACTTGTGTCAAGGTTATATTTGATTGCAAAGTAACTATTCCCATATGATTCACTATTTTGGTGGTCTTATCTAGTAAGTGTACTGTGATTAGAGTCTTCGTTTTAAAAATTGAGGTGATAACACTAATGTCAAAAGACAAATAATTTGATGTGCCTGAATCTATTATCCATACATCCCTAAGGCTATAATCAAAGCAATAAAGAGCAATTAAGAGAGTTGTACTTGTATAACTTGTGTAATCACTCCCTCATTGACAACCTTTTCTTTCATATATCTTTGCACCTCTCTTTAAATAGCAGAAGAAATCAAATTATTCAGTTCATCTTGCTTTGTTTGATCTTAGTTAAGCATAGTTTCTTTAAAAGGACTATCATTGATTTGTGCAGCTACTTTAATTTTCTGTCTTCCTTTGGACTTGTTATTGTCTTCAGAGCATCTTGTCTTCCCTAATTCATCATATCAGTCAAGATACCTATGGACTTTGAAGCAAGTCTCACTAGTATGCTCGTTTATGTTGTAAAAGTCAAAGTACCTATAAGCACTATTCACATTCTCCTTCCCATATTTCTTATTTCTCCAATTATTAGGTTTGTGCTTCTCCTTATTGCTTCCTCTCCCACAATCCTCTCTTCCTTCTTCCTTTTAGTAGTAAAACTATACTTCTCTCTGTTTTTCCGCCCTCAATATCATAGAGTATGCTTTGTTAACAGTAGGTAATGGGTCCATGAGCAGGAATTGGTTCCTAACATGGTCATAATTCTCATTGAGGCCCATTAGAAATTGTATTAGCTTATTTAAGCAACCTATTTTTGCAACAGTCTTAGCAGCTTTATAATTATACATTGGTATCAAACACGTTAACTCATCCTATAACTTCTTCAATTTGGTATAATTAATAAACATCAATTGTCATACTTAATTGTGAAATAAAGCCAATTTCTTTCTGAATTTGATATAACATTGGACCATCACTCTCTCTAATTATCTCTTCTACTTCCTCCCATAGTTTCTTTGCACTTAGAGCACATAGAAAGGCTTCTGCTAAATCCTTAGAAATGGAATTTAGAATCCATGAAGTTACCATAGCCATTGCTCAAAATCCTCAAACTTCTGATTAGGCATTGTACATTTGCCATTAATAAGCCCTAATTTAACTTTTGCCCCCTAATACAATCTTCATAGAATGAATTCAAGTGAGAAAGTTATTACCTATTAATGAAGCACTAACCAAAACCATCCCTAGATTATTTGAATTTTGGAGTAGCAAAAGATTTCCATTATTGTTTTCTCAAAGTATCGATTCCTTTGAGTTCTCTGATTTTTGCTTTCTCCTTGCTCTGTCAAATCCATCGGCTCAAAGTAGTTAATTACTTTGATTCAAGATCTCCAATAACTATCAATTTTACAATGCCAACCAGCTAAGCAAAGATTGACTTTGATACCATGAACAAATAATAAACCTTAATTGTAGAACACCATAAAAGTAATGAAAAGTACATTGTATTGTTAGAAAAGAAAATATCAGTACAATACACCTCGACTAGAAAGGTAGTGAGCTATTTATATACAAAGTCTTAAATGCTGGCTCAACTTAATGAGTTAATTAACTGAGCTTACTAATCTAATTGCTTATCAAATTAAAACAGTAAGACATGTAAAGGACAAAAAAAAAAATAATAATAAATCAAAGTTGTAATTGATAGCTAAGCTTAGGGCAACTAAAATACGGACCACAGCTTAGTGGATGACCACAAACAAGCAATATATTGACTTGGTGCCTACCTCCAATGCTTAAACAACCAACTCATTGATTCATAATAATGCATTTATAGTATGATATATATATATATATATATCCAAAATAACACGTAATATATGCCCTATTCTCAACTGTAAGTGATATGCCAACTGTTTTATTTATGATAAATTGGACAAAAATCAATTTATATCATATTATATATGTAACTATCTTCTTTCTTTATTTTTTTTTTCATAAAAAGAAGAAAAGGCCTCTAAAATATATAAAATAAGCTATACCTTAGTTACCAAAAATAAAAAATAAAAAATTCAAAGCACACCTATGTTTTGAAAAATAAATGCAATAATAAACTCATCACAAGATCCAATTCATTTCTAATTAATTTAATTAATAAGAAAGTTTATTTTTTATTAATTAAAATTTAATTCTTAAAGTTAGCATTCAGGAAGTATATAAATTGAACATGGGTTTGCATTTAAACTCGTTCGAATAGAAAACTTAAACTCGCTTGACACATAAATGGTCTGAAACTATATGTTTGACCAACTAAAAAAACACAAATTAACAAAGAGAATGTAATAATAATAATAATAAAGGCTTATGTTCTTATTTATGAATTTAAAGAATTATTGAATATAATTATAGAAAGAGTTAAATCACTTCTTTTATGTGAAAAGAAACACACTAGTGGTACATATTTGTAAAAAAAAATTCTTAGGTAATTTAATCTATCACGTTATTTTCTGTAAGTCAATTAGACTTATTTTTATTTCCACTAATGCTTGAGAGGTATATGATCATTTATATGTTACTAAACAACTTGTAATCTAATCATAAAAGAAACAAATGATTATACAGCTTCTAGAGAGGCAGTTGTAAATTTTGCCGGGAAAAAGGAAGAGACGTTTAAAAAAAAAAAAAGGGTGAGTTAGTTAGTTAGTTAAAGAATTATGCGCGTTTTGTTAGAAAGAAAGAAAGAAAGAAATTGAAAGGAGTGGCTTGCATTTAGCAAATCCTACAAATCTAAGACCTCGTCAATGGTTAAGCAAAGCAACAACAAAGCTCCTGTTTTTTTTTTTTTTTTTTTTTTTTTTTTTTTTTTTTTTAACTCTGTTTCTGTAACTAATCATATTAATATATACCTTTCTCTTCCATTTTTAGATTTGTCCTCTTAGCTAAGGGCCTCTGGTTTAACGCTTTATTTATTTGTGTTAAATCATATATAATACTTGTCTCCTTTTCCTCCTATAGCTACCTGCATTCTTTCATAAAGGTAATTCTTTAATTATTTTCTCCTTTTTTCCATTAAACACTTATGATTCTTGCATTTTTCAATACCCTTTTGGATTGTAGATCTCTGTATTTGGATAAGTTCAGAACATACATACCCTTTTTTCTAAATTCTGTTTTCTTGGAGATATTCTTTTTTTTTTTTAATGTGTATAATTCCTATACTTGGATTTTTTTTATGCCCTTTTGATATGATTTTTAGATGAAGTGTTCTGATCCTTTGATATGGTTTTAGGCATACTTTTATTTCGTGCGGGGCAATTTTTTTGGTGTGCTTGAACCTCTTGATATTTTTACCATCTCAAACTGATAGGCCTTTTCAGGAATTTAATCATTCGTGGCCATGGCCGATACAAAAGCAGGTAAGCATTTGGCTATATCTATATTTATAGACGATGAGGCTTTTGAAAGGAAATTCCTCATTTTCCTAATTTACTGATGTAGCTTCATTTTACATTCAAGTGATTTCATAAAATCTTTTGAAGTTTTGTCTTTGATCATCAAGCAGGTTTAGAAATGGATAGCTCTGAGGATGAGAGGAAGACTAGGCTTGCATCTTTAAAGAAGAAGGCAATTAATGCCTCAAACAAGTTCAGAAACTCTTTGACAAAGAAGGGGCGCAGAAACAGCCGAGTGATGTCTGTTTCTATTGAGGATAACATAGATGCAGAGGAATTACAGGCAGTCGATGCATTTCGCCAAGTGCTTATTCTTGATGAGTTGCTGCCATCTAAGCATGATGATCACCATATGATGCTCAGGTTATTTACCTTTTGAGTCTTTAATGATTGAGGTCATGTTATGCACTAACTCATACAATTTATGCTTCTATGAATTGTGCTAAAACAACAAAAAAGAAAGATTTGAAACTCTTCTATTTCTGTTAATGATTGAGGTATTTTCTTTTGCAAACACCTTTCTCATCAAGAACATTTTTAAAGAAAGAATCATATTCAAAATTAAGCAAAATCACAGCATTTCTTTCTTTAAATTTGTCAAGATGATACAGTAAATGACCTGGGCTGATAAATTGTTATGCATCATGATACAGGTTTTTGAGGGCCAGGAAATTTGATGTTGAGAAAGCAAAGCAAATGTGGTCTGATATGATCCAGTGGAGGAAGGAATTTGGTACCGATACAATCATCGAGGTAATCACAAAAACAAGTTGAAAAGGATGATTTTTACAATGTTACTGTTCATGGCATACATATACTTTACTTCTCTGAGCTTCATTTGGCTTGATTCTCTAGGACTTTGAGTTCCAAGAATTAAATGAAGTCTTGAAATACTATCCACAAGGATACCATGGGGTTGATAAGGAAGGACGACCCGTGTACATTGAAAAACTTGGTGAAGTCGATGCTAACAAGCTGCTACAAGTCACAACATTAGATCGATATGTTAAGTACCATGTACGGGAATTTGAGAAAACCTTTGCTTACAAGCTCCCAGCCTGTTCAGTTCAAGCAAAGAGGCATATTGACCAGAGCACCACTATTTTGGATGTACAAGGAGTGGTATGTGAGGATTCTCATAACTTGTGAAGTTGAATTTCTTGTCTTACTCTTGGAGAAGTCCAGAACTAACTAAAATAACCATGATTTAGGGTCTTAAACAATTCACAAAAACTGCAAGGGAACTTATTGCACGCATTCAAAAGATTGATGGTGATAATTACCCTGAGGTAGTCTTGTTTTTCAACTTTATAAGATTTGTCCTTCTTCCATTGGAGGAATCGCAGGTTTTTACTTCATATGACAATTAAATGATTTTTTTATTTTTTTATTTTTTTTTTATTTTTATATTTGCAGACCCTAAACCGTATGTTCATTATTAATGGAGGTACTGGATTCAGGCTTTTATGGAACACTGTTAAGCAGTTCATTGACCCCAAGACTGCTTCCAAGATCCATGTAAGTATTAATATTCAAGTAGTTTGGCAATACATCCTAGTCATGTCACTAAACTATTAATGATATCTTTTGCCAGTTCTTGGGTAGCAAATATCAGGGCAAGTTGCTTGAAGTAATTGATGCTAGGTAAGTTATATGAAATTTGTTCCAGGAAATGTTTCTGGCATACTTTTTCCAAAAGCATATAAGAGTACGTAATTTAACTCTCTGCTGAAGCTCATGCACCATTTCTTTTTTTTTTTTTTTTTTTCTGAACTACAACCAGTGAGCTGCCTGACTTTTTGGGTGGTACTTGTACTTGTGCTGATAAAGGTGGTTGTATGCGCTCTGATAAGGGTCCATGGAATGATCCAGACATAATGAAGGTAAAAAAAACTGCTACGACTTACAGATTGTGTTTGTTTAATTAGTAGAATTTCCTTTCATTTTAATGATATGCAGCATTGTATAGGATATACAAGAAAAATGACATTTTGTTCGATTTTGATAATCCAGATGGTTCAAAATGGTGAAGCTAAATGCAAGGGGAGAACGTTGTCAGGAATTGAGGAGAAGGCAATTTCTGAAGACGAGAAGGCATGCATAAAGGTACTCTATCCTTGCCAGGTATTTTACTTCAATTTTCACAGCCCTGTCATTCAGTACATTTTAAACACACAAATGGGCATATTTTTTTTAAACTGTCTTGAGTTTTTATGCTACTAATTAATTGCTTAACTTTCCCATTTTCTCCCTTTTTTGCTGGTGCTGTTTGACATGACAGAGTGGTGATCCTTTCAAAGCAGAAGCAGCTAAGGATGTTGAGTATTCAAAATTCTGCCCTGTTCCTAAAGAAGTAAGTTTTCTGGTTTTCCAAGTCGATATCAGCATTTTAATATAAATTGATATAAATACTCCAAGATTAAAATTTTCAAATTTAGTAAGATTATTATATTTTAATTTGTAAATTTGTTTATCAAGTTGTTTAGGTTTTACTTGTAATTCTCTTTACATATTTGCAGTTTTCCTTTAGCAAAAAGAGCCACACAGCAAACTATGGCAACCTCATTCCGATGGTTGACAAGTCTGTAGATGCTACTTGGCCTACTAGAATGCAGAATAATGGATATGACATCCCTAAAGGTATGTAGAACTCATTGACATTCCTAAAATCATAGCTTAATATGAATTTTTAGCTTGACGTATGCATGCTTACGAGATACTTTCTTAATTGCTACAAATCCACCACCTTCACATTTTCACATTTTCAATGCAGCCCATTTCCCTACAGGTGGGCCTTACAAGGCTGATGGAATGAACAATCCGATTCTTAGTGGGGTTATGGCCTTAGTGATGGGAATTGTCACCATGGTTCGCATGACACGCAATGTTCCAAGAAAACTTACTGAAGCTGCAATTTATGGTAGTCAGGTTTACTATGACGATGCAATGATGAAAAATAATGCATTGCCAGCACCATCGATCTCCACTGCTGAATACAAGACCCTGATGATGCGCATGGCTGAAATGGAAGAGAAGATGAATTTTCTCGCCTCAAAACCTGAAGTCATGCCACCAGAGAAAGAGGAAATGCTGAATGCTGCTTTAAGACGCACTGATGTCTTGGAGCAACAGCTGGCTGTGACCAAGAAGGTATCTTCATGATTTTCTTCTATTTAGTTTGTTCTCCGCATATAGGAACAAGAGCGTTCCCAATGCAGGAGACTTCTGCTCTTTTTTACGAGCTAGTGACAATAACACCCAGTTTAGATTGAGGTTTTTGAAGGTTTTTAGGGATTTTATAAGATTTTGACATATTAAAACCCCATTTGGGAAGAAGATACTAATTAGAAAGTAGGGTTTTTTGAGGTTTTAAAAAATCTTCAAAACTCTTCAAATCGCAACTCATCAAATCGGTAGGTTGAGGAGGTAAAGTTTATGAGATATTAAAATTTATAATTTAAATATCAAACACTCATTTCTAATACTTTCAAGTCAAATAAGATATTATACCTTATCTATTAAAATTTTCGTTTCCTATCCATCCTTTCCAAACAAAGTAAAATTAAAAACTCTACTTTACCTTCTAAAATATTACCTCCATTTACTTTATTATCTTACCCTCAGTTTCTCCAAACAGAGTGTAATTTTTGAGTTAACTTTTGTATTTTCTGTTTATTGTTTCTGCAGGCACTTGAGGATGCAGTTGCTAAACAGCAGGAACTCCTGGAATACATCGAAAAGAAGAAGAAGAAGAGGGTATGCAAATGAGGCCGTATCTCTAATATTTTTTGCTTGTTTAGTGTTGCACATTAACATTTCTAATAAAGGGCTTTTCGTACTTTCAGTTTTTCGGATTCTGAGACAAGAATCTCCATAAAACCGAGTGAGGTTTACAAGTGCTGGTTTCTCTGCAATGCCCCCTACGAGAACTTGAGAATTTACTAATACTGGAGGCGACTAGAAATTTTTTTGCCCCTATATTTGTTATCATTTTAAGTGTTTCTGTATGCTACTCAACTAAACCCTTGTATGAAGTAAACATAGCAGTTTTTTGCTTTCTTGTTGATATTTGTGTGTTTGAGTATTAACTTGAGTGTAACTGATGGAATGCACTTTTCCAGTTCTGCTTTAGTGCTGAAAATGGGATGTTTAATATGTGAAGTAAATTAATCAACAAAAAGGGTTGGTGAAGTTTTGGCTAATTTCATCTCTGTTCATTGAATTACTCTAATTACCTATTTTTTTTCCACTTAAAATCACAAAAATTCAGTCAAATTCCAGTTCAAAGTTCTTGGCTTCATGTCATTTACCTGCAGAAATAGAATGAAGAAAAATAAACCAACCCTAGAAATTTCTAAAAAAGTTCGAAAATAAAATAATCATATTATCTGTCTTAGAAAATAAAGAAACTTTCTTGTTTGATCTAGTTTAAAATTTGATCAAAATCACAGTAACATCATATGATGAGCTTAGATTATTTTGTGTATTGAAAAAATGGTCTTTTATTCACTGAAAGACAGTTCCTCAGTTATGGTTTTAGTATGGTAGATGAACTTATTTGAATAATTATGGGTAAAAAGCACTTAAAACTGAGTTCCCTTTCATTATCCTAGAATTTCAAGAAAGAGCTCGTTGGGGATTCAGCAGAGAGATCCGCGGTCAATCAATAATTGTTAGGAGCCGATGATTCATAGATAACAAATAATGATTGATGATTCATAGATAAGTATTAAAATAATGTTTGATAATTCAGCTGTTGAAAGCATAATCAAATTAAAAAATACATGGCAAATAGAAATATTATTTTACATATTATACAATAAAATCAGCCAACTTTTAATTATAAATTTCAAATTCAACTGCCTACTTCAGTTTTTGTTTAGCAATTAGGTAGCACTTACAAAAGTAGACCAAATGGGCACCTTAATGTTAACTGCAGCTTCATTATAGCTAACTTCAGTCTAGTCTTTTTTAAAACATCAAGAAATAAAAATTGTACAAAAACCCTATGTTCTCATGTGACCCAATTTTAAAGAAAAGGTAAAATGGCTGACAAAAACACTCAAAATGCTACATGATATATGATAACAATATCAATGTGTGAAGGCCCTTAACAATTCTTAAGTTCATTTCATATTAGAAAAAATATACATTGAAAAAAGCATAAATTGGGCAAACCAAACCACACAAACATGATTTAAGAAAGATATTAGTTGTACAACAATTCCCCTCCAACAAGGTTTGGGTTCATTTGCAATCAAGAAAAACTCACATCAATTAGGAAGTGTATCCTCAGCACAATCAACATGGGTGTTTGTATGTTAAACACTATAGATACCACAATTTAGTGCCAGCCAAGAAAAAGTCCCTCAATTGGCAAAACATCTTACCAGCAAAGCTTCTTTTTCTGGTATAAAGAGAAAAAAAAAAAATTGTCAGCCATACATTATACGAGTTAAAAAAAAAAAATGTACTTCCTACGACATATAAATAAAAGAGATTGATCTCCCTACCCGGAACTTGGCTTCTTCTTGACTGTCTATGTAAGCGAGCAATTCTTCTTGCCTCATTAAAGCTTCATGCAGAGCCTGTTCAGGAAGCACATGTGATTAAGAACATTATGATTCTTTCAGAAAAAGGAGCGAATAATTGATTCTATTTTTTGTGCAGCAAGCCAGTAACTACCAATACAAAGACATATGAAACGATCATGGTGATGTGCATCCTAGCAATGGAAAATGCAAGCAATGTTGCCTTTCAAGCAAAATTGGAATTCAGCAACACCCAGGTGCTGATGAGGATTAATGAAACAAGATTTGTTGCAAGATGTTACTAATTCATGCTGAGGATGGAATAACATTGCATCAGTACCATTGCTTTTTTTTTTTTAAAAAAAAAAAAATCCCACCTATACTTCACATAAGATCTTAAATTACAGTGGATAAATAAATAATAGGCTTGCACATTCTGATCTCCACTTGATGGTAAAAAAGCTCTAACAATGTATTTATGTATCACGAACAATAATTCTGCACTAAAGCAAGCATACCTTTTTAGTTGCAATTAGCTCAGCTTCCAATGCATCCACACGACAAACAGCAGCATTCAGCAGTTCCTCTTTCTCATAAGGCATTTCCGATGGCTTTGCTTTAAGCGTATCAACTTTCTCTTCAAGTTCACCAAGCCTTTTCAGTACAGAGGAGAGGAGAACTGCCTCAGTAAAAGCTGGAGTCGGTGATGGGGGACGAAACTCTTCCTGCGTTGCATCCAGGGAAAGCTCAGGTGAAAGTTGTTGAGCAGATGATGCATCAGGAAGCCTCTTAGTTAGACGGAACATCATTGTTCGGAAAAGAGTGAAAAGGTACATGAAGAAAGCCATAACTGCTACCAAAATTCTAGCACGAATTCCTTCTGGTGTCTTTGGAGAGTTGGGCAGATTAAGTGTTGCTGCAATAAAAATTCCATCTTCATTGTTATACCAGGTTAAAAAGAAAAAAAGGAACAAAATCTATGAATCAACAAATACACCAAACATATGAATTTTTATGCATTTCCAGTTAGCTAACGTTCCAGTGAAATAGTACAGAGTCTTTAAGGGAATCCTCGAAGTCTTGCATTCATTTCTGTCTCATTTTCAGGCAGAGTGTACCTGCCCCCTATAGGAACCCCCTGTTCTGATGGGGGGCATTCCTATGAAACATATTTATTAAAGGCGCAAGGCACACTAAGGCGCTAAGGGGTCCTAGGGCCTAAGCGCAAGGCGCAAGGCGCAAGGCGCAGGCATGCGCTTGAGCGACATGAGGCGCAAAAAGATGGAATTTTAATAAAATTTCAATATGAATGCCTAATTCATAATAAACTCAACATGTTAGTAATATGTGATTGTTAAATTAAGTAGACACAAGTTAATAATATTCAAAGTTAATTTAAAGTTTAAAATCTAATAAGCAATAACAAAACACACACACACACACACACACATCATGTATTTCTAAATTATAAACAATTTAATTCATTATTTAAACATTTTTCAGACTTGTATTTAAGCTTGTCCATATCAATCTAATATAATAACTTATATAGACAGATTTTAGAACCTTAAGAAATCAGAATAAATATTCACCTAATACTGTTGTGTCTTTTAGAAAGTTAAACTTAGAAAAGTAAATGGTAGAGAGGATCAATGACTGGAAACAAAATATGTGAAAGATAACCCAAATTAAGGCAAGAGATATGACCCATCAAGGTAAGAGGAGAGATGTTTGGGGTAAATGAATGCCAAGAATGGAAAGATCAACCATGATTTTGAGCCAACTATTTGCTTTTTCTTTTTCCTTTTTGTTTGTTGGATCAACTTCTTCTTGCCCTAATTCCTTTTTCTTTCCTTTTTCCTTTTATTGAAAAAATTGAGTGTGGTTAGACCTATCATAAGTTATTTTCAAACTTAAATCAACTGTTCCAATTATTCCATACTTTATTTTTAAAAAAAAAATACAAATATACATAAAATAAGAATTTTGTCACAAAGGCACGCGCCTTTGTGACATCGCCTGCCTTTGGCAAATTGAGGCGCAAGGGGATGAGCCTGGTGTGCCTGAGCCTCAGGCGCGCCCAAGACACGCCTTTAACAACTATGCTATGAAAGAGGCTCTCCTAACTAGTATTGCTAAAGTCCTCGTGCCATGCTTTGTCCCCTTCCACAGCATTCTCCCAGAGGAAGAAAGATGGGCTTTCTGAACTGGCTTACTTCCTTGAATGTGCCGGACGTGGATATGCTCTTGCTCCGAGCAGATATGCTAGGCAAGATAGTGACAAAGGGGAAATTCATTCCCTCATGCTACTCCCTGAGCAGCACTCAATCACCAATGTACAGTCTTAATCAAGTCTTAAAAGTAGACTCTAGAAGTTGTTCTCTTGTACATATTACAACATTTGCCTGTATTAACTAAGCTAGATTTTACTAATTAGGTGTTGCAAAAGTTTTTGAAAGGAAAAAGGCTGGCAGCCAATTAAAACTAAGAACAAATCAGTCCAAAATTGGTAAGACAGATATAGACAGTGACAATGAAGATTGTTGGGAAGTGAAGCCAAATGCCCACGAAATGAAAAGCAGTCAACCAAATCCAAGTGGAGCTTTTCTCCTTTTACTCTTCTTTTGAGTATATGGAAACATGAATTGCTAGCCCATATGAGTAAAAACAACATAACTTGTAGGGTAGATTTCCCATAGTATTTTATGGGGACATAGCACAATTTTAAGAAAGCCCAATCACATCTTACCTATACATATGTAACTGAGTTTAAGTCAAGCCCTAGACATCAAGTTGCAAAGAGGGAGAAGGTAGTGCACTGTGCTCTGTCAAACTACAAGAGAAGAATTCTCTCTTTTCAAGCAGGAAATGCAGTGTTCTTCATGCACCATGCATAAGTACAGATGACCATAGACAAATTCACAACAATATAAGCCTTAAACACCACTTTACTCACTAACCTTTGGAAACAGAAGGCCTTTGGTTTGATGCTTGCTTTTTCCAACCAGCATCAACAGCTTTGTCGACCATAGGAACATATTCATCATACCCTGAGAAGTTGCCAGCATAGCTTGCCTTTCCAACTACCTTAGCCTAGAAAATCATAAAACAAAGGAAAATGAAAAACCTATAACAAATACTGGGCTTCAACACTCAGATATCACTGAATTGGTTAGTTAAAATGTACCGCGGTTTTAAAACATACCATTTGAAAAGAAAGGTTCATCATGCTCTCAGTTTATAGGCAACCATATTGATATTAGTATAAAGTGCTTTAGATGCACTTTTTTTTTTCCTCTTAATATTGTCATCCAGATATAATTTTAGCAGATGCTCTCAATTTCCAAGGAAAAATAGCGCACGAAAAATTTTAACACATATTTATTCTTGTACTAGTTTAATTAAAGCATTCTAATGTGGATAAGGAGAATGTGGGAAGGCATGATTTTGTTGGGATTATCTTGTTCCATTAAATTGCTCAAGCAAAATAAATTTTGAATCACATTGTAGCTAATTGTATGGTTAACATATTAAGCATAAGAGCATATTAAAACACAAAAACGTACTTCTTCGCGAACAGGAGTCAGTCGAAGATGTGAATAACTCTTCAGTGCTTTAGGGGAAGCAATATCTTCAGCTTCAGATCCTGACTCCGCAGTGGATGTATCACTACCTTTGATCAGCTGCAAAATACCCAAGGCAACAGCCTAATCATACAGAAACAGAAAATTTCCCCATGTCCATATGAAATTGATGAATACTGAGATTGTCTTACCATTGGATAATGTGGTTTAGCATAAGCAATAACCTTCCCCTCACTGTTTAAAACTTTTACAACCTGCCTGGCACGGCGTGCTTCACCATTAAGAACCATCTGCAACAAAATAATATAAGCAACAAATTTTTTCTTGATTAGAAACAAGCGGTATATGAATTTAGCATCTATATCTCATATAGAAAAGACCAGTTAATAACCTTCAATATTTCCGGGTTTTTCCATGGTCCCTTATCCGACCGAAGGCAACCCCCCTGATCTGCACAAGTACAGGTTCCTCCAAGAAATTCTGGTAACTCACTGCATGAATTGCAATTATTGCATAATAATTATTTTAAGTTATGGTACAAACTATCCATTTTGGATAAGTAGAAGAAATGACCACTGAAAAACAAAACCAAAAAAAGAAAGAAAGAAAAAAAAAAGCTGATGAAGAATTGCATGATGAATATAGATGATAATAAATGTATTAGAGTAGAATCCAGTGTCTTTACCTGGCATCAATTATCTCAAGCAATTTGCTCTGGTACTTGTTTCCAAGAACCTATATGACCAAAAAGATATTTTAATAAATTATCAACAACCAGACATCAATGACATTTCAATGCATAGAAGAGAAGTATTTTTACACACATGAATCTTGGAGGTTGTTTTGGGATCTAGAAAAGTCTTTACAGTGTTCCACAACAGTCTAAATCCAGGACCAGCATTGATGATGAACATTTGGTGGAGTGTCTGCATTAATTAGAGATGCACAAAAGTTCAGTGTCACAATGTGATGTAATTGGAGCCATCTAATAACAATACCAAAATTTCTGCACAACTTAAGGAATTAAACACATCATATATATTGAGATTGCAAACCTCAGGATAATTGTCACCATCAATCTTCTGCAGCCGCATAATGAGATCCCGAGCATTCTTAGTAAAGTTTTTAAGACCCTGAATGATTAACAGTGAAAAGAAGAAAATGAGTAATCATATATTTTGATAACTCATAAATGCACATTTTGATAACTCATAAATGCACCATCCAGTATACAAGCTACATCCTACGTACCACGCCTTGAACATCCAAAATGGTTGTGCTTGAATCTATATGCCTCTTCGCAGCGATGGTACAAGCCGGAAACTTTATAGCAAAACTTTTCTCAAATTCCCGCACATGGTATTTTACATATCGATCCATAGTTGTAACATGCATAAGTTTATGTGGATCAACTTTTCCCAATCTTTCAATGTAAACAGGTCTCCCTTCTTTATCCACGCCATGATTACCATGTGGGTAATACTTCAATACTTCATTCAACTCTTTAAATTCAAAATCCTGAAAACATAAGCACCACAACAAAACAAAAAAAAAAAAAATGAAATACGAAAATGATCGAGGGGATCACAGGGTCACAGCAATTTTGAGGAAATTGTCAAATGTAGTACCTCCATAATAGTATCAGTACCAAATTCCTTCCTCCATTGAAGCATATCGGCCCACATGTGTTTTGCCTTTTCAATGTCAAACTTCCTTGCTTTCAAAAACCTGGAAGATGTAAAGAAGACTTGAAAAATTGTTACTAATACTGATAGGTGAATCACGGCAATGTCAGGGCATAAACATGGTATAACAAGAATAAAAAAAGGAGAGCAGTGAAAATGACTGAGATGGAATTAACCAATATCAGAAAGGGAATACTCAAGATGAGGGTGAAAACATACTAGAAAAGCATGAATCACTAATAAAATTCAGAGTAATGGTGATTGAGATATATTGGATCAGGCATAACATGTAAATAATTATAACCACAACCAACTCCTAAGTTGAATAACTTTTTTTGTGATATTGCATTATTCAGCTTCATCTCTTTGCATTAGTATATCTATAGCTAACATATTCATCATTTCTTTTGTCAACCTAATTATGGGAATAATTGTACAAGTAAAACAGCAATTTGTACAAAAACAAGTATATAAATTTAGGGGTCTGAGCACCTCAACATCATATGATAATCGTCGTGTCTTTCTGGAAGTAATTCATCCATTATTAATGCCTGTCGAAATTCATCAACAGCTTGCAGTTCCCCAACATCCCGAACATCCTCAATTGAAACAGAGCTGACTCTACCATCACTTTTTCTTCTACTGCTCTTTTTCTTCAGAGAATGCTTGAATTTAGTGGATGCATTAATTGCTTTCTTTTTCAGTGAACCAATTCTAGTTCGCCTCTCATCCTCAGAGTTTTCAAAATCAGATTTCCTCTCTCTTCTCTCATCACTACCAGAGAACCCCTCAAAGCCTGCCAAATAAAAATTAAAGAAGTAAAAGTGTTACTGTTTTCATCAGAACTAAATGAACTACTACAATAATAGCCGATTAAGCTGAAAATTAGAAGAAGCCAAACCTTCTAAATACACATTACACATTATCAGAGGCCTCAAAATCAATTTTTTTTTTTTTTTTTTTAAGTCTTAAGAAAAATACACTTTAAATTGTTAAAATAATAACTATAATAATAACAATAAACTCAAAAAATAAGAAAAAATAAATAAACTGAGATTACTTCTCATCATTTGCCCCAAACTTTCTCAGCAACCAAACAGTAAAAAAGACAACAGTAAAACCTAATATCAGTAAACCAGAACAGAGATAGGCCAAACAAAAAACCCCCAAAATCCATCAAATGAGACATCAAAAGTTGAAGGAATCACTCACAAGGTCTAGCAAGTCGATCCAGTGGGCCCGACATTTTCCCGGATTCTGCACGCAATTCGAGAACAATAAAATTCTTCAATTCAATTCCACTCTATCAGACGATCAATCGATTCGCGCCTTAACAACAACAACAATGCACCTGTAAAAACCGCCACATTCTCATAAAAAACCCTAAAACAAACACCATAATTCAACTAAAGATTGAGAAAAATAAAAAAAAAATAAAAAAAAGAGCATGGACCTTGCGAAGAAATTAATGTCCGCGCAGATCACGAGGAAGATAGGAAGGTCATTAATGCATCTGACCGGGAATTTTAAGCAATGATCAGTTTAACGGAAAAATAGTAAAATTCAATAAACATAACCAGAATAAATTAGAGTCAGCTGATTAAACGACGGCTAAATGGGAGCGTTTTTTAGAGAGAGAGAGAGAGAGAGTGTGTGTGAACAAAGAGAGGGGTAGAGAGAGAAAGTTAGAATCGGGGTTTATAGTCGGAGACCTAATTGGGTAGGATGCGGGGTCCAGTGTTTTTTTTCGGCTTTGGGTCAGAATTCCACGTGGCAAATGAAGAGAGATGGTGTTTGTGGGTAGTACAGAATTAAGAATCTGCCGGCGGTAAGATATATTGACTGGATTGTTAGCATTGTAATTGAGTAATAATGAGAGTAATTATACACATGGCCGTTTTCAATAGAAACTTCTGCTACTTCTTCCTCCTTTTTTTTTTTTTTTTTTAATATATTTTCTGATAGAATTTTTCTTTCTTCTAATATATATATGAAACAAGCAGCGGTCTTTTTACCATTTTAAGTCTTTTTTAAAAATTATTTTTTATTTAGGTGTTTTTTGAAACTATTTTTCATCTTAGGTATTTTAAAAATTTAATTCTAAATTTAAGTGATTTATAACCGATATGATAAAAAAAATAGACAACAACTTAATTTTTTCAAAAGATGCTTTGTTTTTTAATTATTATTAAAATTTTTTAACTTGATAAAAAAACAAAAAAATATAGGTTATCCGTTTTTTGAATTGGTGCATAGTAAAAAAAAAAAAAAGACAAGATATTTTTTTGACTGCCACCGTGGTCAAAAAATTAGAATTAATTTTAAAAAACTTAAAATCTAAAATAGTTTTTAAAAACACATAAAACAATAAATATTTTCTACAAATTACCTAAAATAGTAAAAAGCCCAACAAACAGCACTACTTAACAAAATTCATCCCTACCACATCTGCTTTCAAAATCAAGCAAGCATAGAAAGAACAATCTCAAATGGTAAGATCTTGAGCGTCACGGTGATCTAATTTTGTCCAATGATCAACAGTCACATTAGCAAAGTGTCATTTATATACAGAGAGAGTTTTGTATAGTATAAAATTTATTTTTCCTTGCCAATTGGAAATCTCGAGTTTGAGTCTTGTAAATCAGAAATAATTATCACAAATTTAATATAAAATATTAAAGAGAAGGCTAATTCTTATTGTGTAATTTATTATATTTCTGTGAGATATTCTCTATTTTTAGTACAAAAAAAATATTTTTTCATATGAAATATTTATATGAATATGTATGTATTTATTATTAAAAATACTTAAATAATACTCAATTTAATTAAGAATCTAAAGTTAACTCATCTTATAATAAAACGGAGTGAATATAAATATAGTAAAATTTAATTTATACTTAATTGATTTGACATTCTCATTTACAATATAAGTAAAAAATTAAAAATTATACTAAAAGAGCAATCTAACTACACTTAGTTATCTTTTTGATATTAACATTACGAACAGTAATTAAATAAAAGTAAAAAATGAAAATGGAAGAGGATATAATGGAGGCATGGAGCACAAATATTTGTTCACAAAACAAAATGAATGAAGCGTAATAATTTTGCCCTTGCACACAAGAGGCACCATGAAATCATCGCCGCAAGCGGAGCTTTGATCAAAGCGCGTTTAGCGTTTGGTCTTCCTCATGAAAGTGAAGTCAAAACAATGATTGTTTTGCTTATTGTTGAACATTTTTGCTTTTGTAGCTTTCTTCAATGTAAAACAATGATTTGTAGATCCCATGAAATATCATACTAATTCCTTTGAAATTCAACTACATTGTAACTAATTTACCACTCCCTTTTTTTTAAAAGATTATCTACTTTTTTTTCTTATACAGTTTAAAAAAATATCATTAATTATTTACTAACTCATAAATTTTATTATATTTTTTCACTTATATTCTTGCATATACTCATTTATTATTATCTTTATTATTAATTTTAAAAATACACACTTTCAATTAATAAAAATAAAATAGATAAATACCTGTAACTATTTTTAGAATGGGCAAGTATTTTAGAATATTCTAAAAAAGAATAATGGATAACTTTTTTGGGATAGAAAAAGTATTTAGTTTTTTAACAGAGTGATATCAAATCATTTTTAAAATTATAAATCTCTCATTTACATCCAACATAAAAATATTGATTTTTAAATTAACTCTTTGATATTTCATTTAGATAAGGGTTAGTTAAAAAATTCATAAATTTTTATAAAATTTGTAATTGCCCTAATATATATTTTCCCTCTAAATTTAGCACCATTAGTCATCTTGCCATCCAAAATTTTAAATTAACAAATTCAATACTTAAACTTGATAAATCAGATCTATATAGTCCTTGTTAAGAGAGTGTTTGCTGCACATGTGCTGACATGGCAAATTACTTATCAATTATTGACTTTTTTACTGAAGCGAATTACTTTTTGACTAAAGCTATTTATTTTCACAGCATAAAACCCGACCTCTATAATTACTGGTCACCACCCAAATCACATCAAACCTCAGTGACGAC
This sequence comes from Reutealis trisperma, assembly GCA_947687605.1. NCBI lineage: Eukaryota > Viridiplantae > Streptophyta > Magnoliopsida > Malpighiales > Euphorbiaceae > Reutealis > Reutealis trisperma. Next base: position 355,268 of record CANTUT010000347.1, on the reverse strand, counting down.
ACTAGACCCACTATCCAACCCTCCTTCTCCTTTGTCATTCATCACCCAAGGCGAACCAAAGACCTAAACAAAAATCCCGATTTCACAAGTTTCTCCATCACCCTAAAATCAACACCACCAAACCTCACCTTCACCAATTTACACCATTATTGTCAATGAGTTCAAGCTAGTCCTCCATACTCACCGAATCCAACATATCTAGACCTATGATCAAACACATTGCACCCTATCTTCACAAAACCTTCACTGCAATGGTACCTAAGAAATTAGTACTTGAGAGATACAATAGGAGGAAAAGAAATGATGATTCTTCAAGCTCGAAACCCCAACTTTAGACCAACAATTTTCTCTATTATCACCAGCCCCTCCACTAGATATGTGGAACTTAGATTTACCAAATTGATCCAAATATTTTAAGGACTCAATTATATGCACAACACTGCAACAAGCTAGAGTTAATGGTGGCTTGTGATATTTTCAGTTTTTGGTGCTTGTGCTTGTGCTCGCGATGCTTTTGGCATGTGCTTATGATACTACAAACTATATTCAACTATCTATAGCCTCAATGGCACCCTAGGGTCCTCTTTGTTGTATATCACAACTATTTTAAAAGTCTTTATTCCTACGTTGCTAAGTTAAAATAGTTTAAAGTAATTTATAAACAAATGTTCTTTATTAGGCTTGTAGAGCTAGAAAGGGAAGTGAGGCTCGCGAGCAAGAGAATTGGGCCGAAAGCCCATTTTAGTGTAAATGGTGGATTTCCCCCCGCAATCGAGATATACATGAGGCTCAGAGGTAGTCTAATTTTTAATACATAGTGATTGTATTTATTTTTATTATTTATTTACTTGCTTATCTAGTGAACTGTTATCTTGACTTAGTGTATTTTAACTAACTAAAACTCCTATTCTTTAGCTACTAATGTTCCTATTTATAACCAACAATCATTAGCGGCATTATTTTCTCCTGTTTTTCAGTTTTATTAACATTACACATTATTTTAACATCATTATTTTTGAGATATAAATGAACCACCTACTACTAGGTATTTTACATTGATATTTTTTATTTGTTCCTGTTTTCCTAATTCTTTTAAATGACCTGCTCTATCCTAGAGGATTACTCAGTAAATCCTTAAGGACAGTGTTAATAAATACAGTTTAAGTTTTAATTTTCTAATTATTTAACAACATTATTAAGGATTTATGGATTCTAATTCTATTTATTGCTTATGTTAATGATGCTACTACTCCTGTTAACACCAACCTTTTAGATGTTAATGGTTTTGCCTCTTCTAGTATACCCGTTAATATTGTTCATATTGCTCCTGTTTCTATTCTTGCTACTATCCCCTTTGCAAAACCATTTCTAGATATATCAAAGATTAAAGTCTTTGATAACTAGAATTTCAAATAGTGGCAGGAAAGAATTTTTTCAATTCATGATATCCATGTCACTTATGTTCTCACAAAACCTAAAACTGAAGCCAACTCTAATGCCTATATCTATGCCAACAAAGTTTATAGACACACCATCATTAATACACTATCTAATGAATTATTTGATGCCTACTTCTCTTATAAAGAAGCCATGGAAATATAGGACTTAATTATGCCAAAATATACTGCTCAAGATGCTGGCAAATAGAAACTTATGGTTGGAAATTTCTATAGGTGGGAGAAGACTAATAATAGGGACATCAAGGTGCAAATAAATGAATATCACAAGTACTTGAGGACCTAAAAGTAGAAAATATTTTCTTGCAAGAAGAATTTGTTGCTGGCCTACTTATTAAAGAACTACCAGGTTCTTAGAGTGACTATAAGAACCAATTGAAGCATAAACACAGGAAGCTTTCACTTCAAGACTTGATCACATACATCATCATTGAAGACACCAATTGCAAGGATTTACAAGTTGCCAAAACAAAGGAGATGATTATAAAAGCAAATATGGTACAAGTTAAGCCTCATAAGAAAAAGTATGACAATAAACTCAATCTCATAATTCTAATTACAAACCTAAAGTTACCAACTCCAACACCTTTAAGAAAAAAAGGCCATTGTTCGGTTTGTGGAAGGCTAGATCACCATGCACCTCAATGTAGGAAGAGAGTGAGAAATGATAATCATCCTAAGCCAAAGGCAAATTTGGTTGAAGGAGATGATATTATTACTGCTATTATTTCTCATGTTAATCTTATGGCCAATGTAAAAGAATGGATGGTAGACTCAGGTTGTACCAGGTATATTTGTGCAAACAAAGATGCTTTTACCTCCTACATATCAATTTGATAAGATTGTAATAACAAGAAATAATGTGTTTGTGGTCAAGGGTTATTGTAATCAAGGATTATTTGTACTCAATGTTTCCAATATTATTAATCAAAATACATCTTTTTTTGCTTATTTGATTGATTCTATTGATTTATGACATGCTAAATTAGGACATGTAAGGACAAGTTATATAGATAAAATGCAATCTCTTAGTATTATTTTTGGTATTAGTGATGCAAGACATTCTGTAAACAATAAATACTCATATAAGCAAATAATAATCACTCAAATTTAGGCTTAATTAAATAAAGTTTTGGAATCATCAAAATATAAAAGGAGACAACAAATCTGATTCATACTGATTTAGGTGATTTAAAACAACCTATGCCTAAAGGTGGTAAAAAATATTATGTGATTTTTATTGATGAGTTTTCTAAACTCACTAAGATGCACTTACTTAGAAATAAAGATGATTTCTTTTATATAAAGCTGAAGTAGAAAATCAATTAAATAAAAAGATTAAAAGAGTTAGATCAGATAGAGGTAGTGAGTATGTTCTTTTTGATGGTTTTTGTGAAAAAGAAGGAATAATTCCCTAAAATTACTCCTTCTTATTCACTTGAATCAAATGGTGTAGTAAAAAGAAAAAATAGAACTTTGAAAGAAATGATGAATTCTTTATTTGTTAGTTCTTCTGCTCTTAATAATCTTTGGGGTGAAGCCATTTTACCTGCATGTCACTTGTAAAATAGAATATCATATAAGAAAACTGATAAGACATCATATAAATTATAAAAGGACCATAAGCCTAACTTAAAATATTTGAAAGTGTGGGGGTGTCTTGTTAAAGTTATGTTGCCCGACCCTAACAAAAGGAAATTAGGTTCTAAAACTTCTGATTGCATATTCATTTGGTATGTTGAGCATAGTGTTGTATATAGATTTTTTATTTTGAAAAGTGACGTGCTTGATTTTAATACAATTATAAAAACAAAAAATGCTGAATTTTTGAAAATATTTTTCCTTTAAAATCTAAAGTTGTTTCTCATGCACCTATTAAAAATATTTTTGAAAACTCTTTTGAGGAATTGAGAATGAGTAAAAAACAAAGGAAAGAAACTTCATTTGGAGATGATTTTTATACTTATCTTGTTGAAAATGAACCTTTAACTTATTGTGATGCCATTTCTTCTTCTGATTCTTTACTATGCAAAAAGCAATTAAAAACTGAAATTGATTCTATTAGACAAAATAAATCTTGGATTTTAGTTGATTTATCTCATAAAGTCAAACCTACTGGTTGCAAATGAATTTTTAAAAGAAAATACAATCCCAGTGGATCAATTAAAAAAATATAAAGCTAGGATGATTGCAAAAGGTTTTACACAAAAATAAAATGTTGATTACTTTGACACTTTTGCCCTAGTGACTTGAATTTCTTCTATTAGCGTTTCGATTGCCTTAGCTTCTATTTACAAGATTTTTATTTACCAAAAATGGATATTAAAACTTCTTTTTTAAATGGTGGTTTAGAAGAGGAGATTTACATGGTGTAGCATAAAAGTTGTATTATTTCTGAACAAGAAAACAAAGTTGCAAACTTCTTCAATTTTTATATGATTTGAAACAAACTCCTAAACAGTGGCATAAGAAATTTGATCAAGTCTTGATATGTGATGGTTTTTCTTCTGTTGAAGTTGACAAATATGTGTATACTAAAATTGTTGGTGGTAATTGTGTAATTATTTGCTTGTATGTGGATGACATGTTCATTTTTTATACTAATATTGATATAGTAAATAGGAAAAAAAAATAATTTCTTGCTTCTAAATTTGATATGAAAGACATAGGTGAAACAAATGTGATATTGGGTATTAAAATCATAAGGAAGGGTGATAGTATAATGCTATCACAAGAACACTGTGTTGAGAAACTTTTTAAGAAGTTAGACATTTCGATGTCGCACTTATGAGTACCCCTTATGATGCTAGCACTCAATTAAAGAAAACTTAATTCCTATTGCATAATCTGAGTATGCATAGATTATTAGGAGTCTGATATATTTAATAAACTTCACTCTACCTGAAATAGCTACGCTATTTGTAAATTGAGTAGATATGTATATAATTCAATCATGATCATAGGACTGTCATAGTCAAACTAATGAATATTTGAGAGGAACCATGAACTATGGTATTTTATAGTCGATTTTCCGTTGTATTAAAGAGATATAATGATGCTAACTAGATTTCATATTCAGATGAGAAAAAATACACTAGTGATTATATATTCACTCTTGGTGTTAGCACTATTACTTGAAAAATCAGCCCAACAAAAAATTATTGCAAAATCCATTATAGAATTAGAGTTTGTAATTTTGGAATTGGCTCGTAATAAGGCTGAGTGGTTAAGAAATCTTATCGCAAATATTTTATTGGTTAGAAATCCAACACCTTCTGTGTCTATGCATTCTGATTGCTAAGTAGCAATAGCCAATGCAAAGAATAAGTCTTTCAACAGCAAGAGTAGGCATATTTGTTTAAGACATTATATGGTTAAGCAGCTGTTAGAGGATGAAATTATATCCATTGATTATGTTAAGTAAGAAGTGAATTTTGTCAATCCTCTGACTAAACTATTAGGAAAAAAGTTAATTTTTGAAACATTGAGGGAGATGGAACTTCAACCAACTTAAGAATTAAAAGTGACAGTAACCCAACTTTTGAGATTGGAGATCCAATGAATAAGGTCTATATGGGTAATAACTCATATATTAATCCTATTAGCATTGTAAAATTTGTCCCTTCTTATAAATTTGTCCCTTTTTGTAATGTGAGTTATGCTGGACTGCAAATAATGCAAGGATGAGCTAATAGCTCTTAACAGTTTTTTATATCTCTTATGGTGTATATAATTGTAGTATACACTTAATAAAATCACTTAAATGAGTGTGAAGTGGGGTCGCTCCTATTATATTGTGGCATAATCTTTAGAGCACTCATGAAATACCAGGCGCGTGCATGTCCTATTAGCATAAAACAACATTGAATAATAGAGATTGCGGGGGTATAATGTGATTGAAAGAACTCTAATATATAACGAAGAATCTTTGGTTCATAGAAGCTAAATACTTCACCAAAAATTCTATGTATTATATCTTATCTTTCTAGATTTGGTTCAAATGCAGTCCAATTTTTTTTATTCATAAAGAGTTTATTTATTTTTATTATTTATTTATTTGCTTACCTAGAAAACTATAGTTATGACTTAGTGTATTTTATCTAACCCAAACTCCTATTCTTTAGCTACTAACGTTCCAATTTATAACTAATAATCATTAATAGCATTAATTTTTTCTCTTGTTTTTCAGTTTTATTAGTGTTACACTTTGTTTTAACTTTATTATTTTTGAGATATAAAAAGAATAATTTACAAATGGGTATTTTACATTGTTATCTCTATTTGTTCCTATTTTACTAATTATTTTAGATGACTTGCTCTATCTTAAAGGACTATTTAGTAAATCCTTAAGGACATTGCTAATAAGCATGGCTCATATTTTAATTTTCTAATTATTCAACAACACTCTTTTATACTTAACCCCGATACTACATAGCAAAGAAACTAAAACAGAGGAAAATAAAAGAACTAATCTCATGAGAAGTGTAAAGAGAAACAAAACTATTAGGAGTGATGGCACAAAGTTTTCTCAAGCACTAGCTTCCACTGAATTGAAACCCATAATCAACGTCATTTTGGTTGTTGTGCTAATTAATTAACAAAGAAGAAGAAAAAGAAGAAGAAGAAATGGATGAAACAATTGATGAGCCAATTTGTATTATAGAATCCATAATTGCAAAACAAAGACAATACAAAACATATTTATCATACTTCAATTCCTCAAATTCTTCAAAACCGATAGACAGAGTGAATCAAAGAAATGGGTATTTTGCAAGTAAGAGATTTCATTTCTTCAAGAATGAGCAATTGAGTTTCAGATAGAGAGAGATAGAAAATGCAATAGGAAACAAAGAAAGCAAGAGGAGAATGGTGTGAATTAGGAATTTTAGATGAATTAGGGATTTTAAGTCTCATTTAATTAAAGAATTAATTTTAAATCCACATCAAACATTAATTTTAGTCATTACTCACCTAATTAAGGGATCAACGAGTGTAATTTATCAAGTTGGGTAGTTAAATTGATTATTTTAAAAGGTTAGATGGAAAAATAACTAATGATGCCAAGTTCATAGGGTAAATTATGCATTTGGCCTTTGTAATTTTTATACGAGCTTTTAATTTTTCACAAATTTTGCATCAACAATACCTCAGATCAAATTTTTAGTGGTCAAAAATGACATGGCAACTTTTTTTATTAATATTAATGTCATATCATATTCTGATTGGGAATTTAAAAAAGGAAAAAAAACTAAATTACGAAATTAAGAAATGTAGTCGTTTCTTAAAGAACCAAACAATTATTGCAAACAAAAAACCCCTAAATGAAAAAATTTATAAACCTTAACTCAATCTCTATCTACCTATTTCTCTCTCTCTCTCTCTCTCTCTCTCTCTCTCTCTTTATCTCTAAGACAAAATTGAAAACCCCAATCCAATTCTTTTTGGTTATCGATAAAAGGGAAAGTTAAATTATCCAACGTTTTCAGTGATATTGGGAACCAGCATCAAAGGAACGATGGCACTATGATCTATGGTCTCATAATTATCAAATAACTTCCATTATCGAATACAATAGTAAAAGTGAAAGCACTATTTACAATCCCAAGTAAATATTTCAACTTTCTTTATTTATGAATTTGTCTTATATGATTTAGGGTTAGTTTCTGTAGTAACAAAATAGTTATGGTATTCTAATTAAGGCACAGAATCTACAAAAATCCCTTTTTGTTTAGACATTATGTTTTTCAACATGTAAAATATACTTAGGGTTTGGGATTAAAAAACCCATAATATGTAAACCCCTTTTCAACAGCCATACACCTATGAAATTTTGCTTGAGCACCAGCTTAATCCATTAAAACAGAATCGAAATACTCATTTAGATTCAAATCACATTGGAGCTTTAGGGTTCAAATAGGTTGATTTTGAAAAGTGATTTTGAGAGTTGCCACCTTTATTTTATTTTATTTGGTAAAAGTAAGAAAAAAATCCATTTTGACTCCATTCATTACCCCAAGGGAAATATCACTAATATCAAAACTAAAGAGGATTCAGAAACTAGATTTTCAATTTATTTTAACAAACATAGTTTGGCATTTAATAAAGTTGTGACTTAAAAATAATTTAATGAATTATGCATATACAGTTTAATTGATACATGATTATTCTTTCCATTCATTTATTCAAAATAAAGCAATCATAAAAGAAAATAAAAGGAAAGGAAGAAATAAATTAAGATTACAATAAAATCCCAAATTAGGGGATATCTCCTCTAACTCTTATGAATTTTAAGGAAGTCACACATTCCCTATACTAAATCCTAATAAAAGCAAATATCAAACAATAAAGTTAACCAACTTAAAAGAAAGTGAAGGAGGCGATGGCAGGAGAAGTTGATTAGTTTTAGTTGGATTCAATACTTGAACTAAATATGCTTGTGTATCCCTTTGAACAGGAATCAAAACCCATGCAGCTCTCCCTTCCTACGAAGGGGTTTGTTTATACTAGCCTTTTTTAATATTTCAATTGATTGATTGAGAGTTGATTGATTGATTATAATTGATTATCAATTTGAATTAATTAATTCAGATTCTAGTTAATTAACCTAAGTGAATCAATTAAGAGTATAGGAGAGAAGAATTAGGCAAGGAGGCCAATGGGGGGGAGAAGAGAATCTCAAGGAGGGAAAAATAAAATTAAATAAATAAATGAAAGGAAAGGAGGAAGGAAAAGACACTTACCTTGAGATGGAGGAGACTTGTCTTGGTCGGTGGCAGACTTACCTCGGACAGCAAAGAACTTGCCTCGATCAGGATTGAGGAAAGCTACCTCAAACAGAGATGGAAAGCCTTAAAATTATTGCTTTATGGAGCAAAGAGCAAAAGCAAAGTGAAAATAAAAAATTAAAAAAAAAACTTTAAACTAAGGAGCTCGTTCCTTTTGGAACAAGCTAAAAATATTGCTTGCTTTGATATTAAGGTTGATCAAGCAAGTTTGATTATCAAGAGGTGTCGAAAACTAAAGGGGAAAGGTCACCATATATAGGAAAAAGTTTAAAGGATAGAATACTAAAGTTCCAATGTGGGATAGTAGAAAAAACACTAAAACTAGAAATTTTGGACCTAGAACAGCATAGGAGGACCTTGAAACTGCATAGGGACTATGTGGTTTTGCACAGCCATTGTGCAATTCCGCAAAGGGCTATGTAGTGTAGTTCCATATAGGCCTTGTCCAGTTTCGCACACGCTGACTTGCCGATTTTGCTGTTTTGGCCCTTTTGACCCATTTCTCATCCGTTTTTGGTAATTCCAATTGCATTGTGATCATTGTTATTCAATCTCAGATGATCTGAGAATGGTTCAAAAGTCAAAGGGATAGGTTTCATTTCCTAAGACTCCGTTTTTTCATTTTAGCAGTTTTTGGCATTTTCGGATTTTAGAGGTCTACTTACCGAGCCTAAGTGCTTCTAACATTCAAATGCATGATGGAGAGTGAAAAATTAAGGGTTCACAACACCATACATGGTTTCACATTATTTCTTTTTTATTTTTTAAACATTTCCTTTTCTAGTCTCTATTACATCATGAGGAGTTACTTTGTCGTAAACTTTAATTATGGTGAAAAATTTGTGCATACAGGTGATCAAGCAAATTACATAGGTGGTAGTAAGGTAGAATGTAATGATTTAGATGCTAATAAATTTTTTCCTTTTTTTTTTTTTTTTGAATTTGAGGAAATAAAGGCAATTATAAGATAGAAAGGATGGCTTATTATATCCCTGGGATGAAGGATGGCTTATTGTATTCCTAGGATGAGCTTAAAGAAAGGCATAAGGAATATAAAAGCAGATAAAGAAGTAATGGAGATGATTGTTGTAGTCAAGGGGGACTTGGTAAAGGTGTAGGTTATGGGGAACGAAGTAGAAGTTTGTGTTCGAGACAATGAAGAGGTAATATTATGGCTGGTGGTGATGATTATCTAGTTGATGTAATGGAAGGAGATGATAATTTTACTGGTTCTGAAGCTATGCATAGTGTAAATATATATTATACACAAGTTAATAATAGTGAAGAATAAGGGAAAACTATAGATCTAGACTATATGCCAATAGACCAATCTAATATTGACGATGGCCTGTTTGATAGTGACATGGAGACAAATAATGAAGAGTACCTTGAAGTTAGGAAGAATGTGAATAAATAGAAAATAGTAGGGATGTTGATTTTGCACCACCTCTTAATAATATCCATTTGAACCTCCATAACAATATGGGTCCTAGTTCATCTAGTAATTTAGCAATAGATAATATAGAAAATTCCAATATTTTTGTGTCACACTATATTGATTCTAATGCTGAGGTTCAAACAATTTAGAGTAGTGATAAGGACATGGAAGGTGAAGTAAATAATAGGGTATGGAAGAGGTTTCCAACTTATAATCTTAATTATGATCATAAGTTGGATTCCATGTTCAATCTGGGCATAAAGCTTGATGATGGAAATCAATGTAGAGAAGTCGTGCAAAATATGCCATTCAAAATGCTTAGGAAATAAGGTCTATCAGAAGAAGCATGAACATTGTTGAAGCTAAGTGTGTGGTGGGTTGTCCATGGAAGTTTTATGGTAGTTTCATGCCATTTGATAACACTTTCAAGCTTAAAATATAGAAAAACGAGCACAAATGCAATAAAGTGCTGAGAAACAAATAAGCCACATGAACTTGGATTGCCAAATAATACTTGAATAAGTTTAGGAGGAACCATAACTAGATTGTAAAGACTTGGAAGATAATGTTAATGACAAGTATGGGTTGACTATGAGCATTTGGAAGTGTTACAAAGCAAAATACAGAGCTATAGAGTCTAAAGATACTTAGGGGTTCAAATGAGGAAACCTATGCAATGTTGAGGTCCTATGAGACTGAGTTAATGAGGGTTGATAGGTTTGGCAAGTTTAAATTCAAGATGGATGACAGTCATCCTACATCAGGTTGTGTATTTCAAAGATTTTATATAAGTTTAAGTTCTTTAATACAAGGTTACCTGAATGATTGTAGGCAAGTAATTGGTTTTGATGGTTGTTTTCTGAAAACAAGTTTGGGTGAGGCTTTATTATGTGCTATTGGCATTGGAATAGGTCTTGGTTGGACTTTTATTAGTAATCAGCAAAAAGTAAAATATCTTATCCAATTTAAATTATCTGCACATTTTAATTATTTGTATATTTACATTCTAATGACATATTTATCTCATTTGGTATGACAAATTTTAGTAGTGCATTTCGCAAAATCCATCTTTTATTTAATTTGAAAAATTAAGTTACAATTCATAGATTTGTTAAAATCCATAATGCTCTAAAACCTTCAAAAAAGAAAAAAAAAAAAAAGGATTTGAAAACCCACATAGGTTTTTAATTCCATAGATTTTAACCAAATCCAAAGATTTCAAATCCATCATATAAAACGAGGCCATAAAATTTATTGCTTTTTACAATGACGCAAGGGATTGGAGAAAGCCATACATGAACTAACTCCACATACAAAATTGTAAATTTTGTGAAAATTCATGAATTTTTCTTTTATAATTAACCCTTTAGATAAATAATCATTTAAAATGAATATAAATTTATATTTGAGTTATAGATATAAAATTATAAAAAAAGACCTATATTAAGTTTTACATGTTTAATCATGCATATTAAAGTATAATCTAATAGTAAGTACATATAAAACGTAGGCAATAGATTTATTTTCAACTTCTCATCCCTACACTAAAAAATAGAAAATTTTTAATCACTTAAAATAACGGTTGAAATTTAACAAATAAGCTAATTAATAAAGTAATTTGGATCTTTAACATATAAAAGGTAAAAACGCAGCTAGTTCCTCAAATAAATGGCAACCTGATGAATGGTAACAACTAGGCACATGGGCTAAATGACTATGACGGCCAAGATGTAAGGACCATGCCAATCCCATTGCCAATGTTAAAGAATTCAATTGTTTGATAAAAGAGTAGGTTCGCTGAATTGCTTTATCACTTGCAAGTTGTTTGGTCAACTATAAAACAGCGAGGCATATGAAAGCTGCCAGCCTACCACCAACCATTTGGTTAACTTACCTTCTACCTTTTAATATATATATATATTATTTATTTTTATAATAAAGTAAAAAAAAACAATAATAATAAATTTTGATGATCATTTGAGTTTCATTTTACGTATTAAAAGATTGTTAATTAAATTTACTTTTTATAAAAGTAAATTTCTTTAAGTAAAATTACATTTACTGTTATGTTGCTCAACTATAATTCAAAATTTTCTTGAGAACTAATTGTACATTAGATACAAATATAGTCGAACATTGAGAAAAATGGAATGATACATTGATGCAAAAAAGCAACTAACAAAGAAAAAATCCTATTAATTCACGTTAATATGAACTCCAAAAATCGTCGTCGTCGTCATCATCATATTTCAAAGGATCTCCTCTGACTTCTGCATCTTCATCTCTCTCAGACTTTGCCACTTCCTCCTGCAAACACATTAGTGAAAGGATCGGTATTATGTGAATTTCTTTATAGCATTTTAAAAACTCTCTCTCCACTCCCTATTGCTTCTCTCCCCAGTGCAAGTCAAGTCAGATTACTAACAACAGTGCACCGATGCATGTGGCCAGCACGAATAAAAAAAGGTTGTTCTTTGGGCTTACTCTGAAGGCATAATTTGCAACAATTAACATGACCAATCATTATTATTATTATTTTTTTGGAACACTTCATTCAATTTCTGCCAACCTTTTAGAAAGTAATTTAAAGTACTGCGAATAAAAAATGTATGGACAGATAAATACGTATTTCTTCATAAATCTAGTACATGCTATGGCAGAATTATTCAAACCAGTTATAATACGAGGTTTATATATATATATATATATATATATAACAAGAGCATAGGGAAAGAATAAAAAGCCTACATTGGTTTCAGGATTCAACACTGTTTCCTCGTCTGTTAGACCAGCAGAATCACCTTTATTGGACTCCTGTTCTGCCTGAGCAGCAACTTCTTGTAATTGTTTGATCACTTTTTCAAAATAAGAATTATCTGCAAGAGAAAATAATGTCAAAACACCATAACTTTCTACATGCCACATCTCACACAACTTATTTTAATGTAACTTTTAACTTTCCAGCATTTGTTTCCAGACTGGACAGTCCAGCAAAACCCCTTTTTTGCTGTATACCGTGGACATGCTAGCAACACTGAAGCTTTACAAGTTAGATACCCTTTAGCCAGATAGACACATTACTGCATAT